>JAQQZT010000007.1:23167198-23182664 GCA_030068275.1 Clarias platycephalus
TTGCCCGTAGTGTGTGAATGAGTGTGTGTGTGTGCCCTGCGATGGATTGGCACCCTGTCCAGGGTGTACCCCGCCTCGTGCCCCGAGTCTCCTGGGATAGGCTCCAGGTCCCCGCGACCCTGAACAGGATTAAGCGGTGTAGAAAATGAAAGGAATGAATGAATGAATGATTATAGTGTTGGAAATTGATAATATTTTTGGGTGGCAGGAACAGATTATATGCATTTACATTATTTCCTATTGGAAAATGGAACTCATAACATGAAATTCCGCCGTAGGAACTCGTCTCCAGAGCAGATTAAATTCGTACTGTATGCCGAGGTTCCACTGTGGAAATGGGTCATTGTGGAGTGGGCGGGGCTTAAGGTTGTCATTGAGGTTGCCAAGTTTCACATTTTGATAATGGCTGCAAATGGAATAACACACAATAACCTAAACTTTCTTTTCTTTTGACATTTTTATTTTACACAAATTATTTTAAAATCTAAAATTATTGTGATTATTGCGTCTGAAATCGAACTCGTCATTTCTACCTGTAGTGTTTTGCCTTTGATTGTTTTGAAATATGCATATACTGTATTGAACATTCCTATCTATCTGATGCACACCATCCGCAACATAAATAATACTGCAAAGTACAAAACAGGGATGATAAAGATGATAAATTCACCTGAGGATTGCAAATTCCATGTTACTTTTTCAACACCAAAAATACACTAATTCTCCGTTAACATTTAGAACTAATTTCCCAAAACAGTGCAATGGTGTAAAAATCACATAGGTAGCGTTTTCCCAATCGATATTTAGTACCCATGAAGCACACATTTATATCAGATCATGTTTTCAAGTAGTTGAAGACACCTTCCTACGAACCCCTGACTTGAGTTTGGGCCATGGCGCGGCCCTTAGCACCGGGTTTCCTTTGGCAGCACTTTTTTATTCTTACACCGTCTGTAGGTTTGTACATTTATTACGTAATAGCTGCGATCAGTAGAAAGCATTGTTTGAGCTTGTAGCTCATCTTATTGAAACAAAGTTTAACAAACAGAACTACATGCGTATCTAGAATGCTAGACAGAAATTCAGTCCTTATTATAAGTTTAAAAGTATAAAAATTCAAACTGTAAAAATAAACTGGGATAATTACTTAACTATTGGTAATGTGTGTTTAACTAAAAAATAGAAAGATTAATTCATCTAAAATGTTTGAGGAAGTAATCGATGAATTATTGCTATGGAAAAGATAAAATGCAAATTTGGCCGTTGACTGATAAGCTTTAACTACTCTGCGATGGACTGGCACCGTGTCCAGGGTGTACCCCGCCTCGTGCCTCAAGTCTCCTGGGACTGACTCTGTATACAGGATAAAGCGGTATAGACGATGAGACGATTATGACAACACCCAATGCAGTCTTCCAGTGCATTAATATGATTTTTTTTTTTTTTTTAATAATCTAGAATTAGTGAATCGCTACTTCTAAACTTGTTACAATCTTAAAAATGTTGTGTTAGTCATCTGGGGGCTTCATCACTTAAAACTCTACAAGTGTTCCAACATCTATAAAGTCTTGATTTACTGCCTGTAGCTCAGTAAAGGCAAATGTTTTTGGTTAAGACTTGCGCTAGATGTGATGTGAGTAGGAGTGTGTGTTAAAAAAAACAACAAAAAAGAAGTCAGAATTCCTCTGGTTTAAAAAAAAAAAAAAAAAAGAAGAAGAAAAAAAAAAGGTTCTCCCAGATCCTCTTTCTGTCTCAGCGGCGAGTGGCTCGCTCATTACCGCGTCCTCCACGCTCACAGGTTTTGCAGCACTGAGATCGAACCGCAGGCTGGTGACATCGGCCAAGCCACTGGAGCTTCTGGCAGAAGGGGAACGTCAGACGGTCCCGTAAACATTCCTCACCTGGGAAAACACACAGGAAAGAGTTACAATCTGGATAAGAGAGCTACTGCTTAAACAAATATTATAAACTGGCTTGTTATGGTTATAAGACGTCGAATTAAGATCAATCAGGTCACTATGGCTCTGTAGTGTCAGAGATCAAGTCCTCATGAAATTTCTGTGATATGATTCCTCGTGTTAATGAATTTTTCGTTTGGAACATAAAGTCAGAATAATGATTTGTTGAAATGCACTGATTTGAAAGACAGCCAGTAGGGGTCTACGTACTGTACACCATGCACTCACCGAATCTGATCAAGAGAAGAGCAAAGAGTTGAACAAAAGCCTTGTTTCAGCAGTCGAGGATTTCCACCACCACCATCTTCCACCACCACTGTCCACTTAGATACAAACAGATCAATATCCTAAACTACTGTCCAAAATGTGTCATGGACCTTGCCTTGCTAGTCGACATAACATATCACCATAAGCTCCAGGGCTCTGGTCAGCTCATCATAGCAGTCACTTCCCAGCAGGCAGACGTAGGCCTCAGTGTTGATATTAGGCATCTGCTAGTGAAAACCTACGACATGACTTTAATCAGCGTTTTTGTTGACTTCAGGGCGCACCGTGACACTTTCCAGCCGTGTGTGGACCCGTTCTCAGCTGACGGGAAGACGTGTCGCTAATGTGTTGCGAATGGAACCTATTGACTTGAAGTGCATTAGTGAGCTAAAGACCAAATCCAGAGAGGCGCAGGGAAAAGCAGACATGACCAAACTATTTCTGAGAGAATTACCTCCAGCCTTCCTAGAGCGTTTGGTAATGTGCCTTTTTGGAAGCACGTGTCTGTGTAAGGACCTTAATCTTTAATAAACACTAGTACAAGTCCAGGTGCATACAGTATTGATGCCCATCCGGCGCTTCCTTTAGGGCAAAGTGAGCGCAGAATAAAGAATAAATAGAATAAAGTACATAAGGGATCATTTTCACACATGAATTGGACACCACGTTGAGATTTGAATTTAATATTGTGTGTCTTTTTCTTCGGTCAGGCAGTGTATAAAAATGGATAGAAACTGATATTTGCATTTTTTTTGGTAAGCATGACATCACATTTACATGTTTTTACTCAATAATTTGATATTAATGACTCTTACTGGTGAAAAAGCCCCAATGGCCTACAAGGACAAAACTACCTTCTTGACTAGTCTAAAATAGTGACATTCCAACATTGAATAACAGCGAGCTGATGAAACACACATATACTGTACCACCCATCCCAGAAACCAACTGGTGACTCAACTGTTTGGACACCTAGGCGAAGATCTTTCTATCACCTGAGTGACAGGACGGAAAAGAGTCATAATTCTTTGTAATGAGTCTAGTCGAGCTGCAATAGAGGTTTGTTGAGTGCTGAGTGAGGTGTGATAAGCGGCGATAGGAAAGGGGGTCTGTGTCTTTGTAGGCGAGAGTGAGAGAGTGTAAAGGAAACCAGCGGAGGTATCTGAGATCATGCAGGGAATGAAAATAAATCTTGAACACAACTGTATTCTGAGACATGTTGCAACAAATGGTGTGCAAACGGAGACTGAAAAAACATCTGAGGACAGAAACGGTTGGATCCTTTTGATGCTGGAAAGGAGAAACCAGCAAGACTGTTTCAGCTTAGTAATGTAATAAGAGAGACAAGTTGTATATACAGTACTGCGCAAGACGGCACGGTGGTGTAGTGGTTAGCACTTGCACCTCCAGGGTCCGGGTTCGATTCCCGTCTCTGTGTGCATGGAGTTTGCATGTTCTCCCCGTGCTTGGTGGGTTTCCTCCCGCAGTCCAAAGATATGCAGGTTAGGTTAAATGGTGTTGGCCAATAATAAATAAATATAGTAAAAGACAGACCAGTTTTTAGATGGAAACAAAAATCCTAATGTACGCTCCTGGGATTTGCATAAAAATAGAAAGGAGCGAGTGTGACAAAGTTACCAGAAGAACTCAGATTCTCCAGCAAGCTCAGTAAAACCTAAGAGCTGTTTTCTTATAAAACTGCACAAATCTGTGTCTAAAACTCCTGATTTTAAGCAGCGAGTTTCCACTCCAAATATTGACTGTTTATTTTATTACTCTTTATTGCTTTTTATAGAAGTTTCTTTTATATAGAAATGTTGTCAAAAGCATCTTTTGCTTATGCCATATTTTTTTCATGCGCCCAAGACTTTTGCACAGCACTATAAGTAAAACAGCTGTCAGGTTACATTAGGGTTTTTGTTTCCGTCTGTCTTGTAGTATATATATTTTTTTTACAGCCATGCATATATTCTCCTGTAATGTTATTTATTTATTAATTTTTAAGTTATTTATGGAAATACTGAATGATTTTGTACATAATTATGCAGACATAATAAACATATATAACACAATTGGTACAGCATACAGTATAATACGGTGCCTAAGACTTTTGCACAGTACTGTATATAAACCTCACCAACTGCAGAGAGTTATGGGTGCAGCATTGCATTTTCTTCTGGAACGCATTATAATCCGGATAAGGTTTAGAAACTGATGTATTAAGCAGAATGAAACCATCTAAAAGGTTGCTGGACCCTCAGCTGTGACCTACAAACAAAGAGGGCCGAACTCCAGCTGCAAGACCTTGAGTGAACTGCGTTCCAACTCCACTCACGACACTGCCAATTTTTGGCAAAGCAAAAGGGAGGTTGTGTTTTGTTTAAACTGTACATTTCACACTAATTCCAGAGGTCTCTTGTGGAAGAGGCCTGTCCTGACATATTGCTGTAAAGTATGAATCCCAAACAAGCATGTTTAAGCACGACTTCAGATACTTTATATGAGAAAAGTTACTTAAACAGTAACCTGCCTTTATTATTAAAAAAATAATAATAATAAATTCCGAAAAAAAAAAAATGATGAAAGAGCGTCTTCTCAATTTCAGACCTGACATCACTGATCCTATAACCAGCCGAGACTGGGCGCAGTGATGAAGAAAGATTAGACTGGTAATTGCTGTGTAGATGAAAGTGTGCCAATATGTTAACGAGGGGGTTTTGCTGATAATGACGAGCAAGCGATTTGCAGCCGGCGATAACGATGAGATGCGAAGAGGAAGTCAGAATTAGTGAAGATAAAATCGACAAGAATGTACATGAGAAAGGAAACTGTTCCACCATCGAAATGCATCAGCTATGTGTGTAAGTTTAGTGAGAAATAGAAATGTTTTAGGGGTTGCTGTTCTAAGAAAAGAATTAATGACAAAATTAACCAAGCGTTGTAATACAGAGTGGACCCCCGGAAGCCGATTATTTTCCTATTTCCCGTTTTTTGTGTTTTATGCCTTTTATACCAGGCTCTCGATTTTAAAATTATTAAGACGACATTATTAAGTCTTTATGGTGGTTACATTACGGTACAACCAACTGTACTGTAGGTCTCTTTCTCCTTCATCTTCCCAGCCAATTTAATGACGATTTTCCAGACAAGACGTTTTTAAACCGTCTAAGGCTTCCTTCCCTGATCCTGTCTAGACATGCTCTGTGTCACTCTTCGTCTGCTTTATCTGGCACTTCCACACACTCTTTCTTCTCAACACGTTTCCCTCTCAGTACCACTCAGCATCTACAGTAGTTGGAGTTCTGTAAGTTGCATCACCGCCACCTTTAGACCTCTCTCTCCCTCAGCGTCCCTGTCCTTTAAAGCCGACTCTCCAATCAAGCCTTTCTCAAAAACAAGATCAACCGGACTCCGAGTGGCGCAGTGGTAAAGTGCTCGCCCTATCATCCGGAGATCGCTGGTTCGAATCCCGGGTGATGCTGTAACCTCTCGCAGCCGGAGGTCTAGAGAGAGCTGATTGGCCGAGCTCTCTCAGAGAGGAGGGATGAGAGGTACTTAGAGCTCCCACATTAATCACGGCTCTAATCATGGAAGCGGATAGTGTTGTCCTCCGAGTGTGTTACGCCACACCCAACAGTGCGTGAGCGAGCAATTCGTAAAGATGCGGTCGGCTGGCGTCACGTGGTTCGGAGGAAACACGTGATAGTCTTCGGCCCTCCCGGCTGAGTGGTAGTGGTAGTCTTAATGTAGGAGCCCCCTAGTGACGGGGAGGAATTGGACACGACTAAATTAGGGAGAAAATTACTTTCCCTGTTTCTGCAAAAAGGCAAAGCAGAAGAGACGTACCAGACTCAAACGTGGTATAAAACCAGAGGTGGAAACTAAAAGACAAAATGCAAATAGAAATCTGGAGTTTTGTGTAAATCTCAGGTTCTTACTGTCTGTGCTGAGTTTTAATAAGGAGGTTTAGTGGTAATGCTGATGAAATGTGATAATCATGAGGAATTAAGGAAGCAAACAAGATAAAAGGGAAAAATGTTTTCATTTAAACAATAAATATAAATTCTTTTTCAATTAATTAGACCGTTGTTTCTCATCCGCGACAGTGGTTTACTGGTTAGCATTGTCACTTTGTCACCAGTTATTTTCTCATTATTTTGATCTGAGAAATGTTTCTGGATTCTGATCTGAGAATTTTGATTTTGAAAAAATAAACTAATTAGGAACTGATAAAGTCTTATTTATAACCTTATCATATCTATAAGTCAAGAAACTCCTCCGTGTGAGAGACAGAGCGCCGCCCTGCTGAAACGCCTGACAGAAGGATTAATTCACATCAAGACCTCATCATGAACCTCAGTGTAATTTTCCCATGTTGCCAGGACACACACTAAACAGTCAGGGCAGATTGGTCAGGGTCAGGATCGAGGTCCAAAGTTACATCGAGCTCCCACGATGCACCCCTTCCTGCCCAGTAAGACACACTCATGGACGTGGCCTCCTGCGGCTGGGACATCAGATCTATTTCAGTACAGGATGCTGTTGATGAAACTCTGCAGATGTCTTTGGTACATTGAGACTGAAACCCAACAAGCACGGGGAGAACATGCAAACTCCATGGACACAGAACCCGATGCGAGGATTGAACCCGGACCCTGGAGCGCATGTTTTATTTCTTTGTGCTGTGAAACAGTCATCTCTTTTTCTTTCCTGAATCACAGTGACATTGTCTAGGAAACGAATTACAGTACATCCAGGAAAACGCATAAAACTGAATCCCGTCTATTCTCTTGCAATCAGTGTTCCGCATACAGTAACGTGTAGCGTCGTACTGCCGCTTTGTGCATTTTCAATCATCATCAAATCTCAGCTACAGTTATGATCAGAATATAATTACAAAATGCACCGTTATATCGACAGGGTGACTGAGCATCGTGACTCTCTGGTTTGTAAGCAATGACGCAAAGACTTGTCTGACGTGTTCATGATGAATTTAAGATTTTTTGTTTTTTTTTACTGACTTTTACTGACTATAATTATGGTGTATATTTATGCTTGTTGAGTATTTTGAGGCCGTCGACTTCAAACAACAAATTAATAAACAAAACAGATTTTTTTTGAAGGCAATATATATATTGTGGAAGAAAAAGAAAACAAACACAAAATACATGAAAAATAAGAATTTAAATCAGGTATGACCAAAAAATTTAATAAAATGAAAAGCAACAATAAAGCTAAAGGTAAATAAAGCAAATAAAGCAAAGCAAAACTGTAAGACGTAGCAAAGAAAGAAAGAAATAATGAAAGAGTGAGCATGGCTGATAGGAACGAAATTTCTGTCAGTGAAAACAAAAGAAAAACTAAACAAAAAGAATGAATGAATGAAAGAAAGAAAAGCAGGAGGAGAAATAAATAAGCAAATAAAACCAAGAAGGAAATAAATAAAAAGGAAGTCCTAGGAAGTAAGAAAGAAAAATGGGAACAGTGGAAATATAAAAAAAAAGAAAAACAAGAAAGACGGATACAGAAAAAGAAAGAAAAAATGAGGATGCATGGCAGACAAAAAGAAGAAGTGCTAAATAAAACAAGAAAAGGAACAGGGTATGAAAAGAAAGAAAGAAAGAAAGAAAGAAAATTTAATAAATAACAGGAATGATAAAGTAAAAATGAAAGAAGGAAAGAAAAAAAAGGCCAAAAAAAGGAATTATGAGCAGGCACAGAGAAGTAAATAAATACAGGACAAAAGCATAATGAAAGAAACAAATGATAAGAACAGAAAATGAGATTTTAATACGAACACTCTTGTAAATTCTTGATTACTGGACTTTTGTGTCTTTGTGGACTATTGAGTGTAAAACTGGGTATAAACTCATGTGCCTGCATCTCTGTCCTGTATCGCTTCCTCATGGCTCCGGGTTTTCAACCATGTTTATGTGACACTTACTGTATGGAAGGAGTCAACAGTGTCAGCACTTCAGCACTTAGTAACAGTTCTAATGTCTCATTAGGACAGAGGTTTTAGTGTTGAGGTTGTTTTGGAAAGAAAAAGAGTAAAAAAAGAAAGAAAGAAAGAAAGGACAAAAGAAAGAAAGAAAGAAAGAAAGAAAGAAAGGACGAAAGAAAGAAAGAAAGAGAAGAGTGATATACAGTATCTCTAAATCTGAATAGGATTAAAGAAAACTGTGATAACTGGATGATATTTGTCTTTTCTTCATCCTGCTCTCAAGGACAATGTTTCCTGTGCATACAAAAGACCAGTAAAAGAAAGAGAACAAAAGTGTGTGAAAGAGATTTTCACTAAAAATGCACACTCCCTCCCTCCACACACACACACACACACACACACACTTCCTGCATTTGCATCATTTATTCCACTCCGAGAAAAAAAATAATAAAAAAGAGCGCTGTGACCCTCAGCCATAAAGCGCAGGCCATTTATCTCCAACTCTTGTGTAGACACCCATCCAAACAAACACACATACACTCACACACATCCTGTAGGAAAGGCTGAAATGGCAGGATATACACTATGAAGTGTTTATTCTTAGCCCTGTAGTAAGATTTCCAACATTAAACTTCAAATAGGCTACAAATGGCAGATCGGTGCCTGTGAGAGGGATCATGTTGGAAATGTAGAGTGAAATATTAACAAAAAAAAGAAAAGAGCAATGTCATACATGTTACATCATGCGGCATACTTCACATTCTCAGACCCTAGTGAATGTAGAGGATATTACTAAAACAGTACTAACATAAACTTTATCACGGAGTAGAAAGTGACTATTTGTCAATCCAGATGTTTTCACGATTTCGCACGAAAGAAAGCGTAACACTCGTACATTTATAGAAAGGAAACATGGTCCCTAAGCAGATGAATGGAACAATAGCTGCACATCATTTAAGGAAATTAGACAATGCTACAAAGCTCCCGTGAATATGTTCTAAGCAAGGGTTTCCTTTACTATATTAACAGCAGAGGAGAGACACTTCAAAGCGGCTAAAGATATGTGTGTGAGCCACAGGCTGTAGTGTATAACAATGAACTTGTACGTTTTCCAATTCCGTGAAAACAAAGTATGGGGGGAATTGGAGGAGGGTGGGGTGTGGACGGAGGAAATTATAGTTAGCTGGTTAGCTAAAGTGACAGCTAGCGGTTTGAGATGTGCAATGGAGCGGTCACTCAAATCATCCACATCTGTAATTCTGCATAATTCTATGGCTTAAGGTAATTTTTACTGATGTTACATTTTTCAGTACCAGATGTTGTCCCTTGGTGTGAGCAAACGTCACGAATAGTGATAAGGAGCAAATGTGATTCCATCAATAAATATTCGTTAAATTTGGTGTTGGCGGTGTTGGAAAGCGCTGGGTCCGTAGAAGGAACCCTAATGTTGGAGAAGCACTGTAATATAGACGTAATCAAATCATGGATAATGCTGTTTTAAATGTTTTTTTTAAATAATTTTGATAAAAATGACCTTGAAATAATATTAAATGAACAACCTCAACACAATGTTGCAAACACAACCTCAAACACTTCTAAATTCTAATGCTTCACTCCAATTGAAGTCGCATCAAAAGAACTAGAGGCATTTTGCTGTTACAGATCACACAAAAGAGCCAGAAGATTTCTTTTGATTTGTCAGCTTGTAAATTTATTTTCAAAAAAGTGACCTGTTACAGGACGCTACGAGACTCTTCTTGATTACTGGGTTTACCTGCCTGACTAATTGTACTGCAACTTATTGGTGAATTACAAGCATCGTTAGGAGCAACCCTGGAGCCAGAATGCATCTTGATGTTCACTCAGAAACAATCAGACGTCTGAGATATACTGTATATTTCTGCACACGCCTGGGCACAGCCAGAAAAATAACTGAAATGGTACCGAACATCTGTCATGTTGGCACCGAACTCCCAGAAGACAGTGCAGCATAATAAGATGGCTCCCAAGGACTACATCACCTCGAAGAAAATCAAATTTGCAAGCGAGAAAAAAGGGAAACTACATAAAAAAAAAATATCCTGCAATGTTATTCATTTTAAAAACAAATTTGATCACTTGCAAATCAGAAACCTTTGAAACTTTGCTTGCAAGTTAAGTTGAATGTAATTGGTTTAAAACTTGTCGACGCAAAGAGTCCAGGTATATAATTGAAATGATTTATAACGGGTTATAACATGCATTCTTCGCCTGTCTGTGATTTTTAAACCAACTATAGTCTTTACCGATGGAGTATGCTGTAAGTGTCAACTTCATGAAACTCATCCATTATCTTCAACGGAACTTGCAAGCAAGGATCTTTCATTTGCAAGCATCTGAACTAGTTCGCCTATCGCCAATCCCAGGGGACCGGAGTACCCGGAGGCAACCTATCAAGCACGGGAAGAATATGCTACCTCCATGCACACAGACCCGAGACAAGAATCAAACCTGGACCCTGGAGGTGCAAGACGACACCACTAAGCAAACTGGTGACAGGATAATGGGCACCCAATGCTCGTCCATGCCCATGGGAATCAGGGATAGGTAAGTGGTTCTCACTTACCAGTGACTAACTTTTTAATCCACAGAGAGAACTTCAAAACCAATAAACTAGATAAAAAAGTCATCCATAACATTAAAACCACCTAGGATTTGGGTTCCCCTTCTGCCACTGGGGCTGCTCTGGCCCCTAGAGGGTGTGCTGTAGTGTCCGGTACCAGGATGTTGGCAGTGGATCCCTCAGGTGAGGGTTGAGGATTGGAGCTTCTGTGAATTGGACTTGTTTATTCTGTGCATCCCATGGATGCTCGACCGAATTGGGATGTGAGGAGGAATTGTGAAGTGGAGGTTTGGTGGACATCCTGCTGGGTGATCAACGCTGTTCAGTTGACCTTTTAAAATTTCTGAATGACGGTTTTCACTACTGCCTCACTACAGTAAGTGCAGTGTTTTTGGGGAGCTTTTTTTTTTGGTGTCCAAAACAAAGTGAATTACAGAGGAATCAGAGACAGATTGTGTCTATTTGAGATTATTTAAGTTAACTCGGGACTCACGGTCAGGTATGTTATTCCTTCACTATTTCACTTACAAAACAAGCAGATTTAAAAGTCAAAAAGAAAAGAAAAAACACATGGGTGAGCTCAGAAACGCCAAAAAGGGTTGGTCAGATCCTTTAGAAGGAAAGCGCATCTTCATCAAAGTCAATAATAAAAAGAAGACTTCACCAGAGTTTTATTTCATAGGATGTAACAGGATGGAAACCACCTGTAAGCTTCAGAAACATAAAGAGCGGGTTACATGAAGCCAAAAACAAAGATTCCAAAGATTCTCCAGGTTTAGGTCTGGACTGGTGGCCAATCCATGTGTGAAATGACCTCATGCTCCCTGAACCACTCTTTCACAATTTGAGCCGGATGAATCCTGGCATCATCTTCTTGGAATATGGCCATGCCATCAGGGAAGAAAAAAATCCATCGATGGAAAAACCTGGCCATTCATTATAATCAGGTTGTGAGCTGACCTCATTTTTTTGGGCACAACACTGCTGAACCTAGACCTGACCAACTGAAGCAACCGCAGATCTTAACACTGCCTCCACAGGCTTGTACAGAGGGCACTAGTCATGATGGGTGCATCACTTCATCTGCCTCTCTTCTTCCATTGATGCGCACATCGCTCTGGAACAGGGTATATCTGGACTCATTAGACCACGTGACCTTTTCCATTGCCCTAAAATCCATTTTGTATGCTCTGTGGTCTTTTTTTCCAATTAGACTTATTGATAAGTGTACCACAGAATATGTCTTCTGACACGATTGTTTAAGAAATGAGAAGCTACTCACTGAATCAATTCCATCATCCATCCTTGTACAGTAGGAACCTCTGTAGTCCAACTTGGGACCATGGAGGCCAATGGTGACCATCGTATTTATTCCCATTGTCACAACCGTGGTAGGACCACTGCATCAGTTAGGGTTAAAAAAAAAAAAAAACTTGTTGCCAGCTGAAACATGTTAATCACTGTAATTAAACAGTAATTATCTAAAGGAAGTCTCATAACTATTAGCTTAGTTAAATCCACCTTTTTTGGGGGGTCAGACAGTATACTGTATATCACAGCTTGCAATGTAGTTCTTTGTCAAATGTAGGAGTGAACTCTATAAAAGAGTTTTCAGGCTTATTGGTATTTGTCAAAGCAGTTTGAGATGTCATTTACAGATAGGACAAAGCAGCAACAACAACAACAACAACGACGACAAAAAAATTATAAAATCCAGCAGCAGTTGTGTGTCTGTATATCATTAAAAGCCTTTGTACACCGTGCAAATTACTATTTGCCTTTTGTAAGCACACCAAGGTTTTCCCGCTGCCTGTGACGACAGCTTAAGATTACTAGATTGCTGGTCCGGTGGTAACAAAACCCCCTTTGTGTCACACTCATGTACAAGGCCAAGTGCAAGACATGCCATTTATCCTACCAGCCTAAACTACAACCTTTCATGAACCTTAAAGGCTTAAGAAAAAAAATAAAAAAATCTGTCAATATCTCCAGTGTAATGAGTTTTTTTTTTTTTAAACAGACCTACAGTATTCAGCGGATATGAACTGCAGATTATTAAAAATAGTTCAGCAATTTCCTGATTTTCCTAAATAGGTTTTTGCACGGCTTTCTGATTTGCATTTAAATCAAATGCAATCATCTCACACAGGGAAGTTAGGTAAAAGTGAGACCAAATACATGTCACTGTATTTATATCACCTGCTTGAAATGTAAATGAAAACTGCATGGAGGTTTTTTCGCTCCAAGTATCAGTGATAGCTTCTGGCAAGGCTGTAAATAAAGTTCTTTAAAGTACCCGTATACACAAAACATTGTATAACGGGCAACTCGATTGGGAAGAGGGTAGCAATGAACAATATACAGTACAATACGTTCATTACTGTGATTGCGTTCAAGTCAAACCGGGATTAGTGATGAAATTTCTCACAAACGAAGGCGTACAATTGATTGAATGATGAGTGAAATGCCTGATCCTTGAACATCTGTCTGTAGGAACTGTACACACAATCATTGACCAACACCACTTGCACGTTACAGGGAGTTTTTGTCACATTCCTAGTACAGTCCTGACCTCGCTCCAAGCCATTTCCACATGTTTGGGACATTAAAGGAGTTCCTGGGAGGCCAGTGTTTTTCCGACATGAGGCGCCTGATCATGGCTCCGGCGTACTATGAAATCTTGATGGTGTCCAAGCACTAGTGAATCGCGGGGATAAGTGCATTAGTGTAGCAGTAGATTATATAGAGAAATAAAGAGGGTTTTTACTTTTTAATTTACTTTTCGAACTCTTCTGTTATGCTGCACAATTAAAAGTCCCAGTTTGACTTGAACACTCCTCTTGTGAAAAACGACCCTGTAAGTTGGTGTAAGGGAATGATATTATAGTTAGCTGATAACAAAGCGCATCACTCACCAGACGCGGCGCTATCGCAGTCCTCAAGGTTACACTGGCGTGTGTTTTCTGGCCAGGGCTCATGATCACACTGAGCCTCCTTGTCTTTCCCGTCTTCCTCCTCCAGTTCTGCTTTGGTGTTCACACACTTGACCAGACGGTGCTGTACGCCTCCGCCGCAAGACACCGAGCACTGCCAAAACACAACACACACTTTATTGTGTGTTAACTATTAAATGATCTATTAGTGTATTCATTTTAAGCCTTTTAAAAACGGAGAAGGTTTCCCCCCGAGGGAGGATTCTGCACTGATCAAAGAGCAGCTCTAATTAAAAGCTGAGGTGCGCACACATATACTGTACTGTATATGTGCATGTACACAGAGTATTTATGGGACTATCATGGATCATCCTCATCCTCAGCTCATGCTGAGCGCTGTGTGTAGTCACCGCATGTTAGGATGGGTGCGCACCAAAGGTCCCGAGGGATGGTGACATGAGAGGGATTAAAGACAGATCTCAGAATCAAAGATGATGCCTCATCAAAGCGAACGCTCATTATCATTTTTAAATTACTACCTCATTATTTTCCATAAAGCTTAAAACACAGTTCCTGTGCCACACTATGCCTTTCTCGCTCAGTCATTCTCTATATATCGTTTATTCCAGAGGACTCGGGGTACGCGGCAGGGTAGACCCCAGACGGAGAGCCGATCCATACTACAGGCAATTTGGGAACACCAATTCGCTTAGTCTACATGTCTTTAAATATCTAGCCAAATAGCTTGGTATACGTTATTTAACTGTGTTAACTACCAATTCTTATCATGGTCAGTCAGGACTGGAGTTTACGTAGCGAACCAATTTAGAATTCGAGCCTACATACATACATACATACTGTAGAAGGCGCAAAGTAACGAAGCCACTTATCTCAACATATTCAAACACAAAGACAAGACGTCTTTCAGACGGCACACACTCATAAAGACAGGATCTCTACAGTAGTTATCCATGGCACAGAAATGCTCCCCTCATTACAAAATCAGTCCAGGGAAATCCAGGGTAAATGTTAAGTAAGCTATGTGTCAAGGACTGGAACAAGTTTATAACTCTAACTCTAACAGTGAACTCTCCGAGGTTGAATTTCAGCCTACAGTGTAGATTTAAAGTCTAGACGTTCGCCTGCCTAGTCATTGTAGACTGATTGTTAAATCAGCCCTGAGGGTTTTACATGTGTTTTTACTTAACAAAAGGTTTAATTATGGGTGGAAATGAAAAAGCCTGTGATTCAGCAGCAGTTTAGACAATGTGTTGTATTATGCGTATATCATTCATTCATTCCAGTGGATTTCCATTAGTTTCAGAGAATACAAACTGTTTCAACAGCTTTATTACAGCGGAGAATCGTCCAGTCTAATAGATAATTAATGGTACATACATTAGAGTGAAAAAAAAAACAAAAAAACATTTAGTTTATAGGGTTTTTAATTTCTTGAGTCTTGAGTCAGTCTTCCAGGCTACGGTTGCGCGTTGTTTACCCACACACCTTCCCAGACTAATTAGTTAGTAATTAAGTTTTTTTTTTACAATAAAATAAAGTAAAATTAAAGTCTTTAAATTATTATTAGAAAGAAAATGCCTGTCATGATTTTAACCCTTGATCAGACCACATTTTGTAATTGTGTCAGTGCCGGTTATCAGTACCTCAAGGCTTTAGAAAAACACATACTGTATACACTCACCTAAAGGATTATTAGGAACACCATACTAATACGGTGTTTGACCCCCTTTCGCCTTCAGAA
>JAQQZT010000007.1:23202382-23217945 GCA_030068275.1 Clarias platycephalus
GTGCTCGTCTCTTACTGGTATAATCAACATCCGTGCACACGTGTACTGTTTACTATAACACTGTGACCATGTGTGTGCACGTAAAAAAAAATATATTTTGTGTTTGTAAGCATGTGTACAGCACGCGTGTACTGTTTCTTATAACACACATGTGTGTAAAGCAAAAGAAAGTCTCATTAGAGAGGTTAAAGATCCATTTTCTCCCTCTCTGTTTCAGCCTGTCGTTATGTTTGTGCGCACGTAATTTGACACCGTGCCTTCACACATGCACACTCTCACTCTCTCGCCTTTACAGCCCCCACACCCCCTCTCTGCTTCACACACACACAAACATACACACACATACACACACACACACACACACACTGCTCTACACAGAAACACTACTCTGTCACGATTCTCTTTAAAGGTAAAGTGCAGGTTCATTTGTTTGTTTGTTTTACTTTACAGCAGTGATTCCGTTAGTATGCTCACGCGAGTGTCATTAGCGATGTTCCTTGCAAATTTTTCCAACAAAACAGTCTTTCCGTTAATGTGTGTGTGTGTTTGTGTGAAATTCAAATAAAAAAGGAGAAAGGTTTACTGTAAGATGAGAAGGGGGAGACAGGAGGGGCTGAAAGTAAGAGTCACACACACATACATAAACACACACACACACACACACACACACACACAGAGCGCCTGCGCGCATAAACAGAAACTCTGTCGGGATTTATTTTTACTTTATATTTTAAAACTGTAAAGTGCAGGTTACTTTGGTTTATTTTTACTTTATATTTTGTATTAATTATTTTTATGTATTTATTTTTTGGGGCTGTGGAACGAATAATTTGAGTTTCCATTATTTCTTATGGAAAAATTTGCTTTGGTTTACGAGTGTTTTGGAATACGAACCCGCTTCCAGAACGGATTATGCTCGTAATCCGAGGTTCCACTGTATATAATTAATATTTTAAAATGGGTGGCAGAGTGGCATAGTGGTTAGCACTGTCGCCTCGAACATCCAGAGTCCGTCTTGGATATTTGTGCATGGAGTTTGCATGTTCTCCTTGTGGGCTCAGTGGGTTTCCTTTATCCGGTTTCCTCCCACAGTCTGCCCGTAGTGTGTGAATAAGCATGTTAGTGTGTGTATGTGTTGGGGGTGTACCCCGCCTCATGCCCTAAGTCTCATGGGATAGGCTCCAAGTGTGTGTCCCTGTATACGGAATAAAGCGGTCTAGAGGATGAGTGACTGAGTGAGTACCTGAATCCATACAGGCTCCATGGTTGGTCCGGGTGAAGTCAGGTTCTCTAGCTGTCCCGTTCTCTCGTACGTGAACACCGTCCCTGCTGCCTTGTACTCTCCGGTCCACTGGATTGTCCAGTCACCGTTCAAAAAATACTTTTCAGGGTTGTTGCTGCGTAAAGCCAGAAAGTTCCCAGCTTCGGCCACCTCCTCGATACGAATGTCCCGTGCTCCTTCTGGAATAAGACCGATGTCTACGTAGCCTGTGACAAAATAAATCAATTAATACAAAAAAATTTATTAGGCATTTTACACAAAGTGTAAGATAAACAACAGTAACAGTAAACGATGAGTTTATGGCCCAATCAATTCAAAAGGTCCTCATTGAGATTTGAATGAATGCAAATCCATGTCATACCCAGGCCTTCACTCTTCTCAAAGGTCTTCTTAACGGTTTCACAAGTGGATCCGTTGCCATGACAAACTCCACAATGATCCTCAACTGCATTAGAGTCGATCTCATAATCACAACCAATGCTCTACAAAACACAGTTCAATCATGATGATACAGCAATACCAGAAGATAATGATTATCTGAACTCGAAACTATAAAGGTTAACTCCTTTAGAATGACTAATTCGAATTAATATGATATTATAATATTGAATTGTCCTGTTTTTTTAAATACAGAGCACATTAAAATTTTTTACGGAATTAATTTTGTCTTAGAGAGCCAAATTATGAACCCAGAATCCATGCCAAGATAGCTAGCTAGCTATCATACATTATGTAGTATATCCATCCATCGATTTACAATCCTTTGTAGTCCAACCAGGGACCATGGAGACCACTGTATTTATTCCATTTTTAAGAGCATGGTAGGACCTCTGGTCAACATTCACACACTACGGGCAATAATAGCCTAATCTACATGTCTTTCAACTGTGGGAGGAAACTGGAGTACTATTGGCCACCAAGCATGGAGGAGAACATGCAAACAGACCTCAAGGTGGGAATCGAACCCAGACCCTGAAGGTGCAAGGCCACAGTGCTCACCACTACACCACCATGGTTGACCATGTTAAGAAAAAGGAATGTACTTGATTATTCTTAAATCTGCTTTGGTAAGGGTGTTGCATTATCTAGGCTAAGCCATACATAAGGTGAAGTAACACTAGCTCAATATCATTTTGGTGTTTGGTTTGGAATAGGTAATGTTACTTATTTAGCTAGAATTTTAGGGAAAATTTGTCATCTCTTTCCTAAAATTGTCTCGATACAGTGGTGTTGTAAAGTTTAGTTAAAGTATAAAAGTTAAAACTTTACTAAAGGTGTTCTGCTGTACCTTAAATGAGGAAACGATGGTTTATGTAATTGGAAAATTTGATCTAATACTTCATCTTATTCATCAAGTTATGCCACCAAACCAAACCAAATTTTGTCATTAGTTGAGTTTTGAAGATGAAGTAATCCGAAAATACATGGCCTTTGTATAGCCTTTATCAATAGTGCCATTTATTTTGAACCTGACTTTATATTCCTGTCAAAATCTTCATGCAGCACATTTCAGACTGAACTGGAAAGCCAACATCTGACAGCTAGTTTCAGAAGAGCGGCTTCAATGCACATGCAATTCAAATCGACCTCAGTCACATTTCTCAGCAGTTTCCACATGTCTGTGCTCTCAAAAAAGCATCGCTTGATGGTAAAAATATGAGCGTCTGTATAAGGAAATGGAATTCGAATCAGACTAAAGCTTTGCAACATTGCACCGGCAAAAGATATTATTTCCTTGCAGATATGTAACTTAAAAATAAAACTCATGCATGATAAAAAAAAATGACAATCAATTAAACAAATAGATGATCTCGGCGTTGTGCTCAAACTACAGCACTTGCCCAATACAAACGTTGCACAATGAAGGTTTCCAAAGTAATTACATTCTGACTTGAGAATATTCAGTAGGACATCAAATGTTGGACTGACCTTACAGATTCCATTAATGCACGTGTCCCGACTCTGGCTACCTTCGTAGCACCGGGTTCCGTCAATTACTGCGTCCACCATCTTATCTGAGAAATACTCGTTCACTGGCCGGCAGTGCAGTTCACATGGATTTACTGGGATAAAAAAGTGCAAGATTTCTGTTTCATGCTACAAGCTTGATCATTTAAACACAAACATGAAGTAGCTTTAAATTAAAAACTGTTTCACCCTTAATAATTCATAATGTACAGCATCATGTTTTCAGCAACTTCATCATCATTTTATATGGGATTGAGTTAGTTTGCAGGATGTCCACTATGAGAAGTGGGTGCAGAATCCCAAGCAGAAGTGATCGAATCGAGTCTTAAAGGACCTGCACAGGGTCGGAACTGAGTTTAGAGTTTCTGTAGCATCAGGATTGCGTCCGGAATCCCAAGTTCAGTTAAATTCCTAGTTTGAGAATCTGTTGAACCAAGACAAGCTTTAGGCCTTGTTTAGACTGCCAGCCCGAATAAATATTTCGCCATATCTAGATTGGAACCAGTTTGCAATCAAATGACTTTCAAGCAGTGTTGGGAGTAACGTGTTACAAAGTAACGCATTAGAGCACTTGGCTAATCAATCAAATTATATTACTAATATAATATATATTTTGATTGATTAGCTGCATCACTACTGCACTAATTTACCACACACTTCTTACTTGTGTTGATTTAATACTATATACAGGGTGATTCACTCGAAAAAGGCCCCGAATATTCTGTAATAACCCTCAGCATAACGAAGCAATCAGAACGAAACAATGTACAATGTGCTCTTCAGTACATGGAGCTTCGAACACGCCGGGAGGCCACTGAGTCGGACCGATAGGGTGGGCGCCGTTGCCTTCACGCCGATACGAAGAAGTGTAAGATACTGTCACTGGTTCCAGTTTGTTCAGGACCATGGAGCGCCGTGTCGAAATGTGTCTGGCAGAAAACGGAGATCACTTGCAGCATTCCATGTTATGCAATTGATTACACACACATCAAGGTATGTAGTGTATTTTATTGCTTGGGATTGCTTCAGCAGGAGTTATTACAGCATATCCGGGGCCTCTTTCGAGTGAATCACCCTGTACAGTAGCTATACAGTAGCTCCTGTATAATAATCACCCTTACTGTCAATCCAATAATTAGATACATAATAAAACACTACGTAATTTATACAATATCTTATATTTTTCTTAAGTCAGAAGAGGGCAATGCTGTAAAACGTCGACAAATTAAGAGATGAAATGAGCAGATGCTTTGAGGTTTTAAATGAGATCGCCAGCTTAATGTTTGTGTTTTCAGAATAAAATGGTATATCATCCATCCAAAAATTTCCATAATGCAATACTGTTTCTAATGCTGTTCATTACATACACGTATCAACAAATATTCTCACTTCGGTTACTGACGTGTATCCATTGGTAGAATTTGCCCTTATAAGGGAGATTGTTAAACTTGCTGCACTGGATAGCTCTGAAGCTGGGTTGGCCTTGAGCGCACGGCTTGTGGTTACAGATCTCGTATCTGCGACGCTCCCCGAGGCAGTATTTCCCTCCGTTCTTTGGGCTGAAAAACACAGAAAGAAAAGAGCTCTCAGTGTATTGAGATTGCGTCTGCACTTGTGACGATTGTCGTGACGTTACGACATGAAGTGCTACTGAAAATAGGAGCTGTTCTTAGCGGTTTTATAAAACTTAAATAATTTGAAAGCCCTATAATTTTTTTGGTCTTGAACCTAGTTGTCATGATTTCCTTATCACTATTGAAAATCACAGGTACTGTTCATGAACTATACTTTAAACATAAAAGAAGAAAAATGTAAGCTTTCTATCTATTTAAATCCTTAAGGATCTTATGATTTCTGGTGAAAGTCTTCAAGATATAAGAGCAAAGGGCCATAAGTGATGCGAATACTTCTATCCATCATAATTACCATGCAGTGAAAAAAACTGAAACCTTTAAACACATGAACACACAATCTTATCAGTAAAGAAATGACTGGTTATGGAAAAAATGCAAACCGTTTAAGCCTGCTGTCTCCAATCCTATGCAATATATCTTGTAAAGCACAATATAAAAACAACTCTCTTGAGCCTAAACATGCGTCGTATTTAAGTGAACA
The DNA here is from genome assembly GCA_030068275.1 of Clarias platycephalus. Lineage (NCBI taxonomy): Eukaryota > Metazoa > Chordata > Actinopteri > Siluriformes > Clariidae > Clarias > Clarias platycephalus. Next base: position 23,207,748 of record JAQQZT010000007.1, read on the forward strand.
GGCAAATATTATGTCAAAAAAGTCAAAATCTATAAAAACACGTTGTGTAGCGTTAATATGTGAATATTAATGTCTTTTTTACAACAGGTGAAAACTATGAAAATAAAATCATGTAATACATTTTTTTTGTGATTTATTTTCTACATTCTAGAACAACACCGGAGATTTCAAAACTATGAAATAACACATACACCGTAGTAGTCGATAATTAAGAAACAACGCCAACAACAATGGGCCATTGTTATTTTAAATCAGTGTTATTTTAAAATACGAATCTCAGCTGCTCTGAAATAGTTCTTGCAAGAACAGTATTCTTATACAGTATCAGGTGCGTTTGTAAAACCCATCAAGCACCATGATGAAACTGGCTCTCGTGAAGACCTTCCCAGGAAAGCAAGACCAAAACTTACCTCTGCTGAGAAGTTCATTTAGAGTCACCAGCCTCAGAAATCACCAATTAACAACCAGCACCTCAGATTAGAGGCGTTATGAAGGCTTTACAGAGCAGAAGTAGCAGATATACATCTCAGTATCAACTGTTCAAAAGAGATTATTGCATATTTTGGACGCCTTCAGTATTGTTTTACAGTGTAGAAAGAAATAAAATCATGGAATTGGGAGGCGTATCCAAACTATTGACTTGTAGTGTACTGTATACGAACGGTTTGACAGCAAAACGCTATAAACTCCATTTTGTGATTTTTACTCATTCTAGCAAACTGATATTCTCAGACACACAAGTATATAACAAAACATGTAACACACTTTAATGTAAAAACGTTGAAAACGTAAAAAGGTTTAAAATTCCATAGCACAACACATCACCGCCAGGTTTTCTAACAAAAGCAAGTATCACACGGAGACTTCCAGTGGAACACAGCGACTGCAGTGGGTGGTTTAAATGTGTTCATAAGTTCTTTGGAGAATGTTGAAGGCAAGAAAAGAGTCTTTACAATGTGTTACTACCATTGCAGTCACTCAGGCAGTAATAAATGACAGACATACCTACAGTAGCTTAACGACCGGAATGCGTTCTGTGAAATAGAACATCATTTGAATTGGATGTTGTTCGAACTCTTTACTATATGCAGTACTCAAATGTAATGTACAAAACTTCAAATATACAGGAGAGATGTAATGAGATGTATGGAAAGCTGTTGGTAAAACTGTGGCAGGTAGAATTATAGATTTAATTATTATATATATATTTTTATTCACACTTACATCCAAACCACTCTCACTCACTAACTAATTTCTATACAGCTTAATCCTGTATACAGGTCCTGGACAGCCTGCAGCCTATCCCAGGAAACTTAGGGCATGAGGCGGGGTACACCCTGGACAGGGTGCCAATCTGGGAATGGCGATTATCCTAATCTGCATGTCTTTGAACTGTGGGAGGAAACCGGATTACCCGGAGGAAACCCACAAAGCACAGGGAGAACATGCTACACAAAGGCAGGAATCAAACCTGGATGGGAAGCGAACCTGGACCCTAGAGGTGCAGGGCAACAGTGCTAAGCACTAAGACACCTTGCCACCCTACATCCAAACCAATTTTTACAAAATATTTTGCCACTGTGCCATTTGAAAAGAAAATGTTTTTTTTTTTACTGCGAAAATCTTGCATTTATCTCATTTTTCTGTCACGCTGCTCACATATCCTATCTCTCATATGTCTTAGCTTTTGACTGTTGAAAATATTTAGTTTACTAAATATAAATCACTTCTAACGTCTACATAAAGATGACTCACGTACATTGGATTGACGCAGTCTCTGTGCGAGTCCTGCACTCCTGCTCCGCACGTCCTGGTGCAGGACGACCACTCGCTCCATGGCCCCCATCCACCGTTCACTTTCCCTGGCTGAGATGCAGCTGATACACACTCGCCATTCAAACACCACTGAGAAAGAAATAAAACCACCATATGCAGTCAGCCAAAATCGCAACACGAAGCATGAAGGAGGTCAACAAAACCTGATCCCAGCTGTTGAGCATAGCAGTCTGTTTACATCATGAGAGAGAGAGAGAAAGCAAGTGAAGCAGAAAACATATGCAAGGCTCATGCTGAGAAAAGAAAACACACACAGGCGCTTACTTTGCCATCACCGCAGTCGGTGCCATCCACCGCTCCATCCAGTTTTGAGTGACAGGTTGAAGCCACGGTGCACCACAGAGTGCTGCAGACGTTCTACACAAAAGAGGGGAAAATAGTGAGTAACAGTAATACTTATTGCAGCTGAATGTGATCCTGATGGTATATATATATATACGATCTAATAAAAAAGAAATCTACATCAACATTGTATCTGGAAACCCACCAAGCATGGGGAGAACATGCACACAGAGACGGGAATCGAACCCAGACCATGGAGGCGCAATGCAACAGTGCTAACCACTACACCGGCAAATAGTACTACTGCTTCAGCAAGTTATCAAAAGTCTCAAAGCTTCCCCAAAATGTGTGTGTGAAATACCCCTCAGATAATGCATTTGTTCATACCTCAAATTCCCTTTTTTTCACTCCTCCTCCGAATGTGCCATTTCAGTGTCTATGTAAATAAGCTAGTGCTGAGCCACATCCCTTCAGAGAAAAGCTGAGCTGAGCAATAAGCCAGGGAAAGGAATTTTCTTATATGAGGTCACAATAGGGGAGGAAATCTAATTTGCTTGCTTAAGCCTCAAGAGTACGGAAATGGAAAAGGGATTAAAAAAAGTACGTTAAAGAGATAGTTTGATTTTATTCTTATGTAAAAATAAATATTTTAAATAAAACATTCACAACACCTAGCGGGGCACTGGTAGCTCAGTGGTACTGTAGGTGTTTTGCCTACGATGCAGGAGGCCCAGGTTCAATTCTCAGCCCGTGCCCAAACACCAGCCACTGGATGCAATGGCAGTCCCAAGCCCGGATAAACTGGGAGGGTTGCATCAGGAAGGGCATCCAGTGTAAAACCTGCGCCACATTGGTACTGTATGTGCAGACCGGATGGTCCACTGTAAAGACCCCTTGCCAGGAGCAACCGAAAGACCAACAACATTCACAACAATTAGAGATTGCATCATATATTATGATTTTTTTTATGATTCCAGATTCCAGGGCAATATATGTTGAAGCATGCACTTGCAATTGCTTTCCCGGGTAAATTTGCATAGTTAAGATGGTTGCCACAAACCACCAAAGTTGGGGGTTCGAACCTTGACTCTGGTGGGTTTGAAAAATCTGTACACTTAATGTGATCATCAACATCAACCAAAGGAAATGGAACTGCAGAACATTCACTCATTCATCATCACCGCTTAATCCTGTATTCAGGGTCGCAGGGAGCCTGAAGCCTATCTCAGGAGGCTTAGGGTACGAGGAGAGGTACACCCTGGACAGGGTGCCAATCCATCACAGGGTACACAGACATACACACACTACAGGCAATTTGGGAACAAAAATTAACCTAACCTACATGTCTTTGGAAAGTGGGAGGAAACCCACCAAGCACAGGGAGAACATGCAAACTCCATGCACACTTGGAGAGATGGGAATCAGGCCTGGCCAGGAATCAAACCCGGACCCTGGAGGTGCAAGGCGACAGTGCTAACCACTACACCACCGTGCCGCAGCAGACCATTCAATATTTCTTAATTGAGATTTAGGAGATCAGGGTTGACATCACAGACGCTGCATGATTCATTTACTACAAGTCCACAACCCTACAGCAAGCTACCCTCTCTGACAGATTTCAGAATGAGCTCGGGAGAGATTAAAGCATGCTGTTTGTGACATTTACGCAAATGATAAATGATTACAAGACTCCAGTTATATTCTGAAAGCACAATCGGTCAGGACCGTCTTACTGTCACGAAAAAAACCTGTTTCATGTTGTGAAGCGCACACTGACAATGCTGTGTGACATCTCACGACATCATAGTTGTAAACACTGATCGGGATCTGATGCCCTTTTGTTAGCGGTTCCACACTCGGTCCTAATAAACACCCAGAATTTTCCTTTGAGCTGTTTCCGTGTTGGTGCAGTCGCTCGCTTTCATGTTAAAAACAGGAAAGGTTTATGGTTTATTAGGCGCAAGTTTATGACATTTATTGTTGTTGGGATTTTTTTTACTACTGGAGTTTCCTTGGCTTACCGTATGTAGAGGAAACAATGTCATTCGGAGAACCTTATGGTATCTGGATAAATGTGATATAAAGACTTCCTGCCAGGCAAATGAGATGTGTGTGGTCCAGACTCGGTCCTCTTCCTGCCAAATCTTGCTGCCTTGCATATCACCGTTCTATCTACTCTTTCAATTTAGACGGCAGGAGACAGCTCTGTGGTGCATCCAGCTCCTAATGAGACCAAAATGTATTCAATTATCAGCAGGATGTCTTAAATCATCTCAGTCTCCCAAAGGCTCCTGTCAGTCATGGAGGCCATTAAGGAGTTATGGCTGCGCAGCCAAAGCCGTGCTGCGAGTTTATTCAGTCTCAGTTACGAGTAAACACTGAATTAGTGGAACACCATGGGTGATAAATGGCTGAGTGTGGCTCTCCAGTGAGCTAAGAAAAGCTTCCTGATCCCAGCCAAACAAATTGTCTCATCAGGCTGAGGGTATCAGACAGCATGTGTTGCTAATTCTCTTGTAGTCTATTTAAAATAAAAGTTATGAATTAAAGGACAGAAATATACAATGTTAGTTTTAGCTCCTATACAAGTCTTACCCCACAGCAATGTCCATAACCATGTCATTTAAAATAGTACCACGCCACCTAAATGGTGCAACAGACTTGCTTTCACCGTATCATTTGAGACGCTGGAATGTCACAGCCGTCTGTGATTAGCAGAGTGTTAGCTCATTCGGGTGCAACTTTTATCCAGTGACTTACTGTTGAAAGGGTTACGGGTCTTGCTCAAGCATACAAACCCGCGGCAGCTTGGCAATACTCTCTGGGGGCAGAGATGGAACCACAGGAAGGGAGTTTGCTCTTTCTTCTGAATATATTCTGCGACCCTATGTTTACACCCTGTACTTATTACCCACAGCAGCATTGCCTCATGTGTCTCAGAGGAAGCACAAGACGTTAGCACTTACAGTAAGTCTGAAGCTTGCTGTTTAGGGTGTGTGATGTCGTGTGATAGAGGAGAGTCAGCACGGTGCTTCAAGCGCAGTGGATATAAACCTTGTAATCAAATGGTTGTGATTGCAAATCCTGGCACCACCCATCTGCCACACTTGAGCCCTTGAGCAAGACCCCTGACCTTGAACTGCGCAAGTGCTTTGGATAAAGAAATAAATAAATATGCTGAGGGTCCTAAGGATGAGCAAAATCCCACACAAACTCCAAATGCTATGAGCACCAATTCAAAAAAGGCAAGAAGACCCCCCAAAAAAGTCATAATACCATGACTCCAATACTTCTTTTTTCTTTTTGCCTGGACATCCACCTTTCCGGAAGTCTTTTATGCATCGAGCATCTGTGCACAGGGTTCACCGAGGACATGTGGGTGTGAAATGTGAAACGAAAATTTTTTTTTATGTCTTACGTCCATGTCGTCACAGAGCTGCGAACCGGAGCCATACTGGAGGCGGCACTGGTGGGCGGCGCTGTAGAGAACGCCAGGTAGCACAGACTGAGCGGCCAGCTCGTTCCTGCCAGGGGGGTCGTCCAGACACCAGCCCCAGCCTCGACTGTTAAGCAGAAAAACACACAGTTCATCCCTGAACAATTCTGCCTTTTCGTCTCTTCACTTCCTGTCTGTCGCTGTCTGGTTTAATGCTGCGATCCCATTGCAGTCTAATTAACCTGCTCATTTGCATATAACATTTTTTTTTTTTTTTTTTCAATTTTGTTTTGCAAGTCTAGCTCTCGAAACCCAAAGGCTCTCATTATGGTAAGAATAATTAGCATTCTTGTTTTTGAATGTTTTTGTTTTTGAGAGGTCAATTTTTTTGAATGGCTAAAGAATTCATCATAAGTCACAACTGCAATATAGAAAGGTTAGGGATATAGCTAGCAGAATGTATTGCATTTAAAAAAAAAACTGCTAAAAAGGGAAGAAAAAAAAAGAATTGCTAAGAAATAGTTGGGAAATTTGATGAAGCCTAAAACAGCTGGGAAATTAATAAGAAGGGAGGACTTCCCTGAGCTGAATGCTGATCAGATCATCTGGAAAGGCCATACGGTGCTGCAGCAAAGGCCAAATGCCGAGCACGTTTCAGAAGAAAAGGAAAAAAAGAACCTCCGTCACTCCAAATGAGACCAGTTTAAACAGTGGAGCAAGTTTTCTAGCCAAATCCCGAGTAAATAAGTTAAACAGAATGGTTTCAAATCACGCCTATATGTCACTGTTTGTTAGATCTTCGGCAAAAACCTTTTCCAGATTTTGGGAATTATCTGTAAAGCCCCTGGACTTCAAACTGCCTTTGTTCATCCAACACATCGCTGATCTAAAAAACAAAAAAAAACAAAAAAACCCAGTATCTACTGTAACTCTCATCTCCTCTACAGCCTCTACCAAGCACATGACAGCAAGCTACAACCGGACAGTCTACAGTGTGGTGCTCTTTCATTAGAGGAAGGAGGAAGGGAAGGAGGGAGAATGATTTCATAATGCATGCCGTATCACTAGGGAGGACATGGCACAAAGCCAGAGGCCTGGGAAAGCCTTCAGGCTCACCAAGACTAACAGGCTTTGGATAGTGTATGACGAATAAGCTGCCATACATAATTCTTCCATAGATAATTCGTTTTTGGCACACAATTATTCAAATGCTTTTTGAGTCGCGGGTGTCTTTATCGTCATGTTCTACAAGTTCCTTTGTTCAGTTGGATAGCTTTCAAAATGCACTTACTTACTTTCTAACTCTGCATCCAACCACCTGCTCGACCATTATTATGATCAAATACATGACACATCTCATAACTGCTTCCTAAAGAGTTCTGTAGCACAATCTCATAAAGATGTGTCTCACATTAAAGAAAAACAGTGGCAATGCTATGCTGTGGGAGGCATTTATTAATCAATGCCAGGGTTTGAGTCCCCTTAGACCCCATCCACAGGGCATGAGGGTTCACTGAGTGGCTTTATGAGGACCAAAATGATGGAAATCATATGCTACAGATTTCACGCTCATCTGCTGAACATCTGTGTGAAATTCCGGAACGTTCGCAATAGCATTCTCTAGCATCATCAACAGCTGAAGGGATGTCTTATGAATGAATGGTGTTCATCGTTCTAGTACAGTTCCAGAAACTTGTAGAATCTAAGATAAGAACCTAAACTGGAGATGGCTCAGTTAAGATTTTTTGGGGGTTTTCCTTTAATTTGGAAATTTCCTTCAATAAATAAATAAATAAATTTCCTATAAATTTCCTTTAACCAATCTGTATATATACCTATCAGCCTTATCAGCCACAACATCAACCATTTTCATTAAAACCACCAACATTTTGAGTTCCACTTGTGTTACTGGGGTGACCCTGACCAGTTGGTGCATAGCTCTACAGGGCCTCTATGTCTTTTTTGGTGCCTTGACTTTTTTGGGCAATTTGTGCTGCATTGGCTTTTCTGCTTGATTGGACGGGCTAGTCTTCGCTCCCCGTTGGCATGGGTGAGCCTTGGGTGGCCATAATAGTTGGTGATCAATATTGTTCAGTTCACTTGGTGCTGGTGTTGATGTTATGACTGATTGGTGTACACAAGCTCAGTGATATAGTGACAAGTTACAGAAATACAATTAACTACAAGGGGCAGTTTTATATATTACAGGTAGTCCCCGACTTACGAACAAGTTCCGTTCTGGGAGCACAATCGTAAGTCCAATTTGTTTTTAAGTCAGACAAAATGAGTCTTATACGCCTTTGACACAAATACACAATGTAAAGCATACCAGTCCACTTGACAAAATCTGTCCCTTTTCCCCAAACTGCCTTCATGTGGCACCATAATCACTCGTGAAATGTAATGTCTCTGTGTTTTTAAATCACGAGCGGAATCCAGAATGCCAGTTGTTTTCCACTGTATTTGACTGTGAACTCTGTTTTGTTGAGACTAAAATTTATAGGTTTATAAATACATAGAACTATTGGTATCTGGTGCACTGCAGTGTCTAGTTTTTGGACAATACAAACGTGAGCCACTTCCGTGAATGAGCCGGAAGTTGAACCATGGTCCGTTCATATCTGTGGAAATTCGTAACTTGAATGTTTGTAAGTTGGGGACTACCTGTATAACTTAGTAGTATACAGTATATCTACTCTGTTTTAGGTATAGCGTCTGTGGTTATGTCTAAAATCTGAAATTTGATGTAGATGTGCAGAATATCTGTATTAAATTCTACGTAATTGATAGAATTTAGGAACCAAGCTACTGTAACATTTCATTTTGCTTCAGAACTAAGCATTATTATACTTTTTAAATTATACTAAAGAAAGTTACTAAAGAAAGTATATTTGCTTTAGTATATATGCCAGAACTATTATATTAACTATTATAGAAAATTAAGAAACACCTTCTGAACAATCAGATTTGAAAAAGCCACTGAGATTTAATGATTCATGGCCAATTATTCTAAACATTGAATATTACAGGTTAATTTTGTATTAAGTACCAAATAATAAAGATGAGGAAAAATATATTCGTTTTGGTACCTTGTTTTTTTTTTTTTATTATTAAGTTTTGTTGCTATTCACACATTGGCAAGCAGTACAGCGTCATGTGTCGTGGGAGTGAATATACTTATATTGTACAAGTATCGTGATAGTATCGTATCAGGTGGTCCCTAGTGATTCCCATAGCTACCAAGTAACCAGGTTAATAATCTAAACAATCACATCAGCTCCTTTTACTATAAAATCCATTAGCAAAATAAAAATAGCAATGAGTGTGGGAGAAGAGGATAGATCAGATCCAGCTGCAGTGAGCAGAAACAGTGAACTAATCAGCCAGCATGGCTTTGGTATAATGTTCCAGCTTGGTTCAGTCCCAGGCCACTAGCTGCTGTGTAAAATACTCAGGAGTCTCACCTCACTCTACTCTGAATGACCTACACTTAATGCACTCCAGCTGTTAGAGCAACACTGACCGGAAAAACAACACAGCCATGGTGTCGCTTGGTGAAATCAGAGCTGTCACTGATACTGTATACGAGGGTAACTCAGACCATGTCGAAAACCAATCCAGTTGATGACCCACAGTAAGCTGAACCTAATCACTGCATCTCAAGATGATGCTTTTACACCCAGCTATATGATAAAAAACATAATACCGACACAGAGCAGAATGACATCCAGGCCGAAGTCACTTCACTCCACATGCACTGAAACTCCATCTGTTACTCAGTCAGATGAATTACATCCTGCGTAGCATCCTATCTGAAAGCCTGTCATCACGCCATCTCAAGACATGATTATTATACCTACAGCTGAGCTGAAAAAGGCACTTTACCACACAGCGGAAAGCAGAAAATCTGACTGATTACTAGGGAAAAGACTGATGTTTATAAAAAGAGGGAGAGATGACAAATCAGGCAGTGTGTCACTCACTCGAGGAAGCGTGTGATGTACTGGCGGCTGCACCGCGACCAGTTGGGTGGAGATGTTCCGTACAGGAGCTGAGGAGACATGACGAACGGCCTTTTCCCAATCGGCTCGCAGTCATTGCCGTTGCCGTCATGTTCGATTCCGAGGCTGAAGCACAGAGCCAAGGAGGATGATATGACAGAGCAATGAATAAAAGAATCTTTCTATGATTTCTATGACACTTTTTCATTAAATAGTCATCAAGAAAAGCTCCTTCAAACAAATTAATGGTAAAAAAAATTCTGAATGGTTATTGGGTGTTGATTGATGATTTTGTATTGATAAAATGTACAAAGAAGCAAAGAATTTGTTCACATTTTAGGTCAGTAAATAATCAAGATTTCCCCCAAATAAGAATTTTTAAAAATCACCTTTTTTTTTTTTTTTTTTTTTTTGCATACAAGTATTTAAAATTCCTAACAGCATTATTATATGAATTGTAAAACTATTTTGATTACCTACAGTATACCGCTCATCTCCGTAAAGGAGTCAAGGGAATCCTGGAGCCTATGCCAGAAGACTTCAGGCACCAGGCAGAGTACCCTCTGGACTAGGGCTGGGCGATATGGCTGAAAACTGTATCACGATATCAGTGTTTCATATCGGTCGATATCGATAATTATTG
>JAQQZT010000007.1:23223739-23235738 GCA_030068275.1 Clarias platycephalus
TTCAAAGGGCATGTAGTGTTAAAATTGGTTCCTGTTAATTGTTTAATTGGTTTATTGGTTCCTTGATGCTGATTTTCTTTTAAACAGGAGATATATGCAAATCACAGTGCTGTGCAGCTTTACTACGTAATTGTTTCTACAGCGGGTGCCACAGTGGCTTAGTGGTTAGAACTGCTATCTTGGACCTCCAGCAAAGGTTGGGTTTGATTCCAACCTCGGGTCTGTGTGCATGGTGTTCCCAAATAGCCTGTTGGGAGTGTGTGTATTTATGTGCTCTGTGATAGATTGGCATCGTGTCCAGGGTGTACCCCACCATCCTGGGATAGGCTCCTGTATTGATGAACACCAGGTATTTCTTTGTAATTTTTGGGAGTCTGGACACAAAATAGGGTACAACCTGGATAGGGTGCTAAACAAACATAGGGAACACAAGCAGTTGCACTACAGGGAATGCTGATTAGCCTAATCTGCATGTCTTTGAACTGTGGGAATAAAGCAGAGTCCCTGGAAGAAACCCACCAAGCAGGCGGAGAACATGCAAACTCTAAACACACAAACCTGCGGAGGGATTGAACCTTGGCTGTATGAGCCACAGTGCTAACCACTGCATCATGCTGCCTTAGTACAATTTCCTCTTCCATTAAAAATATGCCGTAAGTCATCCTAACCCAAGCATTAACAGGGTTTATGGAGGACTCACTTATGTCCCAGCTCGTGTGCTACGGTGAAGGCTAGCGGCAGACCCGTGTCCTCGTTGATGCTGCAGCTGCGATGAGGTTGACACATTCCGGCTACGTGAGAGAGCCCCAGCGTCTCGCATGGCTTGTTGATGGAAGCGCAAATGTCCTTCCTGTGACAAAAAAAGGATTATTCCTACTAGGGCTGCACGATATATCGAAAAATTATCGTATAAATTTAATTTATGTGCCAAGCATTTGTGTCCCCAAATTTGACCAATCAGATGGGCCCTTACTATCTTTATACCCGCCTCCCAAGTAGGTGATATAATGCTAATATTGCAAGAAATATCGTTATCGCAATATTCAACAACAATATCGCATATCGCATATTTTCCTAATATCGTGCAGCCCTAATTCCTACATACAGTATATTAAGCAAAGAAACTTCCTAGAGTTTATCTGGCCATGTTTCATTCCGGAAATCTCAAAGAGTTTGGCATTTTCTTTACTGTTTTTATTCCTGTGCCGAGTAGGTGCAACAACTTGTGAGCAACAAAAGCGGAGAACACTGCTGAGAAACAAAAAATACTGCAATATACAAAAGACAAAAGTATCCTAAAATATCCAATAATATAAAAGAGACTTTTTTTTAGTAAACAGAAAAAGTAGGTCTTCTGAGTTTTTATTCTGCACTTAATTATAGTGCAGAATAAAAGGGTAGCTGCCATATGAGGTGTGTTTGAGTCAAACTGGAATTTTTGATTGTGCAGAATAACAGAACACAGTTATAGAGGAAAAAACACCCTTAATTTCTCCATATAATCTCCCGCTACACTACTGCACTTATCCCAGCATTTAACTAGAGCTTGGATACCATCAAGGTAGAACGTTGTCTCAGTACGATGCGATGATCGAATGTCAAATCTGAAACGATGACCTCCCAGGAACTCCTTTAATGACCCAAACATGTGGAAATGGTTTGAGCGAGGTCAGGACTATACGGGGATGTGGCAATAACATCAAGCCGAGTTCCTGCAATGTGCAAATGGTGTTGTGTGTACATTTCCCAGAGACAGATGCTTCTCTTCCACAACTTGGGCTCTGAGCCACCTTGGCCTTGTTTAAAATTTTTGCAATCATTCGAATGTGGTGCTACTGCTAAAAGACTTCATCAGTGTACTGCGCTTAAAGTCTTCTGTAAGAGGTTTCACGCCTTCATTCACAAGCAATTTCACCAAAACTCACGGTTCGACTTGAATGCCCCTCATATAACTCTCAGGCTATAAGTAATTAAAAATGTTAGCCATCTTTTACACGGGACGTGAGGGCGGGGCAGAGCATCCAAAACGCTGGACAGTTTCTTGCTGACTTTTTGTTAAGGGTATTAATGTGATGCATGACTTTTTTTTTTTTTATACAGAATTTTCACATCTATATTTTCAACCGTTCATCACATGTTCATCACATGCTAGCCACTAGACAGATGTGAGACGGGAGAGGCAGAGAGACTCTCAATCATTCCTGATATATAAATATCGATTGGCTCTGTTATATAATATATGTATGTATATCATTTTGCATTATAACACATTCTAGCTTACTCCCATGTCAAGGTACGAGCCTCATTTGCAAAATATTTAACGCTTATCACAATTATTTATACATTTATTGTATTGTTTGTCTCCCCTATTTTTAAATATAACTGCTTTACATTAAGATGCCTAACATTATCTACTGCATTAGTATTGCAAACCATGAAGTTCCATGAACTTCAACACCTTCACCAAAGTTGAAATGCATTAATTAATATTTCTTTAAATGTCCTTAAATGAATTATACAGACATTGACTGCTTATTTAATCCATGTTATGTAAGTTCATATAAATAAGTGAAAGTATACTGTATATTTATATTATGTTATGTAAATAAATGCTGATAGCTCTCTAAAGTCTTGTCTTCAAATGTAAATATTGACATTTTGCCATTTAACATTTGTAAACATCTTCATGATGATTATTGTGGTCTTGTGAATTACAGTACTCTCTCAATGTTACTAATGATGTATTAATGTTGCTGTTAATGTCAGTTTCTATAAAGCAATGCTGATGTATTTAGATAAGCACCTTGTAAGTAGGACAGCCACATCATGATGGACTGGATGTTCATCTCCCTTTATATTCAAGTGCTTTTGCCATTTGCAGAAGCTATTCAAGCTGTTATCTGCATGGTGAGTGATTTTCAAGTCTTCCTGATTACAACACAACAAGAAACACACACATAAACAATAGCAATCAATCTAGTAAAGTCATTAATGAACTGCAAATCACTGCGAGAAATCTGTGGATTCAAGTATATAAATGAAAACTTAAGTGCTGGGACTTTTTGTTAGGGAAAATTAAGTTCACATTTCTTCCCCAAACAAAGTTAGACAGCACATGAAAAAAAAAAGTGTTCTAATCATACACAAAAAGCCACATATTTGCTGGTTGCCTCACCTCATCTTGTTCTAGCAGAATGAGACGCACAATTGCAATGTTGATGGTATTTCCAATGCTCGGGTCCCGAAACAGTCCTGCAACCTGCAAACAGCAGAATAAATCACAAAAATGCGTACAGTATAAATGTAGAAATCAAATGACATATTTTATGGTACAATTTATCTGGAACATTTCTAGAACTACTTCTAGAGTGAAGTCTGCTATATGAAACAAACACCAAAAAAAAAAGAGTCAGTGAAAAAATAGTTAAAGGGATAGTTTTTTTTCCCGGTAGGCCTTGGTCATTATAGATGGATGGATGGATGGATAGATAGACAGATAGATAGATAGATAGATAGATAGATAGATAGATAGATAGATAGATAGAGTACTTTTAATCCCAATGGGAAATTGTATCGTTACAGTAGTCAGTTCACATATTATAGTATAAGTAAACAACAAGCAAGAATTGCAAAGAGAAATAAAACTGTTTACCATTTAAGGTACATTAAAGAGGTAGAAATGCTGTCAAATAATGTATATAATAATACAAATAATATAAATATAGAAAGCACATCTTCCACTGTACAGTAAATACATGTGCATGATGATCGTATACATCACTCATGTATACAGGTGGGAACAAAACTGTACATAGGGTGCACCAGCAAGTAGGAGTGGAGAAAAAGAACCAGCAAGTAAATGTTCCTGCTCTGCACACCGACCCCGTTTGTCACTCGGAACACGAGCTCAACGTAAGCAATCTGAGACAAATTCCACAACCCTCGTTCCATGCAACAATGCATTCCAAAGTTCAGCTAAGATTCATAAGGAGGAAAATCAAGTTGGTATCTTTCAAAGTTACAGTGCATTTAGTACAAATTGAACTTTTTTCTTGGTTAGCCATATGGGTAGTTCCGATTAGGCTTACAGATACATGTAGCTTCGTGGAAAGTAAAGAGTTACTATGAAATTTCCACAAGTTCTATGATTTAGCTCGATGGGACTGCATATTAAGCTTCATACTGTATGAGTCTCAACTGAAATTTGGAATGTATTTTTGTACAGAATGAGAGTTGTGGATTTTAGCTCGAACTACTTTTATTGTATTCGTGTTCCTGGTGACAAACTTCATGCTTTTTCATGTTCATCTGTTGTGCCTTTGAAAACCATGCTTTTTTTTTTTTTTTTTTCAAGTAACTAAAGCAGGAACACAATGAAAGTACTGGGAAATTAGAGTCAAATAAGCACATCTGTGTATTCTGGTATATTGACTTTTGAATAGAGATTTTCTTTGAAACTCTATTCTGCTATACTCTAGTCTGGTTTGGAGCAAAACCGAAGCTAGAATAAAATCCTATCATGAGACAAGAAGATCTCTTTTGACACTCTCTTACACATACACATTATATACCCAATCCAAAAGAAAATAATGATGTGCGCAGAGCAGGAACATTTAAATAGACCAAGACCTATGGTAATGTACTTGTATGCCACTCAATTTCGATTTAAGACTTGAAAACCTTTTAAACCCAATAATATTAGAAAAAACATGACTAATAATGAACTAATAACTGCTGCTCTTTTGAGCATCGGTGATGAAGAATGGGTGCTGATCTCTGGAGACTATGAATAGCTGCTTTCACAATTAAAGCTTGATTGGCATTGTGCTGGTAAACACTGACGGAAATCATGGACGGCTATTTAAACTAATTACCACGAAGGTACTTAAAGCCGTACTCATGAGGGCATCTGTTAATGAAGCAAACACCACAGGCTCATTAAATGTGCAAACAGGCTGAAAGACACTAAGAGACTTAAAAATCAATGAAGGTTAAAGAGGCATGTGTCTGCTGCTGCTTGATAACAGGATGACTCTGGCAAGAGAGTGACTCCGAATTCCCCCTAACCCACGAGCACAGTTTGAATAGACGTGGATGAAATGACGCTGCGAGCAAACAGCCGGCATAAATTATAATAATTTCCTATTGCTTCTGCAGCCTGTAAATTATTTTCTCAAGTTTTTTTCAACAGAAAACGACAAATATGGAAATATGGAAACACTTACTTTTAATACATTAAAAAATAAATGCTAATCCTAAATGCTCCACCGTGTCTGTCGAATTCCTAGCTATTATCTATGATTGTGGAAAAATTTTGTTGTTGTCTGTGTAATGTCATTCTTTTACTCCAAGATATAAAGCTCTCATTCATTCTCGCTGATCCCTAAAGACATTCCAAACTTCAAAACATGGCGGGTTCTGCATGCAAAATAAGAAAGAAAAACTCAAAGCATAGCAAAATAAGATTTGAAAAACCAAAATAAAAAAAATTGAGAAAAAAAAGTCAGTCCAGCTTTGTTCTTTGTTCACTCTTCTACCAGTTTATCTTTACTCCCTGGAGAATACTCCCTTTTCCTCTTGGTTAAAAAGGAGGAAAGCCATTTGTCAAATCCTCCTTTCTCACTTTAAAGACCCTTGACAGTATGTAATGCCCATCAGTCAGACACGCTCAAAGGAACTGGCTACAAAGGAAGATCGTTTCCAAAAGCTGTTTCCCATTGATTTGCGGAAATCGAATGTTTCCTCTGCCACAACAGGCTCGTCCAACCCAACCAAGTGTCTGCAATGGAAAGCGTTTCGTTTCGTGAGGTCGTTTCCTTTAATACGGTTTTCGGTAGCAGCCAGGCGAAGGAACTCCTCAGTGTATTTTGGAAAATGTGTCTAAGGGCCTGCAGCTGTATTAAAGTGAGGTCATCCGACTTGGATCCAGTTCAACAGAAGGAATGATGTCTCGGAGCAGCTCATAGCCTTCGACAGCTTATAGCCTTTTGACAGACTGGTTTCTGGGGTTAGTTAGCAAGACAAAGCAAGTTGACATGGTCGAAGAAAGCCAACAAACCGCATCTAGTATTGTTCTGTTTATAAAAATAAAACACGGTCTGGAAGTAAATAAGTGACAGACATATGAATTTAATCCGTTCCAGAGGAGAGTTCTTGAGAGGAAATTTCATATTGAGAAACGCTTTCTCTTATAATAAATTATGCAGATAATCCGTGCCAACCACACAAGAATATTACCAATATTACCCATTTCCAACACTATAATCATATTTTTTTTTTTCAAATTAAAACATTTAGAAAAGACATAGAAATGAAGTAAAATATGTAATGAAGATAAAATAAAAATCATATGCCAAAGTACCGCTGTAAATCATTGTTTTAGTATTATTTTGTTAGAATTTGCAGTTTGGCCTTCCATATTACTTGTTGTCTTGAACATGACATGACATATCTGTGACTATATTAAAATTTAGCATGATCCTATTGGTCGATTTTATACAAGCATTCTGGCAATACTGACATGAAGAGTTCAATTAAAAACATTGCCAGAACTTTTATGTCTGCTGTCTTTGGTTGCAATGACCCATAACTGGCTGCTGTTTAGCTCATCATCGTACAAGTGCCAACTGTAAGACCGCTAACCCTATAACCACCAATTTCTTTTACAAGGCTGCCTTAACCCAAGTTCAGGCCATCTTAATTTTGTCCCATGGGGTGTGTAAACTTTTGCACCTTACTATGACCTGAATACTGTGAAATGAAAAAAAGGAGATGGAGTCTGAAACCCAACTCAAAACTGTAACATGGCCGTCCGCGCGAAGGGCAAATCTGCGGACAACTACGCAGATTTATAGGCAAGCGGAGCAGCGGGCAGCCGTGGTTGCTAGGCAACCCCGCCATGTTGCCAGTCAAGGAAACGCGCTACACCTGTCCGGTAGGTTATTTAAACCCCCAGAAACCAGCACACATTTAGGTTTAGACTCACATGGTTCACAAGACACTCTTCTTTCTTTAGTTGAGTTACAACTTTCCGTAGCACGTGCTTGCCCTAACCGATTAATCCCCGCCAAGGTACACTTAACAACATATTCGGTGGCGCCATTTTGGAACGCCCCCCTCATAACAAAAACAATGAACAGAGTAAAGATATACTCACAACGTTCATGACAGCTAGTACGTAGGTCTCCACTCCGTTCTTGCCGTGGTACTCCACCATTTTTGGGTCGGCCACCACAAGAGCCTCCACCCATTTCTCCCTGCTGATGGAGCGCCGTCTCCTCCGGTGATGGCGTCTCTCCCAGCGTTCTCGCTGTCTCTCTTCCCGTTGCGCTCTTTCCTGAACATCTGGCCCAAAGCATAAAAACCTCACTCAAGATCTCTCAAAAAAACTTTTAGGCTTTATTGTAATCTTATCTTGATGGAGTAAATGACGCAGGTAGACTGGTGTGACTTTACAAAATCTCCACCATCTGGTCATAACTGATAAAAAAACACAGTAGCTGAAGTACAGTAGCTCTGGTCTTTCACCTTTGACTCCGCAGGTCCCGTTGGATGTTTTTCCTTCGAATAAAGGCTGCACCGGCTGACTGTTGTGCTCAGAAGTATGTCGCTTGTAAATGACATGAGCCTGTGGCTCTTCTGATCCGTGTGTCTGTTCCAGCGGCCTGATGAAAAATTCCTCCTCTGAGAGTTTAAACAGTCCTGTCTGCAGAAAACGCCAAGGTTAGCGCAAGATGACACTAATTACAAGCCTCACCAAGTTCAAGGCATATCCTCCCTACTTGGACTTTCCCTCACGCTATATAAAGGACTCGAGGGGGAAAAAACAAGGTTGCGGTCGTGTTCTTTCTATTTTTAGCTTCTTCACAAAGTACTTCAGCCACATGGCGAATTCAAGAACTTCACAGTCTTTTATTGGTTTTATTACTCCGGTTACCAAAACCATTATAGGTATAGTATAATAAATATTAGTTTTACCAAGCATTTTAAATCTTTCTATTTAGAAAGCTATAAAATTCTACAAACACTCTGAAGAAGTGCTTTTTCACTGAGGCATTCATAGTTAACCCTATGACAAACAGAATCGGTTATAGGGCAAATAAACATTGCAAGGTTTTTGTACACCTAAAAG
This sequence comes from Clarias platycephalus, assembly GCA_030068275.1. NCBI lineage: Eukaryota > Metazoa > Chordata > Actinopteri > Siluriformes > Clariidae > Clarias > Clarias platycephalus. The sequence continues at coordinate 23,231,871 of JAQQZT010000007.1, forward strand.
ACATATTGTGAGACATAAAGAAATTAAAATCCGTGTAGAGTTTATTATACTTAACAGCTTCTCATAGCCGTGGCTCTAAATGAGTGCTTTTTTAAAAGATGTTGCACTTACGTGGTGAAACCATTAAGCCTATGATTAAAGGATTCTGGTGGCACCAGGATTAATCACAGAACATAATAATGTGGTGCCTAAGGTGTATGATTAGACTGATCAAGATTCCTGGCTTTTCTTAGATTAGATTTAGGTTGTTCCAGTAAAACTGCACATAGACTTTGAAGGCTAAAGGCAAGCGCAGTTATACAGTATATGACACTTACATGACAAGTTCACATTAAACACATGAACAAAATGCAAAGTTTAGCATCAAATCAGTACCTGATTATACCCATGACACCCATATTCCAACAGTCTAATTGTTTCTAATAAATAAATAATAAAGGTGACCTACAGTATATTGTCCATATTTGGGATTATTTTAGAGCGAGCTTGCTTCTTGATGTGTCCAATTATGTTAATATAAGCTAGTTTTAAAAAAAAACTTTCTTCTTTGCAGTATATATATCATATAGTGATTTATGTATGTTAGAAATAAACCATTTTGAGGCATGCCTGTTTTAGGTACGTAATCCATTTATAATTACATTTCATGTTAGGGAATGCCCAAGGAACAACTCTCACTTACATTACAGCAGCTGTAAACAGTTTTTTCCTCTTGTTTCTCTTTTTCAAATAATGGAAAATTGATAGACTTTGTCTTTAGTTATGACTTTACCTTTGGCAGTGACCCTTTCATGATATCTACTAAGGATGGAAAGATTAACCAATTCATATCGATGCATGAACATGAGCATGAGCACGATGCGACTGCATCGATAGAGAAGCTGTAAATGGATGCAATTTTGGAAATAAATCAAGTTTCATTGGTTATTACATCTTCGCATTGATAGAATCTGATCGATTTGATTATTATAAGTTTTCTACAGTTATTTAGAAATATGACATTCCCAGTAACTTATGGTACATATGCTAAGCCTACACTATGTTTACAACATGTATACAACATATAATAATCATTATAACTGATGCAAACATATAATACCCAATGGAACTGCACAATTCCAACCTGCTCTACAGATGGACTTGCATCATGCATGCACGTGTTTGTGCAATGATACAAATTGGCTAATCTTCCCATCACTACATTTTATATACTGTATGTTGACCAATCAAAATAGAAAACAAAACAGCACTGTGAATTAAATACCAATAACCATTAAGGAGTTAAATGGTCATTAAAGTTATTAAACAGGGTAATTAGTTTGTCTTAAGAAAGGAGGTGCCCAGGTTCCTTTAGTCATAAGCAAGTGAGAAGTAATATTTTATAAAGTGAATTCATCATCACTGTAAAAGATGTTCCCTTATTAAACGGCCCCCTATCATATCTGATCCAGCTAGCATACCAAGCCATCGCAGGTGCTCACAGCTGCTTGACCTTTGGCAGCTGAGTCACTCCAAACCTCTCCAAGGAAGTAGCACAGGGAATTGCCGGGAGAATGTAACCTGGAGCCACGGAGACCACCGTATCGCCGTTCTGTGAGAAAGCCAGGAGCTAGCAGATGTGGGTTTAAAGTGAGGTTGAAAAGCAAGCCCTCGCCATTGTATTGTAAATAGTAGAAAACATGAGGCAGGCCGCTGTCTGTGCCGTCCACAGTCTGCCTCCGGCGAACTCGGCTCACACGGTAGGACACGAGGTTCGAGATAAAAACTCCATCTGGATCCACTCTCTGCGGGTGAACGATCTCGTACTGGAGAAGCCCTTCGCGAGAGCTACCTGCAGAAGACAAGCAGATGGTTTTGATTTGTTGTTACATTGTTGCAGAGTTCAACTTACTGAACTTAATGAATACGTCCTGCATGCATACACTATTTTTTCAGCGATAAACAATAGACCACAGTGCTGTCTTCCCACAGACAAAACATTTCTGCCTGAGACAATGATAACTAAAAAAAACGAAGCATATGGGGCTTTAAGACATGATGTTCATTCATGTCTATTTTTTTTTCAGAGGCTTAGTCAGAAAATTCCATTGTCTATAAAACTCTTTCAACTGCGAGCATTGTTCCAATTTTGACCCAGATGTCATGAGCCAGCTGAGAGCAACAGAGGACAAGGAGGTTTCCTGTCTAAAACTGGCCAGAGTGTGGCGGTCGAGGCCATCAAATAGGAAACAACACGCAGAACCTGGCTGTTCATACAACTTCATTACAATTTTAGGTGAAAGGTGTTTCACAAAAAAAAAAAAAGAAAAAAAAAAGACACAAATGATGATTATTAATTCATCATAACAAGACAAGACAAATGTGGTGACATCGTTTAATTGGGTTAAGATTTCCATAACAAAAATGTTAACATTTTTACATCTTCCTTTTTGAATTTGAAATAAAGATCATTGAGGCCTAACATTTTCCTGCATAACCACTTGCATTTTTTCTGTACAACTTTTGGATCCTAGCTCTTTGTTTTTTTTAAATACATATTTCCTCCTGATGCACCCTGTCTGTTATTATTCTGGAATTTTTATTATTTATACATTATCTGGTGCATTGCAATAAATAAATAAATAAATAATCCTATACAGCTGCATTACAGAGGAATCAATTCAAGCATCAAAGAGCATCACATAATAAACTCCAAAGATTTTTATTTTTTTTGCAGAATGATTACTTATGCATTACAGAGTTTTCCCCCCAGTTAGATCTCTTTAGGTGAACTGAAATCATGCTTTGTAGAATAGGAAAATAAATAGACATAAAGTTCCTCTATGCACAAACAGTTCAGCTCAGAGCATAACAACAGGACCGATTCCCTGCAGAAACGCACTGATCCAAGGTCAAAACCTTTCGTGCTTCTCCACCTTACCTGTAATTTCATTCAGCGCATTCGGGTCTGCGCTCTCCACCAGGGTCAGGAGAACAGCTGGGAGCCAGAAGGCCGAGCCGAACGCGCACAATCCGCGCTTAGGGTGCATCCTCAAATCTGAGCAAACTCACTCGTGCACTGAAGCCGACTTCTTCACACACACACACACACACGGAAGGTCATTTTAAACGCCTTACATTGTGCATTAAAGCTGTTCGCGCGAGCCGAGGACGCAGGCTGGTGGAGGCCATGGCGCAGGATGGCGCGCTCTCACCCCGAAACTTCTCAGCTCTCATCAGCGCGAGCCATCCCGCGGGAACCCGAGCCGGAGCAGCGCGAGTCCTGACTCAGGGACTGACTGGGGAAGAGGTTGCCAGATTTTGATGCACAAGCTTTCCAACACAGATTCCCACTTCAGACCCGCCCAGATGCACTATGAACCATCCCTATCTGCAAATTTCAGTTCCAATCCAAGACTGTGTGTGTGTGTGTGTGTGTGTGTTTTTGTCCGAGCCTGTCAGGGTTGCCAGATTGACTCCCCTTAAATTACATAATTTCACTCCCAAACATGATGTAAAGTGTATGATACTGTAACATCATACAATTTACATCATGGTGTAAATTGTATGATGTTACAGTATAATCTGGTGTACATTTTCATTGCTCAAGCAACAAACCCATCCCAGGGAAAAGACTAACACCCCTTGCTTGGATGGATGGGTTATTGTGTATAGGGGTGTTGGGGGGGGGGGGGGGTAATGATGTAATGATGATTCTGATTTTGCTATGACATTTGAAAAGAAGGGTCGACTTCATCAAGGTTGTTGTTGTTGGCCCAGTATTCTAGATTTGACATCAGGGGTCCAGGATTCACACACACACACACACACACACACACACACACACACACACACACACACACACACACACACACACACATTTTCACAC
>JAQQZT010000007.1:23252097-23270098 GCA_030068275.1 Clarias platycephalus
TTGAGGTCTGTGTGCAAATGTCGGACCTCATCACGGGATATAGAAACACACCTCAGTGACGTCACTGAAGTGCGGACTCCAAGCAGGAGCTCGGCGGTATTTGGGACAAGGCCCAACCCGAGGTAAACCGATGGTAAAAGGAAGTCTTTCTTTCAAAAATTCTGTAAAACAACTAAATTCCATGTATCCTAATGATGACAGCTTATGATTCTTAAACAAGAAAAATAAGCCAAAGAAATAAACATTAGGCCTGGTTTGATGCCATCAGGTCTAATATTTACGAATTTATTTCCAGCAGAAGGTGCCATAACACTGTTGTGTAGGTTTGTCACTGTTGTTTTTGTTTATTTGTTTCAGTATTAGGGGATCTCATAATCATCTATACCGCTTTATCCTGTATGTAAACATAGTCTACCATCACTTCCACTATATTTTGTAATCTGTTTACTCTTATCTTAATTTGCATTTTAATCAGTAAGTTTGTCCTTAATGTCACTCTTCTTTGGTGCCTAACAGCAGAATCATCACAGAGTTTCATAATAATAGAGTTCTCTTCCTTTTTGTCAGGCAGAAAACATTTTGTGTAATGAGAATTCCTTTCTCCTCCATGGTGATACAAAACGAGCATCTTGACTTTAAAAAAAACTTTCATAAACCTCCATTATTTATGCACAAGTGGCTACTATGCTAGTGAACATTTACATTTAGGCATTTGGCAGACGCTCTTATCCAGAGCGACTTACAAAAAGTGCTTTAAAGTTTACATCACTGGATGCATACTTACACTGGGTTAACTAGGTTAATAACTAGTTAACATTTGAATGAACCAACAATGCTAATTGTGAAATTTAAAATATAGGACAAAAAAGCAGTCATCATGAGGCACGTTTTAGGCTTTATACAGTTATAACCTCTTCTAACCTCTACAGTACCTAATGTCCATTAACAATATTACAAATCTGTCCTGTATTTGATGGATAGTTCCAACAGAGGGCGCCATAAAACAGTTTATGAACCTCTAACTTGTTTAGTTTTAACATTGTGATTTCTTTAACTTAACAAGCTGTGTGTATCACTCAGTGTTTAGTATTTTTATTTTACACTTTGCTGAGTGATATTCTAATGCAGTTTAAATTAAACTGAAATTGCTAGTTTGCTTTGAAGCCCTGGTTTTGTTCAGGGTGGTGACATAATGTTATATTACTGTCAAGTTAGCTACAACATTACATGTATATAGAGTTATAATGTATTATAATAATTATAACATTATAATATAAAGAGATGGAAAGATGATTACCTGTGGAACTAAGCTGTTGGTAAGTTTGGTTTTATGCAATAATGACACCAAGTGTTCAAATCAGGAACATAAATAGTTATCACTTAAAAAAAAAAAAAGAAAACAGAAATTTTTTTTGTTCATATTCATTATGCTCTTTAACCTGCTCAGGGTTATGGTGGATTCCCAGCTTATCCCAGGACCACTTTGCTTGAGGGGAAAATGCAACCTGGACAGGATCCCAGTCGATTGCAGGACTCCGTACATGTGTTCATAGCTAATCCTACTGACATGTTTCTGGGAGATGGGAAGAAATCAGAGAACTCTACACAGTGATGTAATGATCCTAATCCAAACACTAATCCATATAAAAATAATTAACGTCTCAGGATGAGGTTAAATTTAAATGGACACTTTTTAGCTCAAGGTTATTTTAATATAGCATGCTAGCTCAAAACATATTGGCCATTGCTGGCTCAGTGGTTGGTTTCTTGCCTGGTATCTAGAAGATCGGGTGTAATTCCCACCCAATGGGCAACCCCAAAACCCTGGATGCAGTGCCAGTCCCAAGCCTGGATAAAATGTGAGGGTTGCATCAGGAAGGGCACACAGCATAAAACCTGTGCCAGGTGGTGTGTGGATCGAATGGTCTGTCGTGGAGTCCTCTCGACGGGAGCAGCCGAAAGACAGTCAACAGAAGAACTACATGCTAACTCAAAATATTATAAAAAGTGATTTCAAATTTGGCACTAGATCATGGTGTTGGCAAAAATTTGGTTTTAGCCAAATATTTCTGCTACTAATCATGCTGGGTGTTCAGAGACAAACTAGTTTTTAAATGTCACAAACAGTTAACAGTCCAAATTCAATAACAGATTCAATAACACATTCACTTGCTTCTTTATTCTTCATTTCTGCACTTACACAATTACAGGTTCACATTTATATAAAATATTTTTTAGAGTCTTTATCTGTTTTTGTTTGTACAAAATGTTATTCACAGCAATAAAAAATTATAATGGACAGAGAAAAAAATGGTTAAGTAATTCTTTAGTTCAGAATTAGTGCTTAGTGCAAACTTCATGGTTAGTGCCGTAATAACATGCTCCAAAATATTGATTTTTGTTATGGCTGCAAAGCGTTTTTTTGCTTTGTTTTGTTTATGTACACATTAGTCTCTCATGTTTCTACAAGACATGTTACAGATGTAGTCACGATGTGAATTATAATCATGTTTTCAGCATTTTTTTCACAGATAAAAGATTCTCAGTACCCTGCCATATGAGGACACCAGTGAATTGGGTTTGTAAGGCATTGCACCACATCATAATTAAGAAAAGTTTCAATTTATTTGGGTGATTCCATGATTGCGATGCCGTGAAGCCTTTGACTTTTGACTTAAAATACGATTAGCATAACGTTTGAATGGTTTCTAATAATTTACTTCTAGTCTGTACCAGATTTTGTTGTGTTTTCAAAGTGTCTTTGTCAGTCAGTATCACAATATAATTGAAAATAAGGAAGAAAGGATGAGAGGATGTGCTTTTCTTCTTTCCTTGATACCCAGGAAATCCGTATTATGCCACTTGAGCACATGACTTGTGAAATATTTCAAAGGGTGAATGTTTTCCGAATGTGTGCAGGTAACATAACTCATGGAAAAGGATGCAAAATAAAGGCGAAAGCTCCTTTTAAAACTCCTATAAAAAGCATTTTTACTTGTCTAAGACCTCTACAACTACATATTTATCTTGAAGAATATCTTAGAATACTTCAACAAACAGGAGTTTTTTTTATTAATGCATGAATACAAACCTTATTTTTCATTGATGCATGAATACAAACCTTCCCTTTTTTCATTAATGCATGAATATAGACTGGAACAGGAACAAGATTTTCATGCATTAATGAAAAACAAGATTTGTTAAAGTATGCAGAGATACAGTATATATAGAGATAAAAGTTTCAACAAAGTAGGCTTAGATAAGTTAAATGCTTTTTATATGGATTTTAAATACAGTTTTTCACAGTTAGTTTACATACATTTGTACATTTAATATCATCGATAAATAATTGGTACCCAAATCATGGAGTCACCCTGATATCAGCATAAGACTGATTTAAGTCTTATTAGCATGTGGATCACTGATCACTCTTGGCACTCACTAGCCTGTTTTATCTGGGTCCGGTGGCTCTCGGTGGTCAGAAATGCCTCCCTGTTGCTTGTCAAAGTCCTGAAGGTCCATCATAGTCAGCTCACCCAGTTCCATATCGCTGGGTTTTGGAGCCAAAGAAGACAGGTCTTCATTCCCCTCCTCATGTTTAAGCCCAATGTCGTCAGGAATGATCTCCACTTCGATGTCTGAGGAATCCTCGCTCTCTTTAAACCAGACCGTCTTCTGTCTGTCCTTTCTTCTCTCTTTGGTTAAGATGGATCTGACTTGGTCTTTAGCTCCTTGAGCTCTGGGGTGGAGAGCCGGGCTACTCCGGTGCACATGGTTCGAATGGACCCGCATGCCGCAGGAATTGCAGTGTCTTTGCTTCTCACGTGGTGTCACTCTGACTCTCCATTTCGGAACCACTTCCTGCTTCCTGTCTCTTCTATCTGGCCTCCTCATTGCCAACCTGCTCATGTCTGCTTCATTCAGGAAGCCGTCATTGGTGAACTGCATGCTGTCTCTTGGCCTCAACCCATCAGTGGGCTGGGTATGCCGCAAGCATGGACCTAAACACTGAATGGGGGTTGTCAGATCAATGCCACATTTATTCCATTACGGCTAAATCTGAACGCACAATTAATTCCTACATTCATTTATTTTATCATTTTTGATGCCATTGTCTCTCTTTAATATAAGCATTCAGAGCTGGACTCACACAGCGATGATGAGAAGATGCTGACCTCTGATAACTTGAACGCATCTGGGTTCCTTTTCTTCAGACGGGAAATGAGATAACCAATCACGATGAGGCAGAGAACCAGCAAAGCGGCCATTACAAAGCCCAGCAAGGCCATATCTCCGGCACGGTATACATCTGAGGGCGACTGGACTCCCGGAGCTGTGATGGAGTCATCATTCATCATGGAGAGCATTGACACGCACGGAATAGCAAAGAGACTTCAGAATGAATATTATTGAAATAAGAACAGCCAGAGACGACAGCACTCACGTGGTAGGACAAGCACAGAGAGAGCCGCCGTCCCCGACTCGCCAGTTGTCACATCGACAGCACGAACCTGCAAGCAACACCATGCATTTACTTTTACATTTAGGCATTTGAATTCTTATTATTTACATGAATGTATGACTATGACAGCAAGATGAGAAGGTAGAAGTTTGCAGACGATTGTGTACTTGCTTGTAAAGCAAATGAGTCAGTCCGAACAGGTTTTTTCAGAAGAACAAATCCATCTGTGGTTACGTTGACAAAACTGCTGTACTGTACTTCATATCTGATGTCAGGATTGATTCCCTGTCCATGAAAGCATAAATCAAGTCATAATATACTATACATGTATTCTTTTAGTGTAAATAAGTACATATTATACGTATAATACGTATATTAATACGACACTAAAACCTACATTTGCAAAGTCATCATCTCTGGCTTTGACTCGGAAGGGTCTATTAGACGTCCTGTCCCTGAGCACCATGTTCTCAGGCCCCGAGTTGCTGTAAACGTATGCCTCATAGCGCTCCCTCTCAAATTTTGGTGGGTTCTTGCTCTTTTTCATCACCTCGATATTGACTGAAGTGGCAGCGAACTGGTCACGGTTTGACACCTGAGATGCCTGGGGAAAAAAAGGTGTTTTTTTTTTAAATTAGAATTACAAAGTGCAGTATATTTTGTTCTAAGTCCACCTTGATGTGTTTTTCTACCTTGCTCTCAGTGTTCCCAGGATAGAATCAGATTCCACAGTAACCTTGACCAGTATAAAGCTTTTACTGTAGGTAATGAACATGTAAGAGACTAGACTATTACATGTTAACTAGCGAATTGTTAGCCATCATCATCAGCTTGTTTATGTTGGTCAGCATCAGTGTTCTTACCACTTTGGCTACTTTGGTGCATTGGGGAAACTAGGAACAACTGGCTGGTTAACTGCAAGGTAAAAGGGGTGTTCAAGACAAACCTGGACTTGTAATGAAATTTCTCATGAATTAAGGTGTAAAACCGCTTGACATTTACAGAAGACTTCAAACAATGGCGCAAATGTTTTAAAGAAGGGCATTTCTAAGAGTCTGGGCCATTAAAGGAGTTCCTGGGAGGCCAGTATTTCAGATATGAAGCAGGCAGTCCGATCAACTCTCTTACGTACTGAGAAAATGTTCTACCTTGATGGTATCCAAGCACTAGTGAAACACTGGGATAAGTGCATTAGTGCATCAAGGGATTATATAGAGAAATAAAGGGAGTTTTTACTCTCATCACTGTGTTACATAGCTACAGCACTAGATTAGCACACAAAATATTTACGTTTGTTTCCAGGTACCACATTACTCTCTAATGATTTGCATATTAGGCCAAAACGGTTCATTTTGTGACATCAGAAACTGAATAGACTGAATAGAAAAATGCTAATTTCATGAATACAAATTTGTCCCAATTCCCAAACTTCTGTTAATCAATGCACATTGTATTGTATCGTATTAGTTTGCAGATATACTCACTCACTCATCATTTATAAACCCTGGACGGGGCGCCAAACCATCACAGGGCACACATACACACACTCGCATGCTCATTCACACACTACAGGCAATTTGGGAATGCCAATTAGCCTAATGTGCAGAACCGAGGCGGCAATCAGATCCAGAACCTGCAGGTTCGACAAGTGCTAACCACAAAACCACCTTGCCGCCTTTGCAGATATAATAACAATTTATTATTATTATATTATATCAAGCAAAATGAGTAGACTGAAACATGGCTACTTACTAAAACTGTGAGAGAAATTGGGCCTGTGATATCTGCTGGTTTTAGCATAGTTATGTTTCCAGTGTTTTCATCTATTTGAAATATGCTGTCCTCATTTCCTACAATAAATGAAAGAGTAGAAAACTGTTTAATACAATGGCAACGAAAAATTTCTAAAAACTTCCGATATACACACAAAAAAATATCCTTTGATTTTACCTTTGACGATTTTATAGCTAATCTCTTCATTTCTGCTTTTGTCTCCATCTCTTGCGTAGACCGGCCCCGGCTGTAAGTGTAGCGGTCCTTCCTAAAATTTAAATGTGATTAGATTAGATTTTGGAAAACAGAAAACATTGGAATACTGATTTAAACGACAGAAAATGTAATAAAACCCATAATTATACATTTTCTATGTCACAAATTAACATGTTTTTAAAAGAACCTGTACTAGTCTTAGTTCACTTAGAACATCTTCTGTTTAAATGAATGTGAATGAGCTGTTACTATAGAAACAGCAAAGTTTTAGAACATGTACCTTAATATAAAGCTGTGATTTTAACAGTCTGCATCTTCAGAGCAGCTCTTATAGAAAACGAATCCACACCTTCTGACCAATCAGAATCGTTCACTGTGGTATAAAATCTTTACAACACCTTGTAAAGATTTTTGTAATCATGTATAAGGTGTACTATTTAAATGCCTAAAATTATGCCAGGCTTTAATCTCAGAGTTGAGGGCAAAAGTTTGTACACCCTTTGGATAAAATAATGAAGATAAGGAAATTAAATCTATAGCAACAACTTATTTAAAGGTTATAGAGTGTATGTTAAAATGTCCTGTATCTGTTATATTTTCTGAACATCTTTCTTTTGGTTAATATTTCTTTTTTATCGTTCTGTCTGATATAATTTATTACTTCAACTTAATTCATTTAAAATGCATTTGTCTAGTACACTTAACAATGGACATTCTCGCAAAACAGCTTTGCAGAAATACAAATCTGCATATAAATTGAAAAATGTATAAATTTTTTAGCTTCATCACTTTGTCCCCAATGAGCAAACTGGAGGTGCTGGTGGCAAGGAAAATCTCTTTGAGTTACTTCAAATTGCATCAAACCTGACGACCGAGAGGGTTCCTTTGTTCTTACTTTTTTTTTCGCCTTGTACTAGATAAGTAATAAAATAGAAAAAGATTTGAAGGAAAAATCCTTTACCTGTTTTTCTGTTAAGTTGACTCTGCCCTTATACCCAACACTCAGGCAGATTTTGGCAGTACCAATAGTTATTCTGGTGCATGGCTGGAACCAGGGAGGACGGTTGTCAATGTCTTTTATGTTGATTATAATTGTCGTGGTGGCTGAGAATGTGATTTGGCCTGGAGGTGATAACGGTGGAGTATCCTGTAAAAAAAAAAAAAAAAAAAAACACACACAGTTTATTAGGTTAGCTAAATGTATGTGTATAAGAATGTCAGCAAAGGTTTTTTTTTTAAATGCATGAAACAAAATCTGGTTTAGAGCAAAAATTTTTTTAATATATAAAATATTTACGTTCCTCCAGTGCTATAAATAACCAACCCCTCTCTTCAGATATTCTGTTCTTGCATACCTGCACATATAAGGTCAGTGTCACCTGCTGGATGATTTCATAATCCAAAGTCTTGTTAACGAGTATATTTGGCTTGTACATGTTCTCCAGTCGGAAATATGGGTTCTGCAAAAAAAAAAAAAAAAAAAAAAAAAATACGGCTTCCATAAATCATTCCTTCATTAAGATGAGAGAAAGATAAGAATACAAGATAACCTAGATAACTGCCTACCAGAGCTGGATCCAAGGCGTAATATAAAACTCCTGAATCATCATCTTTTGCTTCAATTTGGGCCACGCTGGTGTTAACAGGTGTGAGCTGTGTGTGAACGAAGATGAAAAATACTCCTCACTGACCGCATGTATACATTTTATAGGGTAGTGAAAATTAATGTCGTACATCTCTATAAGTAATGTCTGCTCACTTGTGACATTATAAATGGAAAAGGGGGGAAAGTCTAATTAGAGTCCTCGGTGGCTTTATAGAGGCACAAAAAAGTTCTCACCTCATTAACATCTAGAGTGTATTTACTCTGGGCAAATGACGGAGGGTTGTCATTGATGTTTTGGACTTGAACAAGGACCGTCAAAGTAATCTGTGGATTTAAGCAAATACATAGCGTTGGCTAAATCTGAAGACGTGCTACAAATAGACCAAGTCCTGAAATAGAGATTCAAGCTGTTCCTTTTGCTAAATTCATTATCGCAGAATTAATTCTCTTCAAAGTGTGACTAATGAAGCGCCATGCTAGACACTTACACTTTTGGATCCCGTTTTATTGCAACGGATTTGCACTGTGAGCTCCTCGGGATTTAGCAGAGTCTGAAAAAGGAAATTAACACGTTAACGTCATCAGCATTCGCAAAACGGCTTCAGGTTTGCTGTTAATTTATTTAAGTCAAGATTTTGGTTTCTTTTTCCTGTAGCTTTAAGCACTGTCAGAACTTATCAGAACAAGAAACGGTTCTGGGAAGTGTGAACATATTCACTGATAAGTCAACATGTTTTGCAATGCCACTGGTCAAGAAGAGGAAGCGATAGGTTGGTAAGAGATATTAAAGGAACCGTACTTCAAAGTCCAGGCGTTTCTTCACGATCAGATCGAAGCCCCTCAGGTCAAATGCATTCTCTGGGTTCCCGGTGAGAGTCAGTGTGACGTTCTTTGTTGTGTTAATACGGACAACAACGGCATCGATTGTGTTGTTCTCTTTAATAGCCACAGGCTCTGAGGGAACTGAACAAACTGAAGAGACAAGGCAAATATCATCATGCTTAATGAACCACAACCCGGCCTACAAGCAAACAGCGAAAAATCTCCCATGCCACAACTTTTTCTGCGAATAGATTCAGATTCACGATCTGAATATTTATTAGTGACAATAATTGGGTTGCAATGTTGTACATTTCTGAATATTTCAACAGACAATTAAAAAAATTGAGAAAAGACAAATCGTCTGACTTTTTAACACCCAGTTTAACGAGACTACAGTCAGAAATCAGATATACACAGCAATAGGCATCACAGCAATCCCAAACAGGCCACGTCAACACGTCAAGTGAATGGAAATCTAAAACAAGTTGTACTTACTTTTCTCAGCGAGGCAGAATTTGTGAACGAGGAACACGATCGTGCAGCTTAAAGCGATGTTTAGCTTATATTTCCTTTCCATGTCCTAATATGTGATGAAGACAAATAAGTATGGAGGACTAGAGATGACCGTGGCACCAGCTGGTACTTCTTCACATAAAGCACTGACTGTGTTAGTGGATGAGTGGGAGTCAACTCCCGTCGCAATGTTTGTGACTTCATCTTACGGTCATATATTGCCTAAAGAGCTTGCCAACAGTGGACTGCTCCCTCCTACAAAAATACTTGCATCTGCTTTCAAGGGGGGCATTTTGAATTAGTGTTCAGAATAGCAAAGAGCAAGAATGTGCCTGCAGAAAGGGAGGATTTGGGCCGTGTTGTTTTAGCGAGAAACTACATTTGTTCCACATTGCAGATAATAAGGATTCAGACTTCACTGTAAAATACAACAGACTGGTTTTCAGGATCTAGATTAGGCCTAGTCTTAGACCTGATCAGAAGGCAAACTCAAATACCACACGGATTTTCCATTCCGATTGAAGTCGATTAATTCTTCGTAACGGCACCTCTGACAGTAGTGCCTAATAACAGATAAAAAAATAAAAAAAACATCATTGTTTCAACATGTACAGAACTATTAGTTAGCTGCAAGCACAGAGAATTTACTGTGTATAGTACCAGCAAAAGAGGAAAACTGTTAATAGAAGAGCTATAAACATGAACTATAGGCATAATTCATGAATAATAAGGATTAGAAGTAATGGCACGTGTGAACCCAATGACACCAACAACAAGAGAAGTTAGATCTATCATAGAGAGATATGTGGTGCTTACAAGGCATAATGAAACACAGGTGAGGGAACGTGTGCTCCATTCAGCACTAATATGGTCTATTTATCCATCCTTGCATCCCAGTCATTATTTACAGTGATGGTCAGCTACTGTGGACCGTAACATCATGCTGTTGGTCACTGCTGTAAGGGGAAGGTGCATTGCTCACTCATACTCTGTAGGCAATTTGAAAATGCCAATCAGCCTACAATGCAACCTCCACGTACACAAACGCGAGGTGAGAGCCAAATCCCCAACCCTGGAGTTGCAAGCTGACAGGGCTAGGCATTAAGCCACTGTTTCACTAATTGAATGTTTTTGGAAGGGGTCTCCAGTGTCAATGATTTGTAAACGTTAAAGGTAAGTTAAAGTTTTATTCCCATAATCTATATCCATGAAATCTTATTATAATTCAAGTGTAAGTAGAGTAGGGTAGAAGTGGTGTGATAATCTTAAATATATAAAAGAACTGTTGCATTCAAGTCAAACCAGGAGTTTTGATTGTGCAGAATAAGACAAGACCGTGATGAGAGTAAAAACTCCCCTCATTTCTCTATATAATCCCATGTGACACTAATGCACTTATCCCAGCGTTGGATACCATGAAGGTAGAAAGTATCCTCAGTATGCCAGAGCCATGATTGGACTTGCCTGCTTCACATCTGAAACACTGGCCTCCAAGGAACTCCTTTGATGTGGGAAACACGTGAAAATGGCTTGGAGCGAGGTCAGGACTGTGCAGGGGAAGTGGCAATAATTCCCAGTTGAGTTAATGTAAGGTGCAAGTGGTGCGGTGGGTCAGTATGATCTCGTGCATTGTCCTGCAAAAACCAGTTTGCACTATTCAGATGTTTTACTGCGGATAAGCGGACTGCGGACTCTGTAAATGTCAGTTAGTTTAGAAATTTCATCACAAGTCCCGTGTTGACGTGAATGCCCTTTCTACTACTATGTGGTGGAAAATAGTTATTAATCTGTTTATTATGGCAACAACAAAAGTGTTTCTTCACTAAACTAAAAATATTTGTTTTATGCATTTTTCGTAAGAAAATGTAATTTATTGGAATAGACAGTTTTAAGTTGAAACAGTGACATCATACAACCAAGGCAAAGGGGAAGGTTTTAGGAAAGATAAAATCTATAGAAATAAAAACATGACTACTTGTGTGTGCGTGACAACTGATTCAGGCTGGACACCTAATTAGGAAATTAGAGGCACACAGTAATCACAGGCTAAAATAGCCATATTTTACTTTATATACAGTACATAATAGAGTCTACATCTTTTTGTCAGGTTTGAACAAGAGTTTAAAATAAATCAAACCCAAACCTTGCCCTCTTTGCAGCTATGTAAAGTCCTTCTGTACCCATCGGAGCCCATGAGGTGACTTAGTCATGGCACACTTTGGTGTTGTACATGCTTAGAGACAAGCAGAGTCTCATGAAGTGGCGCTGTTTCACTAGGCCCCCTCCACTCCTCACCCAGCTGCTGTGTGTGGGAACAACGGATATACACATACACACGAAACACACATTGTGCATTGTACATCACATGTAGATGCCTGCTAATGCCGTGTGTTCGTAAGAGCTCTGCACATCTGTTTAAATTGAACCATGGTAAATTATTTGCAGAATAATCTAGTTAGTTTTTGTTCATTTATGTTGTATGTATGTAGAACATTGGTGCGGGAGGAACATGGTTTTGTTTTATTGTGTACTGAACTGTATATTGTTAAAATGACAATAAATGCCTACTTGACTTGAATAATTCCATACTTAAGAATGTTTAAATTACTGTAATACCACAGCAGTGATGAATTCTTAAATCCAGTGCGCTCAGCAGGTGTTCATTTTTTTTCTAGAACAAATATAGATAGGAGAGGTGGAACATGTGCATTAAAACAGTGGCTATAAGACCTTTGTTCTGAGAAAAGAACTGCAGTGTTTATTTGCAGCAGCAGGAGGCAGCATTGTGCAGATGAAGAACAGACAAGTTGTCTTTTACTGAATCATTCACATCATCCTACTGACCTTTTGCAGTCATGTGACTGATTACCTAATAATTTTGCTATCAAAGATTAGCTAATAATTACCTGATTTTACCTACCAAATTACCTGATTCCTTGTCAGATAATAAAAGAGAAACCTAGCAATTGAGGGCCAGGAAACGAGCTTTTTTCAAAAGAGAAACAAGAGTGTGAAAATGGATGAAGAAAGATATTAAATTGGAGATGTTTGAATTGTAATCATGAAGTGATTACCTCAGACGGTGTACAAATATTTGATTAATTTTGGATTTGGTTGTGTTTGTTAGCGAGAGTGTTAGCTACTGTATTTCAGTGCAGTAAACGCATGCAGCGATGCGCTGGAATATTCCGTGTGATTCATGAATGTTACGATTCATAGAACGTTGTACAGGTAATGTTAACTAATACTGACATTTTAAGCTTCATAATGAATAGCTAACTAACTGTTCTGGGGTTGAATCCTAAATAGTGTAAATGGAAAGATAATGTGCTGTATAGAGTGTACAATCCCTTGTTCCACACACCAAGTAGTGCCCTTGATCAGGGGTAAGAGAGAGATTTGAGATTCAGCCTTCTGTCAGAAACTAGTTAGATTTGTATCTCGTATTAGCCATGAAACACAACACAGACGGTTCAGAGGCAATTCAGAATGACTTAGGAGACTAATTGTTGTTTAAGACAAGATAATGTTATCAGATTTTGCCTGTAGTGCATCCAGGATGTATTGTCCCTTTTGGCTTCCACAAGTGTGCGGGACCGTGACAGACGTATGTCATGGTGTCACGTGCAAAAGGTCTATGTACACTTATGGTCCACTTTATAAGATAACACAGTGCCAAATATCCACTGAGCCAGTCATATGACAGAAGCATGTTCCACAAAATAATTCAGACACACGTCAAGATCTTTATTTAATGCTTTCATCAGTACAGTACTCAGGGCCTCTTCTATTTTCCCCTGTAATCGATTTCTTGGCATGGGCATATCCTCAGATGGGTTTTAATGACACTTCTATGGCAGTCAACTCACGCTTATCATCCTTCTCCCAGAAACTTAGCCTGCCTGGGAGACCTTTCATCATGGACAGGCAGCTCACCAGCAAAACTGAACTGCTGTTTATCCCAGCTGATTCAAACCCCAAGGTCAGGGTCTTGTGATCTTCCGGGACAACTCTATGATCTCACTTTCTGTAACTGCCCTGCACGCAACCTTGGGGTAACCATGGACACCAACCGATTCTTTTACTTTTGCATTGCTAATCTGGCATACTCATGCCGATTTCTCCTTTAAACATCAACAATTCGACCATGTCTATCCACACAGGCCAGTCAGGTGCTTTTTCAGGCAATACCGTTCAGAGACCAAAAGTTCTGCAACTGAAAGGAAGGACATGTCTTTTTATATGTCCCACGCACCCCTTTGCTACGCTCCATCTACTGACATCCTGTAACTCCCCACATCAGATTTAAAACACAGATGCTTGCCTACAAAGGCAAAAACAGACAAGCATTCACCTTACTTGAATCATTTATCACACCGGAAGAGACGGTTATAAAGAGTGCTCGTTTGAATTATCGTAGCCCTCCTTTCAGCTTAAATCACTCTGACCCTTTTCCTCTGACCTCTCTCATTAACACAGTGTTTCTGCCCACACAGCTGCCACTCAATAGATGTTTTTTCCACACTATTCTTTGTAACCTCTAGGAACTATTAAAATTGTCTATTAAAAAAATATCAGATCAGCAGTTTCTAAAACACTCAAACCAGAATATCTGACACAAACATCCCTGGGAAGGTCAAATTGAATTAAACTTTACATCTGTTCTGATGTTTCGATGAAAACATTAACTAAAGCTCTTGACCTGTATTTAGCCTAATTTTTTGCATTGTGCTTGACTGGATAAATAAACGTACAGCTGTTCCTAATGAGGAAGTGGAGAGTGGAGGTGTATATACAATACAGTCACTTCGAATCCTAGGACTGATGCAGACAAGCTGCTATTATGCCCCTGAACAAAACGCTCAATGTGTAGTAATATTTAATAACATGCTATTGTTAAACACTTGTTCACAAGTACATTTTAACCCCTAAAAAAGTAGGTAGGTTTTTGACAATAATCATGAACTATTAATTAAAATAGCTAAACAAAACCATATCCAAAGTATTATTTTATAATATAGGTATATTACTGATGTATGAATTACGGAGGCACGGTGGTGTTCTGGTGTAAGTCTGACATGCAGATTAGGCTAATTGGTGGTGCCCAAATTGCCACCAGTATGTGTGTGTCCTCTGCGATGGATTGGCACCATGTCCAGGGTGGACCCCATCACCTGCCCAAAGTCCCCTGGTATAGGCTCCAGGCCTCCCATGACCCTGTACAGGATAAGCGGTATGGAAGATAAATAAATGAAGTTGAATATATTTATTAGAATCAGGCACAATGATAATAAATCTACAATTCTTCAACAAAATTGTCACTTGTAAATCCACAGATTCTTTCAAAATCAAAGCTTTTGATTCTTTTGCTCCTTTAATTGTTTTGAATACCAATCAGCCATAATATTAAAACCATAAAAATTATAACCACCTACATAATGTTCTGTGGTGTCCACATCATGACTGATCCCTGTATTATGCTGCTATGTTTCACTAGCTCAGTATCACTCAGTAGTCTGGTGGTACAGTTACCCTAAAGTGAGATCTGCTATCATAATTGGTTGTGCAGCCATTATTTGTCCAAAGAGATGAACAGCCACATATTTTTTCCACCTCAAACAGAAGGTGAAAATAATCCCCATGTGTTTCAGGTCAGTCCCTATTTTTAGCTTGTAGTTTCATCCTTCAATTTACGTTAAGGAACTCTTTGCCCTTTCTGCTGTTTTGACACACTTTTCTCACTTTGCTCATTTTAAGTTAAGAGAAAGGGTAAAACCTGGCCCAGTTGCAGATATTAAAGTGACTTTGACATTGCCGGTGAGTTGTTTGTGTGATTTTTCTGAAAGAACTATGATGAATACGAGGGTCTTGGTATAAACAGGCTTCGTATCCGGATGGATTTAGATGGATGGATTTTATCTACTAGTTGGCCATTTTTTAAATAAAACTATCAGTTAAAGGACATTTTAATGAGCAAAAATCCAAGCTATATATTAAGATTTAAACCGCATTTGAGAAATTGCCGTTGTTGGAATGCAAATTTCAGTAACATTCTCAGTGCTCTGATTATGATGGACACCTCTGATTGTTTTGAATTTGCAGAAGCAAAGGTGACCAATGATTTCAGTTGCAGGGTCTTTATGTCATGGCGGCATCATTTGAGCTGTAAATTAGGTGCCAGATTTGGCTTGATTGCAAACACACACTCACATTGATTGTGCTGTGATGAACAATGGCTTCTTTGATTCGTTATATTAAAGCAAAGATGTGCATTCTCAGTTTCGGTAAATAGTAGCAGGAATATCTAGGGGTTTGAAGTTTCAGTCAAACATTGGGAATACGGTTAACAAAGAGCAGTTCACTTTAATTTTTTTGCATTATAAGACCCTAATTGTTGTTGAGTGGTTACCTAGTAATAAATTGTTGTCAACATGTCTAATGTCATAGATCAGTTGTTTTAACAATATACTGTATATTGGTTGGACCTAGCTCTTTCAGTGATATTTTTACATTGCATACATTGGAGGACCCGAAACCAGAAAAATTTCTGTCTGTATGTCTGCATGTAAGGCGGGAATGGTGGCGTAATGATTAGCACTGTGTCCTCGCACCTCCAGGTCCCAAGTTCGATTCCCGCCTCTGGATCTGTGTGTGTAGAGTTTGCATGTTCTTCCCGTGCTTGGTGGGTTTCCTACGGGTACTCCTCGGAGTAGCGGAGCAGTCTCCTGGGATTGGCTCCAGGCCCCCTGTATACAGGATAAAGGAGTACAGATGATGACAGATGTCTGCAAGTATATCTGTATGTCTTTCAAGCCAGATTTGCCACAGCATCACACAAAAATAGCTTGACAGAATTTAATGAAACTTTAATGAAGAATTTCATGAAGCCAGTCCTTCGGTATTTGTCTGATGTTAAACCTTGTGCCATATGTGATTACTAAAGCTAAACTTAATATTTTTATTGGGAATAGTTCATATTTACTCAACCTAACAAAATGTTATTTCTTTGTATTAGTAAGTTAGGCAGAGAGTTCTGCAGTACAGAAAGACTGGCAGACATGTACATGGGCTTCAACCTGAAATAATAATATCACTGATTGCATTACAGCTGATCAGCTTATTTTAATCTTTAAACTTTTAACTATTTCTACAAACTTTTTAATCGTCAACGACGGGTAATAACTCTAGTTCTAAATAAAGCTTAAATATGCCTTTAGATGTGCTCCACATCATTCTTATCGAGCTTCAGAGAAACAGGTTCATTGTGATGTTATTTTTTGGGATCAATTTTTTATTAGTTTTATGGAGAAAGGATCATATACAATAGTGTAGAATCTCAGTCCGATCCTCCAAACACCTTCAAACACTCACCCGCTCCCACCGGTCCCCCGAGTCCAGGCCAACTTATAATAAAATTGCAATCAAACAAAATAAAGTACATACATTAATAAAAATAAATAAATAAATAAATAAATAAATAAATAAATAATAATAATAATAATAATAATAATAATAATAATAATAATAATAATAATATAACATGATATTATATAGATATAGAATATAGATATTCTATGTGCAATACAACAGACTTAGGATAAGTAGAGTAACATATAAATCATCAGAGGTTTACAATTTCCAATTATATCCCAAATTACCATCTACCGTCTTGAAGTTTTCCTATTAATCATTGTTATGTTATTGATAGAAATGAGATTTTTGCCCTCCATCTAATATTTTAAGAAAGCTGTCACTGCTCAAAGTTATAGACTATTGACCACAAAGACAGATTTTTTTTAAAGAATACTTACTGGTTCTAAATACACATTTTTTTCCATTCTCATGTCACTGAACTAAATAAACAGGAACACATACAAGACATACAGCTTATTCCCAAAACCTGAAAGCCTTCACAGCAACTGGATGTGCAAATCCATTCAGCTCTATTATTAAACTGTTACTCCATGACTACTGCAGCGCTCAAGTTTCACACATATTATTCACAGTTATATTAAAACCTTATTACTCAAAGATTTCCATTCTGCTAAGGTTTCTGTGTCCTATACAGTCTGTGCAAGTCGCAGATGTAATTTCAGCTCTTAGTGCAATCTGTACATCTTCATAATGCATAGACTGTTTTGTACATCCTGCAGTAATCAGTACACTAGTCAATATTTGCATTTTTATTCATTGCAAAGTCTTGCCAATTCATTTTTATAAATATTATTACCAGGATCTTATATTTGCCTTGAGTTTTTTGCTCTCTGACGTTGACCTTTCAAAAGTCTTTGTTGTTTCTCTGTTTGACCTGCTTCAAAATAGTTATTGGATTTTGGATTGGATGTGTTATTAAACACCCTGTGTATGGATTCTCACATATCTCACAAGTCTTGTTCCTTACAAGCAGCTAATTCACAGGGGCTTGAATGGTTGGCTGCTAAATAATCTGAGGCTAATAATAACCCATATAAAAGCAATAAGTACATCTAATTTTTAATATGGTGAAACTTTCTTTAAGTGAATAAATTTTAATTTAACATTTAGGTAATGAGTCTCCAGAGAGAAAGGGAAAGAAAAGTTATATACATAATTTGCCCTCTGGATGTTCC
>JAQQZT010000007.1:23301622-23330388 GCA_030068275.1 Clarias platycephalus
GTCCCACACTAATAATCGTCCCCTTAGAAACAGAAAACAAACTTCAGTTCCTAGTTCCTTAAACGGGCTTTCTGACAGTAGGCACTATGCATGATGGGTGCACCACTTATCTTCTTACCCTTAGGCGGCCATCACTCTGGAACAGGGTATATCTGGACTCATCAGACCACATGACTTTTTTCCCATGTCCCACAGTCCATTCTTTATGCTTTGTAGCAAATTGAAGCCTTTTTATGATTAGCTTCACTTATAAGTGCTTTTCTTAAGGCTACACAGCTGTTTAGTCCCAATCTCCCGAGGTCTCTTTGTACTGTGCTGTGTGGAAATGCTTTTATTTGCACTATTAAACATATCTGTAAGTTCTACTCACTGCATCAGTTAGGGTTAAATAACTTGTCCAGAGGAGAGATTGCGAATATATCGGTAGAAGGATGCTGAGGTTGGAGCTGCCAGGCAGGAGGTCTAGAGGAAGACCGAAGAGGAGATTTATGGATGCAGTGAGAGAGAACATGAAGTTAGTTGGGGTGAGAGAAGAGGATGCAGAGGATAGGGTTAGATGGAGGCAGATGATTCGCTGTGGCGACCCCTGAAGGGGAACAGCTGAAAGGACAAAGAAGAAAGAAGGGTTTAATATGATGTTGGCCCACTCTTTGCAGCTGTAACAGATTAAACTCTTCGGAGAAGGTTTTCCACATGGTTTAGGAGTGTTTATGTGAATTTTTTACCATTCCTCCAGAAGCGCATTTTTGAGGTTAGGCACTGATGTTGAATGATAAGGCCTGGGGATCACAGTCTTCGCTCTAATTCAACCCAAAGGTGTTCTGTCGAGTTGAGGTCAGGACTTTGTGTCAAGTTCTTCCACACCAAACTCATAAAACTCATTGCTATGTGCACAGGTGCGCAGTCATGTTGGAACAGAAAGGGGCCATCACCCAAACTGATCCCACAAATTGGGAGCATGAAATTGTCCACAGGTTCAACATGACTGCGCACTGCAGTGTACAATACACGTGAGCTACTGTACTTTTGTTCACATTTACAAATCTTCGTAGAATTGGGCATCTGTTCATATCTGTGTAAATTCATAATGTAAATGTTTGTAAGTTGCGGACTACCTGTAATCTCCTTTGAACAGCTGACATTGAGATGTGTCTGCTCTGTAAAGCCTTCATAATGCCTCATAGTCCTGATCGTTTTTTTCTGAGGCTGGTGACTCTCCTCTGCAGCAAAGGTAAGTTTTGGGCTTGTTTTCCTGAGAAGGTCTTCATGAGAGACAGTTTCATCATGGAGCTTGATGGGTTTTGCAAATGCACTTGGCATACTGTTCTTGCAGGAACTGTTAAAGAATAGCTGACCTTTGAGTCTTAAAAGAACCATTGACTCTTGTTGTTACTTAGTTACGTAATATGTGTTATTTTATAGTTGTAAAATCTATATTGTATTAGAATGTAAAAGATAAATCACTAATAATAATAAAAAACAAGAGCGCTGAATTAGAGGGTGTGTCCAAACTTACTGTATTTATAGTGCAAAGGTTCGCATCTTTGTTTCTGCATGAAAAAAGGAATCAATGTTCTTTAAGTTGTGTTTTTATAGTCAATAGCAAACATTATGGCATGCAGTCTAAATAATAAAAGAAAAGTATTGTCTCAGTTACTGTAACTTTCTCAGTTATTTGGGTCTCATTAAGGTGTCTAAGACTTTAAAACAACATTAGTTTGATTTGTTAATCTGATTTAAGAATTCAGGCTCCTTTAAGTTGTTAAGTGCCAGGAGAAATGAGAAAAACTGCTTTAAAAAGCGCATGTCGTCTTTTACAGAAAGAAATACAGAAACTATTTATATGACCAAAGATTGAAGGAAAGGATTTGAAGAAATGCAAAACACACATGGAGGATTAAAGTTGAACGAAAGATCATCTTCACCTCTGTGTGTGTGTGTGTGTGTGTGTGTATATAGTTCTTTAAAGCTCATTGACTAATGGAAGTAGAGCTGCTTGGTTTATTTTGTTTTTCAGGGCAGTGCTGCATATTTTGCTGATATTGAGCTTCTTTTCTTAGTCTAACCTAAATATACTATAGACCAAAATTATACTTTGACAAGGGAAAAAAAAGAGAAAAAGCAACTGTGACTTTCAATCTTTTAATATTAATCAGTAAGAATAAAAATGTGGAATCGCCTGAAAAGAATGTCACTTTTAAACAGCTCATCTTTCATCCCATTAACAATTCCTCATTAACTTGGCGGCTGTAAAACAACCAGTAAAGCTACAAAGGGAGACTAATGCAGCGAGCCGAGCCTCCAAGTGCTGCGTTCAATTCAGTTCAATTCTGTCACGGTTGGTAAAGTGCCACAAAATGACTGAGGAGATGCGAGAAATGAAGCTGGGTTCTCACGTCTGGATAGTCATTCCTCGCTCTTCTTTGAAGCCTGCAGAAGAAATGGAAAACATTGTAGGCTCTGTGATGTCTGATAGGTCTCTGTCATTTTCTTGTCGTAAGTGTGGCAAAGCTGAGGCTTCAAATTTTGCCCGGAAATCAGGAGCTTTTTTTTTTTTTCCATTTGTGTAGTATAATTAGAATTTTTCTTAAGATGCATTGTGTCGTTAAGCCTGTCAGATTGCACAGAACTTTTTCTACTACTTGTTCTTCTTCTTTTCATTATTATTATTATTATTATTATTAATAATAAAAATAATAATAGATAAAATAATTACTTTATATATTTACATTTTTATTTGTCTGATTACTTACTGTAAGCATGGTTAGTCTGATATCTTGATTAAATTGATATATTTTTCCACATATTTTATTATAATCCATCCATCCATCATCAATGCTTATCCTACACAGGGTCGTGGAAGTCCTGGAGCCTACCACAGGAAACTCAGGGCACTAGGTGGCCTACACCCTGGATGGCTTGCACCACAGGGCACACAAGCACACACACATACATACACTACGACAATTTGGAAATGTCAATCAACCAAGACAGTACCTCCCACCATGGGTGCACCATGCTGCTGCTTATTATATTCATTTAATTTAATTCTAACGATTACAAAGATAATTCATTAAAGAGCCTATTATCATTTCCCACAACAGTATTATTGGTGTTAGTATAATTAATTATTATTATAAGCCTTTATTCATTTTAATATTCTAAAAAAATGAATTGGTGTAATTTAATAAAAAGAGCATAAATCAATCAAGAGAAAAAGATTACTGTATATTGGAAGTGAGGTCCAATCTAAGATCACTACTCAAAATGCTTTTCTTTTTCATTCTTTTCTTTTTTAAATAGGAAAACTGTCATTACAGATTGTATTATTGGCGAGAACTTGAGTGACGTTTCTCTTATCTGAATCTGAATCTGAGATATTTTCACATACATTTCAGTTTCTTAGTATTTGATTTGTCCCTCTTTAATGTAAGTATGCACTTGAACTGGCCTGGACTCCAAATGTTTGTGTCAAGTTCAATGCTCTGTGTTTGATCAACTCTCAAAGGAGATATGACTCAAAGAAAAGCTGGGTTAATATGGTACATGTAAATTTGCATTCCTAACCAATAATATAGATCATCACTCACCTTCTGACCTACTTCTGTCATAAGAGCCTCAAGCTCAGGCATCCAACCCAAAGCGTCTGCCAGTTTCCTCACGCCGCTCACTACATCACCCAGCTCGGCCACGTCATTGTGACGTGAAACGCCTGAGACAAAGGGTCCCACCAGGTCACGGTTTATAAGGAGGCGAGTCACAGAACCTCGCACAGCTCCAGATAAGCTGGCAAAAGGCTCCACCTACAGATAATCAGCAGAGAGGCAAAAACTAAACAGTGACATCTGCTGGTCAAACTGAGTAACCACTAGGCCTGAGTGTGGTTTTAATACAGGGTAAGCTTCAGGGTAAAACTCAATCACTCACTCACTCACTCACTCATCGTCTATACCGGCTTCATTCTATATACTGTCACGGGGGCTTGGAGGCTGTCTCAGGAGAATTTATCCATCCCACATATACACACTTAGACGCTTATTCACAGCTTACAGGCAATTTGGGAACACCTTTTAGCCTAATCTGCATGTCTTTGGACTGTGGGAGGAAACCAGAGGTAATCCACCAAGCACTGGGAGAACATGAACACATATCCGAGGTGGGAATCGAACCCTCGACCCTGGAGGTGCAAGGCGAGTCCTAACCACTACAGCATATAAATAAATAAAAAGTTATGTAAAGCTTTTTTTAAAGTCTAATTTCAGAGAAAAAAGTCAGAACTTAAATAAATTGTTTATGCTGGCCCTAATCCTGTTTAATAAGTAAACAATAGATTTTAGATCTATTTAGAACTTCCCCAGCAAAAGTTTAAAGTTTAGTGCACTTAGATGGAAAGCACAGAAATGACGTGATAGCAGAAGCTCCTCTCACCTCTAATGACGTCCCCATTACAATCAGTAAGTCCGCCATGGGGAAATCGGTGAGGTAGAGGAAAAAGTGCTGTGGCAGCTCTTCACCAAAAAACACAACATCAGGCTTAATGACTCCTTTACAGTGAGAGCAGTGAGGCACTGTTCCTTCTAATACATCACTCTAAGAAAGACAAAATCGTCAATGTGTTTCCTAAGAGAAAGGAAAGATGTTAGCTTATTGGTATTTTCTCTTTATTACATGATCAATTTATCTAGTGTGTAATAACGACACTCACACGCAGGTCTTCTCCTTGGTATTCTCGACGGCAAACTGTGCATGTGGCTGTCATAAATGTCCCGTGTGCCTCCACTAACTTCTTAGCTGGGATTCCTGACACTGTCAAATAAATAAATAAATAAATAAATAAATACATGAGAGGTGCAGTATTATTGGCATCTTTTGAGAGTGGGCTAAAATCATGTTATACTGTAACAAATATTACACACATTTATCCCAATTTTCTACTTAAACAATTAGCAAAAACACCTTTTTTTATTCTCACAGCTATGTTCTATTATTCTGCACAATCAAATGTCACAGTTTGATTTGAACACCTCTTGTACAAAATAATCTGTTTTAACTGTTAAGACAGATTATTTTGTACAAGGGGTGTTCGATTCAAACTGGGACTTTTGATCAAAAATGAACATCTTTATTTTTTTAATAAAACTATTTTCTCCCAACAAGCTTTGTGGTACAATTATTGGCATGAAGAATAATCAAAATTGTCATTTTGTTTAAATGATACTACACTGTTGCCTTTTTCTCTATCTAAATTGCTCTCTCTCCCTCCTTTTTTTCTCTTTTTAGCTGGTTACTTTTTTAAATAACCTTTGTGGCCAAATTATTGATCAAGAAAATATAAAATAAATACAGTCTGTCATTCTAGAAAAAAGTTTCATTTGACTTTGAGATATGAGGTTGCACATCACCATGACAGGAAGTACAACAAGCAACAAAAACTACCACTAAACATAATTGATAAAGCAAATTAACCTATCTATCTATCTATCTATCTATCTATCTATCTATCTATCTATCTATGTTTAATATTACCTATTGCCAGTACTGTACATTCTACAGGCAATCCTCTAAGCTTGCTTTAAAATAAGGTCATTTTTAATCTATTGGTGTTTTGTACAAATGTTCTCCAACCCTTTTAGACATTACATCACTCAGTACATGCACTAATCATTGAATGGGTCTATTTTTTCATATATAAAAAATAATTTTGCAGCTTACTGTATTATCAAGAGACTCATAAACTCACTTCTCTCCAGCCCATCGATGTTTTGAGTGTACATCCTGAGCAGCTGGCCTTTGTCATGAAGAAGCCGGATGAAGTAGTGTGTCAGATTGGGCCGATAATTACCAGGATACAGCTCTTTAGCCAAGGCAAAGAAAGGTCTAGGGTTGTAATGGAAATAGTTAATCTCAAAAATAGCCTCAGGATAGGGAAGGTTGTACTTTTGGAGGTTGTCGTAAAGGCCACTACCGGGTGATCTGTCAGAAAAGAAAGATGAAGGGAAATGGTATGAAACAGGAGCAACATTTTTGTGTTGGAGACTTTTTCTTAGATTCAGGTGCCAATGTCAGTAATCATGTTCAGGGCTTCTTCAGATACTTGCCTGAAATCTGGAATTCCACTTGGAGTACTAATCCCTGCTCCAGCCATCACCACTATCCGTTTATACTCTCGTTCTTTGATTCCTTTCGCAATATCCTCTAAAGTCATTTTCTGTTCGGCACCACCTCCTCCAAAAAAACATCTATGAAAGCTTCTCCTACACCACAAAAATTGCAATATTAAGCAATAATAAATGAAAAGTAAAACATATGAAAGGGACACTTTATGGACAATTTGGTGAACACCTGACCTTCACGCATATATACTGTAGTACCGGTCAAAAGTTTGGACAGACCATGTAATTCATGTTCATTTTCTAATTTTTATTTCTTTATACATTATAAAAACAATGCTAAAGGCATGCAAAATGCAATAATCTCCTTTGAACAGTTGATACTGATATTTGTCTTTTTTTTCTTATGCTCTGTAAAGCCTTCATAACGGCTCTAATCTGAGCTGCTGTTTGTTAATTTGTGATTTCTGAGGCTGGTAACTCTAAATGAACTTCTCTGCAGCAGAGGTAAGTTTTGCTCTTGCAGAACAGATGACGTTTGTGTCATAAAATAACAACTGATTGTTCTTGTTGTTACTTAATTACCTATTGCCATATGTGTTATTTCTTAGTTGTTAAATCTCCAGTATTGTTTAGGTTGTAGAAAAGAAATCACTAAAAAAAAACATTGAATTAAAAGTTGTGCCCAAACTTTTGACTGACATTGCATGTGGTTCTTCAACAAACTGTTGCAACAAACTTGGAAGCACACAATTATATAGGATGTCTTTGTATGCTGTTGTGTTTAAATTTAATCTAATCACATAATTGAATCTTAATTACATCTGGAACGATATGTTCAACAAGCACATGGCTGGACGAATCCTTTATTTGTCGAATATACTTTCCTTCACATATCATACTGTAGATTGTTAGGAAGCTGAGTCAGAGCACAGGGTCAGTCATAATAAGGTTTTCCTAAAGCCAAGGGCCTTGCACAAGGGCTCAATAGTGGCAGCTTGGCGGTGCTGGGGCTTGAACCCCCGACATCCTGAAGAGGAACCCAGAGCCTTTATCATTTGGGCGTGATGGACAGGTGTCCACAGACTACTAGTAATATACACAGTCTTCAACAGATCAAATGTATAGATGAGACTAATTACCAACATCCCAAAACACCAGAGTGTCCACGTCCCTCCAGATCCAGCTTCTGAACATTGCCTGAAATCTTCTCATGGACAACATGTATCCTTGATAGACCTTGATATGGTAAGTAAGTATCACTTATCATAAAGAGCACAGCACAAGGCTTAGCATAAAAATGCATGGTGCAAATTTTAAAGAATGAAATATTTACTTATGGATTATGGTATGTTTCAGATTGCAAATGGTACAATTATTGTTTATTCACTTATAACCAGTGTAATGTTATATATCTACCTTTGCCTGTGAATAATCCTCCATTACTTTTTATAGCACAGCGTCTCAGCAGTGATATCATGCTGTAAGGTTTAACAAAATAATGCAGACAAATTTAAAAATATATTAAAAGTATGCCTAAAATGTCAGAAAACTAAACTGACACTAATTAATAGAACATAGTAATGTCACTTTGATCTGACTGTGTTATGGTTGTTCTAATGACACATGTGACGCTTAACCGTAATTGCTGAAATAAATGCACAGATTGGACTGAGAAAGTCGATCACAATATCAACGATATCAGATTTTTTTTTTTCAGTATTTTGAAACGACATACTTTGTTTGACTATTAAAATATATAATAACATATATTTTTTTAAAATACGTTAGCGACTCTAAAGCTTGAATATGTACCATGCGCACGTAATATACTGTTGTAGGTAGACGTGGAGAAATCCGAAGCCATATTCGCATTATATGTGTGAAAGTTATGTTCGATTTAATAAAATGAAATATATAGAGTATATAAAATAAACCTTATAATTAATTACATATTATATATTAATTTTAAGGTTGTTTAAGGTATTTTTCAAAACGCTGACTTTTATTTTAGAATCTACTTCCTCGTTTGAATTGGTTGTGTTTAATTCACAAACCCTCCGCACTAAAGAGTTTGTTATAATTTCGCCGGTGTTCTTATCTTAGCCGGGATACGATATTTGCGTTCTATAGTAAGTGGTGCTATTTGGAACACAGCCGTTTCTACGATTGGTTAAAGGAAAATCATTTCCTGTGTTCTGATTGGCTAATAGAACTAACTCACCCAGCGATTGGCTAGTTCACAGTGACTGACTAACTATTAACCAATAATACAGCAGAAGGCGGGATTTTTTTTTGTAATACTTGGAGGAAAAAACGGTAACGCCGTTTCCAACTCAGGATACAGTATCACAGACTCCCTCATCACCTACATCAGGTTCTAACGCTGGTCACTGATTAAAAACCGGTTTTAAAAATGAAAGATGTCCCGGGATATCTTGTTCTTCAGCAGAGCACGAGCGCCAGCCCGGAAATGGCGGCACATTGGCACACGCTTGAAGACTTGTACAACAGAAAGTAAGGTTGCTGGTAGCATTAGCCACATAACGACACAGGTGCATGATTTAGCAAGTCATCCTTTTTACCCCAACTGAATATCATACTGACATAAAATGAATCGGG
This sequence comes from Clarias platycephalus, assembly GCA_030068275.1. NCBI lineage: Eukaryota > Metazoa > Chordata > Actinopteri > Siluriformes > Clariidae > Clarias > Clarias platycephalus. The sequence continues at coordinate 23,310,355 of JAQQZT010000007.1, forward strand.
TTCCTATAAAGGAATCCAGGAACATATACAGTGCTGTATAAGGAGGAGTGTATATATAAATAAATATAAATAAAAGAATATATATAATTTGGTAATTTGGCCACACTCTACACATTCATTATTATAATGGTTTACATCACTATAGAGACACTGTAAGTCATCTATCCATCAGTTCTATGTTTTTTATCTTAATAACATTTGTGTCATCTTCACTAAGTTCTTTAAACAAGCAGATAAGTGGATGGGAATCACCAGTCAGAAAAGGATTTTTTAGAAATCAACTACTTACTGAATGAGACCTTTATTAACAGTTTGCTTTCAGTTTGGTTAAACCACCTCAACCAGAGAGAAAACCTTATGGACAACTAACTCTGCTAACTCTGGGTTTAGTTAGATGCGCCCCTGGTCGAGCTGGCCCCTTTTCTGTTTGAACCAGGCTTTATTGTCACTGTTGCACAAGCATCACCCGCACACATCCTCATCTGGCACAAACCTTGCATTTGATTCACATTGTCCTCTTGGGGACAACAAGCCTCACTCTGCGCTTCTGTGTAAAATCTTGCGCTGATCGCCTTTAACATGATGTTCAAAGCGCTAGTTAAAGGTAGACTGTGATCACGCAGATTTACAACCCTCCTGTACCAAACGGTATGAATAAGCATTCTGTCACACCCCAGTGTACGTATTTTCCCCACCTTGTTTCTGAATGTTTTATTACTTAAGAATTTGTACCTGTTGAAATCTGTTGTTGTCACAACATAATTTGAGGTTATTTTTTTTTACAGCATCTGATGAGGACTACAGTATCACTATTAGGCTCTGATAAATAAAAACATAGAGCCTGTAATTGATTGAGTCTATCACTTTCTTTTCTTCTTCTTCTTATCATCATTATGATTACAGGTCTATAATATAAAGTTACTTTCCATGGCAATATGAAGTCACCCTGACTAAGGAAAAATAAATAAATAAACAAATAAATAACATATTTGGCCCTTTCATTTTGTTCTTTTTCTTGTACTAACAATATCTGTGTTTTATTAACTATTAGATTATGGCATCAGTTAACTCTGAAGTTGACGGAGTTTGTGAAAGACCCTTATTTTAAAACTGGAGACACTCTTATTCAGGTGAGACTGTGTTACCATGATGACCAGGTTTTTAAAATGTATTTTATTTATTTATTTATTTTTTATCCCTAAGCGATTCACTTCTGACTGTTTTTCCTTTAAAGCTCTATGAAAACTTTATCAGTGATTTTGAGCACAGGTAGGATGGCCATGCAGATAACTAATTTATTAACTCATGTAATTATTTTTATCTATCACAATGTTTATTTTCTATTATCAATAATTTCACTACTCTTACTTGCTAAACAGCAATCTGTGTTTGATTTCTTAGCTAGTTTTTCATTGCATTGATGTTTATTATTTTTTTCCTAGAATAAACCCTCTCTCTCTGGTGGAAATTGCTCTCTTTGTTATCAGACAAATCACAGGTGGGTAAAGTACCTTTAAACAACACCTTTACCTTTTTGTAATACAAGAGAATATTTTTGTTGTTATTTTTGTAATCCTCTGTTTTAACCTGGCTAATCATATAACCGTTAAGTCATGTGTCTCATAATTCACTTATGAGTCCGGGAGCGTTAAGTCGGAGCCTAACACAGATAAAGAGTTCAATAAACCACCCAAAACAAGTGCAAGATAAATGTAGGGCGAACATTTCACATTTACACTGTACAAAACTTGAAATAAGGACTAGATCTAGAACTAGGATTATCTCCTGCCTGTGACTCATACATTTACAGTATATAAGGGGGAAAAATCTTTAACACTTAAAAGTTTTTGTTTTTTGCATTGCTTTGTTTCAGTGAATATATACAGGCTTCAGGATTGTACAATATAGAGTGTTATATTGCTTTTTCAGCACAACATAGGAAATATAAGGAAATTAATTTTATTTCATTTTCACCTACCATATAAACAGGTAGTTTCTGGTTGCTTTTATGACCAAAGTTATTATTATTATTATTATGCTTTTTTATCTTTTTTTTGTGCATTTTTGTACTTTTTGAACTTTTAAAATTAGAAGTAAAGCATTTTGTCAGGTCAAGCCTAGTATTTTTAGTCTATCAGTATTATTTGGTTCGATCTCCATGAATTATAGGCATGGGAATCACCAGGGGCCACTTGATATTATCATGATTCCCAGGTGCCAATTTGATTTGTATTGAGGTTCTGTAAGAATCATGAAGAACAATTTTATAAATATCCATATGTAATATGAATTTTTTTAATTGTGTGAATAGTTTACAGTGAACCACCTGTAGGATTATTGAGGAACTGCAACATTTTACCACATCAAATGCAAACACATACTGTATAAAATATTACAAACCCCTCCCATAAGGTTGATCTTTGCATGGAATTGTCCACATGCATACACACTCAAGAAATGTGATTGAATTATAACAGAGGTCTACAAAGTATTGATGCACTGGCTCCTACTCACTTACATTTACACTTCATTCTCAACAGACCCAAATGATGCAATTACCTTTCTTGAGAAGACCAAAGAAAAAGTAAGTAACAGATTTATTAAGGTCTAACAGAACAGCAGTAATCTCATTTCATTTATCGTTTGCTGTAAATGTTTTCATGTTTGTGACAGGTGAAAAGCAGTGACGAAGCTGTAATCCTGTGCAAAACGGCTATAGGGTGTCTGAAATTAGAGATCAATGACCTTCCTGCGACAAAGGTACGTTATAACAAGCAGAGATGGAGAAAGTTTTATGCATAAATATCTTATAAAATAGATTGTCTGTACCTGCTAGATATCAGTGACATGATGAACAGTGCATCAGTAACAATGCACTGAAGAATCATGTTTTTCCAACAATTCCCACCTAATTTTAAATACCTAAGATTATGGTAACAGCACCTAGCTAAATTAAATCAAAGTGATGTGGCTGGGTGATAGGAAAATATATCCTATCATGATACTTAGACCTTGCTTTGATACAATATGTGAGGGATGTTCAAGTCAGACTGGGACATGTGATAACTTGTCGCCAACTTGCAGAACAGACTCATCTGTCTGTGAGAACTGTACTCACAATTGCTCAACACCGCTACTGAGAAAATGTTCTTTTCTTTTATTAGTGAAGTGCAGTAGAGGATTATATAGAGAAATAAAGTGAGTTTTTACTCTCATAATAGTGTTCTGTTATTCTGCACACTAAAAAGTCCCAGTTTGATTTGAAAGCCCCTCGCATCTCTTTGTCAACAAACTGGCTATATGAAAAACATAGGATCAAAGGTCCTTTAATTGACATCGTTTTTTTTAAAGAACAATGAAAAGCATTTTTAAAATAATTTTTTTAAATATATTATTATTATATAAGGTGTATAAATATTGTATGTGTGCATAAAGATTGTATAAAATATAAAACAATGATCACTTAAAAGATTTAGTGCATTTTTTTTTTTACTTAAGATATTTCCAGACAAAGGTTTTTATTGAAATAATTAATAAAAATTTAAGCCTTTAATATTAATATGTTAAAGCGTGTTATTAATCTACACATTCTAACACGTTTAAATAAAAAAAATATATATTTGTATATATAATGAAGTGTGTATACGACCAAAAAAATTATTATTTTTTGGTCGTATACACACTTCCCTAGAGGGCTCCCACATTAAGGCTACTACTACCAGTCAGCACATTAATTGGCTGTAGAGCCGTGATTAATGTGAGAGCGCTATGTGCTTCCCATCACGCCCTGCTGAGAGAGCTCGACCAATCAGCTCACTATACCCCCAGCTGTGAGAGGCTGAAATTGCTTTGGGTCAAACAATATCAGTACATGACATAAGCATCCCCAAAAATGTAATAAATAAGATCTTCTCATTTCTATAATCTCCACATTTCTAAAAAAAAAAACACGCACATCTGTGTGTTTAATAAATGAAATGAAAATAAAACCACCAGATCCATGCATTTTTCCCCCTCACTCTTCACTATAGATTAACTGAGATTCAGGAGGAATGCTGATAGTTAAATGTTATTTGAAGAGCCAGTGTTTTGTCAAATAAGCCTGAGGTTTCACACATTGATTCAGTGTTTCACTGTTTGCAGAAACTGATAGAGGAAGTGGAGGAAATGCTGAATAATTTGTCTGGTGTAACATCAGTCCACGGGCGTTTCTATGATTTATCCAGCAAGTACTATCGATTTGTGGGAAACCACGCGCTGTACTACAAGGATGCGCTGCGATATCTTGGCTGCGTAGACATCAAAGATTTATCTGGTTAGTCGTGTAATTATTGTTATATTGTGGAGCTAGGAAAAAAATGCAATCTGATCTTTGACATTAAATGGTATATGACCTTTATGTGGACATTTTCACCTTACAACGTTTCCGTTTTATGTTTGTAGAGACAGAGAAACAGGAGAGAGCGTTTACATTGGGGCTCGCAGGACTGCTCGGCGAGGGAGTTTATAATTTTGGAGAACTCGTAAGTCCTTAGAGGATTCTCATCGTGCCTCTGTTCCACAAAGAATGTTTAGTCTTGCTGCATTTTACAGTGATCAGTGTATAATGTAAGTCGTTTTTTTATTTATTTTTCTTATTTTCTTTTTTTTTTTTCAGCTGATGCACCCGGTGTTGGAGTCTTTAAGAAACACAGACAAGCAGTGGCTTATTGAAACGCTCTACGGCTTCAACAGTGGCAACGTCATCAAGTTTCAGGCTTTAAAATCAGCCTGGGGTCAGCAGGTCAGCATGGGTACACTGTCAACAACAAAAACTACACTAGTTCCTAGTGTTGGTGTGTTCATGCTTTGTAAAAGTAACACAAAAAGGATCTTTTACATTACAGCCAGATCTTGCAGCTCATGAGGTCAAACTCATGCAAAAGATTCAGCTGCTCTGCGTAATGGAGGTGAATAGATTTTATGAAAATTCAGTTTTATAGATTTCAGTTTTAATATTACACAAAAAAGAGGTTTCGTTTGATAATTTTTTTTTGTCTCTCCTAGATGACTTTTACACGGCCCACCAATAACAGACAGCTCTCATTCCAGGAAATTGCACAGAGCGCCCAAATCCACGTCAACGAGGTGATCTTTGTTAACACAGCAAAATAGATACATGCATGTATAGATTCAGAAATATTTGACTTATGTTCCTGAATTCTGAAGTAAAATTCAAGCAGCACTTTTAGGATGAACAGACTTATTTTTAGACATTTTACAATATAATGAAGAAAAATATTTAAGCCTAATATACAGTTTAAAGGTAGTCCCCAACTTACAGACATTTCCACAGATACGAATGGACTACGGTTCTACTGTATAAATCTAATGTATAAAATGTCTGAAGTCTAGTATATTACATGTGTGGGGGTGTGGGAGAAATGAGTCGGCCTCACCAGTTTCAATGTATCAGTCCATAAGCACGATATTAGAAAATGGCTGTCCTGTAAAGCTGTCCTGATGGTAAATAATCCTAATTTTGGAAAACCAGTTCACTGCCCAATTCAGTGGAAAACAGCTCTGAGACAAAATGGCATCCGGGATTCCCCTTGCGATGTAAAGGTGCAGAGACACCATTTCACTTTGAGATTTATTTCTTTAGTCGCGTTTTTTGGCCACATGATGGCAATGTGAGGGAAGGGGTCAGAACAAATTAAAATCAAATCAGACTTACGAACGTGCTCCCAGCACGGAAGTCGTTTGTAAGTTGGGGACCACCCGTCCCCATTTTGCATAAGCATGTGAGGGAAAGGCAATACCTGGAATAATTTATTATTATTATTATTATTATTATTATATGTCAGATATCATGTATTGTCTCTTGCTGTAATCCTTGCCTTCAAATTTCATTCACATAAAGTTAGGAAGGCAGCTGGGTGTAACCATATAATGTTAGCTAGGAGGTAATTATTTAATGGTAGACTCACTACTCACTATTTAACGTCATTAAGAACCTTGTATACTACAGGATCATCGGGCTCACAAGACACACTGGCCACAAAATGCCACATTTTATTTATGTTAAATTGTGTTTAGTTTAATTTTATCATCCTTTTAAATGTAACTAATAAAGTGATAGCTAAAATTATAAGCATAGGTTTTATGGTATAAAAATACTGGTTTATATTTTTACATCACATAATTATTCAATTATTAATTACAGACTACTATTCAATTGTCATTTAAGAATTATCAGACAAATGGTCTTGCTGTTGAACTAAAGATGGCACAGGCATGCTGATGTTCAGAATGACTTAGAAGCAATTACAAAGGAGAAAGTGATGTTTAAGATAACATTATCAAATGTTTTTTTCTTGCTGAAAGTGCTTCAGTGACTGGTTTTGTTTGTGGGTCTTGATAAGTAGGTAGCTGCTCTACGCTCTTTCCAGTACTGCAAACAGTAACAACCTAATTTCACCCATGTTGGTGACATCTACAGTATTAGAACACCTGTGATGAAGTGTGATACAAGTATTTAAACATTTCAGTTGTGTTATGCTCTATTATAACCACTCAGGGAATAGCTTTTATTTAATCAGTTTGCTCAGTCAGCACTAACCGTTATATATTTCAGATTATGTTCAGCAAGTGTTTAGTAGTTTTTTCTATAACAGCATCTCTAAAAGTAGCATCTTGCGTATTTTAACTAGTTCACTCATTCTGATATATTGTTTCTATAATAAAAGCTTACATGTGGTATTTTATAATCTAAGAATAATTATTTAACAATGAAAAACTTTTGATATTGTGTAACCTGTAAGGTGTTTTTTAAACATCTGTAGAAGACTTTTTATGTTAAATTATGTGGTATAAGAGGAATAAAACACTATGATTTGCTGTTATTGGAAAATAGACAACTTTACAGTGGTCACTGTAACTCTGCTTCATATCAAGTACCATAACACCACCTTGTCAGTAATGATTTTCCTATAATGGCGTTTATGCCTTGTTGAATGTCCCTGTGTTTTGTTTATGAGTGCAGGTGGAGCTGCTCATAATGAAAGCGCTCTCAGTTGGATTGATCAAAGGAAGCATTGATGAAGTGGATCAGACTGTTCAGATGACATGGGTTCAGCCAAGAGTACTCGATTTACACCAGGTACTACACCACTTTATTTTTTAGCATTTGTCCGCTGCATATAATGGTTTCTATACACTCTGTGACCAAAAGTATGTGGACACCTGACTATTACACCCATATGGTTCGATTCCAAAAACATGGGCATTAGAATAACCTCCATTTCTCTGAGAAGACTGGGGTTCTTCTCGATTTTAGAGCAAAAGAGAAATTCAGCATATAGTCAATCACACATTCTATGCATTCGTGTGCGTTCATCTTTGTGACAACAGCTTGGAAAAGTATCGGATATGAGTGTGATGATACGTTGTCCATACACTTTTGGAAATATAGGTTATATAAAAAGCTGATTTTTATGTCTCTCAGATTAAGGGCATGAACGAACGGCTGGACACGTGGTGTAAAGACGTGAAGAACATGGCGGTGTTAGTGGAGCAGCAAGCCCAGGACATTCTCACTTAACACAATGTACCAATCCTCTCAACACTCATCATTCCACTATTCCTTTATTATGTGTTTATACTTTACACTGGCATTCAGGACTTTTACTTTCCATACCTAATGTTAGCAGATATTTTCTATTAGGTTCCAAGCTGTTTGCGCTTTGTGTATGTATGTATGTATGTGTATATGTATGTATGTATGTATGTATGTATGTGTACAGTATATATTTATCATTCCTGAAAATGCAATTATTTCCAGAGAAAGAAATATTTAATTTCAAGTAAACGTATGTACAATGCACATCAACAAAAAATCCTTCTGAAATATTCTTCTGAATTAAAGCACCATATAAAATGTCGATGTTAGGAATTTCAGATATAATATTGTTTAAAATACAGTATATCTATTCATTCTGTTTGACACATTTTAAATTACTGACAAAAAAGTAATTAAACCTGCATATGCATACATGTCATAAGTTTTGTACGTATGTGCTGTGCATAATTTAAACTTTGTCTAGCACAGGGTAGTATTTCCATATAGTGATTAAAATAATTTGTTGTCCATGCCTGTGCTAGTCAAGATCATTCTCATTCTGCTACTACTATCTTTAATATATTACAGGGTTAAAAAAAAAAAAAAGAATTATAAATTGACTAAGCTGACTGGGATTTGATATACAGTACAGATGGTTAACAAATTAAAGGAAAAACACAGATGTTATACAATGGGGGGCATATACTTATTTTCCTGGCATGGTTTGGCATGCATTAATGCAAATCAAAGTTTTCTGTCTGATCACCCTGATCTTTTGATGAATCCTATCTTTCCTGATTGCTATGGTTTGTTCCAAAATGACTCTATCCCAAGCAAAATGATGGACAATTGACCACTTGGGAGATTTTGAAAGAACAGAGTTCATTACTCCAGAGGCATGCACAATCTACGTCAGGGGGTTCTGGTGATTGATGGTGGCACGACAGCTTATTAACACTCTAATGTTGATTTTTCTTTCAATTTGTAACCTCCCTGTCAAAGTTATACCCTGAAGGTTTGTGTACGGTTTTTATTTCAGTTTCACTTAATCTGGAACATGGATAAAACTCATTATTCAGGTTTTTATAAATTCCTAAGTAGCATTATTATAAATCCTGCATGTTTCTATACTAGGAACATAGTGTAGTTATATAATGCAGACAAATGTAGCAGTAAAATTAACTAATCACAGTTACTAAATCACTGATCTGTATTTTACCTATTAGATTGATGATTAGATATTAGATATACTGCTATTTACAGTATATGCTGATTGATTGCCTAATCGAAAATGATGTGCAACAAAATAATATAATGGAAAATGAATTTTATTGCCGTAAATATACCATCAAATCCAGAATATTTGGCACTTATAAATATGAATCAAATTATTGTCCAAAATAAGCAGAACACAATTAATAAAATTCTTCTTTTATGAACTTTGTGAAATGATGTCCACCTCCCCACTGACAAAAAAATTGTATTTGAAAATATTTCAAATATAAACAAATTGCTCTTATTAGTAGAAAGGAATTATTAATGTAGTTTTTCCTGTTTTTACTCAAAAATTAAACTGCACACATGGAAATTTCCAGTTTTTTATTTTATTTTATTTATTTTATCCAGGTAAGACTTATGAATTCGAAATATGAATCGTGTGGGTGTCAATAATTTTGAAAGCAGTCTTCTGCAGTGAAAATTTATTTTACATGTGTACATCTTTACATTTAGTCAAAGGAAGCAATACTTTAAACGCTACCATACAGTAGTTTCTGGTTACACTTGTCATCCCTCCAAGAACAATAATGTGTTGATGCTCATTAGAAATGTATTAAATATTATATAAAAATGGAACAATGTTATCTTCCAGTGTTTAAGCTTAAAATAGTCCTCATTGCACAAGTTTTTGCACACTATTTTGTGACCTAAACTAAACACATAAATCCGCTATGATAATATTTGAGGATTGTGAAAAGATTTTGCTCTTGCTGCAAGAGTTGCAATATAATTCCTGTTTTCTATTTGTGCTAGCTTAAAACTTTTTTTTTTTTTTTGTAGCTTAGTAAATTTGAGACGGATCTGTTGTCAATAATGTTGTCAAGGTGAAACTGGCCTTGTTGGTCAGTCGATGTGACCTTTTGTGTTGGGTTTACCTCTCTGACCTCTGGGGACGTTTGCAGTTGCAGTTTTTTTTCTGCAAAAATAAATTAGATTTAAGAGAAGCGTTGCAAGGTTACAATGATAAAAGATAATAGGTCTGGAGCACTGTATTTTGCACAATTTTTCTTTATAAAATTCCAATTCGCTTTTTAAATCACTTAAATAATAAAGCAAAAATATCTGAACAAATACACGACTCAACAAAGTTGATTTCATGAAGTAAAAAATATATAAGTTAAATGCATTTTGTAAAAAATTTATGTGCTGAAATTATTTCAAAGAAATTAAATAACATTAATGTACAATCCTCGTTACAGTATATAGTCTTAAGTGGAAATATGACTTTTAAATGTTGAAAATGTTTAAAAGTCTTATTAAATAAGCATTCTGGTTGTGTAGATTCTGCATGCTTCTCAGCCTCTTTCCCTTTAAGAGCAAGGACAAGAGGAGCATCGGTGGGGGAGGGGTATCGGCTGGGGTGGAACAGTCCAGTAATGAGCACATTCTGAGCATCATATGGCTTAAGACAATATAACATCCGTTTCTTTATATGTCCCTATAACCCCCCCACCCCGTCCACAAAAAAAGGAAAAGAAAAAAAAAAAGAGACGGGGGCGTTGGATTGGAGAGGGATCAGCATCACTCGGACGTTCTTTTCTTTTTTGAATCACAGTCTTCCAGGGAAGGAGCTTCACATCCACATCGCAGCAGGAGCAGAGAGAGAGAGAGAGAGAGAGGAGATAGAGAGAAGCAGGAGCAACGGGAGAAATGCTGTGCAAGATAGGTCTGGATAGGTGCATGAAAGATGAAATACTGCATTTTTGTATTTAAAGCATGATCTAGAACTGAGGCCTTCCTTTCTTCCATAGGCTCCTAATATACTGTTGCCATCACTGGTGCGGCGCATTAGTGGTGGTGGTGGAGGTGGTGGTGAGAGGGGTGCGATGTAATGTCTGGTTGAGCATATCAATGGTGCTGTTGCTGCTGTGTGGATCTGTGTGATTGTGGGGGGGGAGAAAAACAGGCCTTGTTTGCCTCCACGCAGGGAAAGCAGAGCACCGACGCGAGTCTCTGCCCGGCGGGGCCGTGTGGAGAGAGACAGAGAAGTACACCATCTGCATGCCCATGGGAAGAAGCAGGCGTAATAAAGGCATCCATTACCACAGGCCCGGTACAGACAGCGAGGAGCTTTAACATTGGGATAAGAGCCTGATTAGTTGTGTTGCATATCTTTTTTTTTATATATATCTTTTCCATTTTTCCTTGACAGAATTTTTTATCTCCCTGGCAAGATTCGAGACACGGGAAGGGAAGCTGCTTTAGCATTATTGTTTATCCTGGTCTTCCTTGCTCGTTTCGTGCTTTTCTAACATTCTGAGGATTTGCCAAAACCTGTTTCATGCATGTCCACTGGAGGCAGGTTTGACTTTGATGATGGGGGGTCGTACTGTGGAGGGTGGGAGCAGGGCAAGGCTCACGGCCGAGGGGTCTGCACTGGGCCCCAGGGCCAGGGGGAATATGCAGGGGCCTGGAGCCATGGATTTGAGGTTCTTGGAGTCTACACCTGGCCGAGTGGGAACAGTTATAAAGGAACCTGGGCGCAGGGGAAAAGACACGGTATCGGCGTGGAGACCAAAGGCAAATGGGAATACAAGGGGGAGTGGACGCAGGGATTCAAGGGGCGCTACGGGAGGTTGGAAAGCATCGGCAGCGGAGCACGTTATGAAGGGACCTGGAGTAATGGCTTGCAGGATGGTTATGGGTCTGAGAAATACTCTGATGGAGGTGAGAAAAATAAATGCTACTCTTATTTCTGGCTTATTTAGCCCAAAGTTTCAGATTTTTGAACTCATATTCATGTGTATATGTTTCTAGGCGTGTCATTTCCATATGACTGCATGCTGAGTAAGATGGTGGGTGGGTGGTGGTGTTCATATATATAAGCATGCATGTGTGTGTAACATAGTACAAATCTGCTCTTGCCAATTATGTAACACTGCAGTCTGAATGGTTATCTGATTTCCTAATGCAAAAAAAATGCACATTTTCTTCTGTGTCATCATATATTTAGAAGAAATGATAATGATAACAAATGATAACTGCTGATGTTTGAAGTGGTCTATGACCACTCCACCATCTCATCCTATTTTTCCAGCACCATCCACACCACACACGCCTCTGTACAGTCAATCACCATGGAAACCAAAAGGCAGCAGGTCATTGGGTCACCAGAGACTCCAGTGTTCTGAAATCTGATTGGACGAGCTGGCATTTTCGTGATTCACTCCCTCGTGGGCCACAGCTTCCGTTTATATGAGAATGTGGAAAATAGTAACTACATTTAGGATTACATTAGGGCAGGCATTGGACATACTGTAAATATGTACTCACTGCGCTTACATGACAGTTAAATCCATACAGTTACATCTTTTATGGTGCTGGTGTTGTTGGTCTTTCGGCTGCTCCATTTATGTACACTTCAATTATTGACACAGTCCATATAAAATGAAGGATGCATTTTTGGTGGAGGAATATTACATTAGTGTATTTATTGTTTATTTAAGGAGTCACTGTGAATATCAGATATGCTATTTTAGAGTGTAACCAGCTGTTTTGGGTGTAGCCACGCTTTTGTTAAAGCACCATGGACAGCTTCTGGGTTGACATCACGGTAACCAAGAATTCAGTCATTTCATTGGCTGCCACGTAACACTTACAGTACTTATTCATTTATTTAAAAACAACAACAACAAAAAATAAATAAAAACCAATATGGACAAATTCACACCAAGGTTTATGATTATCTTATTCCAGCTCCTCAACTGTAAACCTACACGAATTAGCTGCATTAAAGTTGTGGTAATTTTCACATTAATAATGATAAAAATAAACCAACCAATGGTATTCGTTATATGTTTATTAGAATTACATGTATTAATTAGTGTGATAAGTTGTTAAAGATAAGCAACAGTAACAAATAAAGAATGTTTAAATACTGATTTAAGTCATTTAAGCCAGATATATTGTACCATTTGACGATAATTTAATACAGTACACATCTTAACAATTGTTAGTCATTAACTACTGTAGATTTTGTTATTTCACTGATGCCACTTATTTATTGTTTTGTTTTATTTAGTTTTTTTTTTTTCTCAATATGGAGAAATCTACCATACCATCATCATCATACCATCACTTTGTAAGGTTCATAATTTGGCTTTGTTCCAACTTCTCAACTAAGTGAATTAGTTTTAAAATTGTAAGGGTATATGTTTAGTAGAAGCAGAGAAAGTATGAATAACGTATGGTAAAAAGTAAAAAAAATATAATTTGATGATCATTTAAAATGCAATATAGAAATATCAATCAGCTACTATGAATTATACTCTAATTTCATTGTCTGCACTTTTTTAATTGATTTTTTATTAATCAGTTTAATTTAGTTTTTTCATTTTTAATTTAATTTAATTTAATTTTGGAGAACCTTAATTTCTAAGGTTCTCCAGCTTTTCAATTATAACTCATCTATAAATGAGTTACTTTACAGAAATCGTAATATTCAAATCAATATAAGAAATGTAAACCAACCAGTGGTGTATGGCAGATGTTTATTAGAAGTTAATGTATTGTTAAATTAATTAAGATAAAAACAATAGCAATAGAAAAAGAATAATTTGCTGCTGAGCTATTTGCCATTGTATGCTAAATTAATACACACCTATACATATAATTTGGCAAGTTCTGTGATTTTTTTTTTTTTTTGGTTTGTACATTTACTACCTGCCTTTCCGCACTTATTGACTGTTTTTAAAAAAAATCAATATGCAGAAATCCACACTGTTGTTTTGTAAGATTTTATTTTGTTGAAGCTTCTCAACTGACTGAATTAGCCAATTATCTACAGCTGCTAGAATTATTTATTACGAACCAGAGAAAGTGCACAATACTGCTTATAAAAGACCAGTACACCATTTATTAAATATACAGTACATGTAGACAATATTTTAACAAGTATGTTGCTACTATGACCGTTGTTGGCAACTAATGTTCTGCGAAGCTTCTGCATCAGTCAGATCTGTTGAATTAGCTAAATATTGTGATTAAAAAAAAAATTAAGAGTGAATATTTAAGAGTAAATGGGGATTTAATCAATTTCGAAAAGATCTTTGGGGAAAAGGAAAACATTGTACTATGATGTGTTTAAAGATAATTAGTCAAACAAGTTGCAAATATACAGTATTTTTGATGTTGTATGTTTGATGTTTTCCATTATGTCTTCTCTGAAAGGTACCTACCAGGGACAGTGGTTGAGTGGCATGCGGCATGGCTATGGGGTGCGTCAGAGTGTGCCTTATGGCATGGCCGCTGTCATCTTCTCCCCTCTGCGTACCTCCATAAACTCACTTCGCTCTGAACACAGTGAGGGAGCGCCAACACCTGATGATGGCTCTGCTGTGAGCGGAGTGGCTGGGAGCCCGGTGGGCCGTGGTGGCTTCGTGCTATGTGCCCAAAGTGATGCTGACCGGCAACGGAAGAGGAAAGGGCGTTTCCGGCAGTCCATCTTGAGTGGCTTAAAATTACGCCGTTCTGAGTCCAAGAGCTCTCTGGCCAGCCAGCTAAGCAAACAGAGCTCATTCTGCAGTGAGGCAGGCATGAGCACGGTCAGTTCAGCTGCGTCCGACATCAACTCTAACGTCAGCATCGGGGATGGTGAGACAGGAGCCAGTGTAGACGCAACAGTCACCGAGACATACCTGGGGGAATGGAGGAATGACATGCGAACAGGTTGGGGGGTCAGTCATCGCTCGGATGGGCTGCGCTACGAGGGTGAATGGTTTGGGAACAAGCGGCATGGTTATGGATGCACCACCTTCCCTGATGGAACAAAAGAGGAAGGCAAATACAAGCAGAATGTTCTGGTGAGTGGCAAGAGGAAGAACATAATACCACTGCGCACCAGCAAAATTCGGGAGAAAGTGGACCGCGCTGTTGAAGCTGCTGAAAAGGCTGCAGAAATCGCTAAACAGAAGGCAGAGATTGCATTGTCAAGGTATGTACTCAGTGGGTTCAAACTTATCATGTTTCATCCTTAGTCCTTAATCAAGGATATGTTAAGAGTAAACATTTTGACTGTGGAAGTTGTATAGTTTTGACCAGACAGAGATTTTAAACTACTTGCAAATTGAGTTAAATATTGTGCTGAATAAAACCTTTCTTAATGCCCCTTGATGCAGAACGAGCCATGCCCGAGGAAAAGCTGAGGCAGCTGAGGGAGTTGCACAGAGGGCCCTGGAGGACTGTCGTCTGGCCCGGATTATTGCCAAAGAACTCTCCCCTTCCTTCCATCATTATGGAAATGGTCAGTAAACAGAAAGGTCCCATTAATACATTAACATTGTTTCTGATGCACCATTGTCTTACTAACAAAATGTAATTGCCAACCAACAGGACTGGAATGCCAGAGACCAAAGCGTCAAGACAGGAAAGAAAAGGAGGTGGAAGTGATCTCAACTGGAACGGATAGCCCAGAGCTCTGTACACCTGACACAACTCCTCCAGCCCAGACCCCAGACCTGAGTCCTGTTCTGAGCAACCCTCCATCACCTCCATGTACCCCACCATCTCACCGTGCCAGAAGCACCTGCTTCATGCGTCAGAGTGCTGTGGATGAACAGGGAGGAGCAGAGATTCAGGTTCTGGTTGAAGGAAGAGGCATGGACAATGGAAGAGGTGGAGCACACAGTTGGACTGCAGACATGTATCCCAACCGACGAGGAAGCAAAGGAGACAGTAGCCGTTCTACCACACCATCCCTACTGGAGGAGGAGATTGGCCACATCAATGGACATGAGCAAAACTCCTCAACACATCACTCATGGGAGAATGGCTCTTCCAATCACAAGCCCATTGAGCACACCTCTTCAGAAAAGGGATGGGATCACATGCCATCCAATCAAAAGTCCTGGAAGCATGCATCCTCGAATCACAAGTCCAGGGAATACACAATCTCCAAACATAGAGAATGGGAGCATATTCCATCAAGTCACAACTCTATGGACCACAACTCTTCCAAGATCAAACCGCAAGTGCACACATACTCCAATCACAAGGCCTCGGGTCATAATTTGTCCAATCACAAAACCCATGAGCATTCTTCCTCCAACCACAAACCAAAGGAGTACATCTCCACACATGCAAAACCGCAAGACCGTGCATCCTCCCATTACAACACTAGAGAGCATGTAACTTCCTATCGCAAATCACATGAGCATGTCCACTCCAATCACAAACCAAATCAGACCTTTACCAATCATACAGCTGGTGAATCCAGTCTGAATGACTACCAGCCACCAGAACAGGGAGCCAAGAGCTCCGGTCATGGATGGACTGTTGAGAACTCTTCCCAGTGGATCCCCTGCCACTCACAGCTGCCAGAGAAAGACAAGGAAAAGCTGGATGACTACCGGGTGGAAATGAGGTTCCAGCCCCTTGACTCTGTTTCGCAGCACCACATTGGCTCAGGCATGGAATGTCCAAGTCTTCAAGGGCACAATCCACAGACGCTACGCCAGCGGAATCATGACGGAAAAGAGTGGAGTCTAGCAGCCAGGGAAGAATCCATGGACTCTGTGCAGATGCTGGACAGCCTGAATGTCGGGGTGGATTTGGAGGAATGGCCGTTGCACAGGGATGTCACCCTCTCTCCCCCTTTAACATCCTCTCCAATCACTCTAGAAAATGACGGAGAACATCTGAACCTGGTCAAAACAAACTCAGTAAGTATGGCTATATTAAGAAAGAATATAAAGTGGTAAAAATTAATATTCCTTTTCCAAGCGTGCATTTGCACAGAAGGACTTGGATAGATGTGTTACTGGAACTAGCACTTGCAACTGTATTATACTGAGTCATCATTGATAAGATCATTTTCCTGATGTCAATCCTGATGAGT
Organism: Clarias platycephalus; assembly: GCA_030068275.1. Lineage (NCBI taxonomy): Eukaryota > Metazoa > Chordata > Actinopteri > Siluriformes > Clariidae > Clarias > Clarias platycephalus. The sequence continues at coordinate 23,327,067 of JAQQZT010000007.1, forward strand.
CATTTATTGTCAAATACTAATGTTCTTCTTTTTTTATTCTTTTTCTTTCCACAGGGCTCTAGCTCTGTCCTGGTGGTCATGGTGATTTTACTCAACATTGGTGTAGCCATTTTATTTATTCATTTCTTTATTTAAACACAATGGCCTAGAGAATGTTAATAACAGCACTTACTATTATGAAAAAGTAAGATATGCACATGCTGCACACTTAGCATCACTTCTTTATGTAAGGAACCCAGAATTTACATTAGTCAAGCCCATGTACACTGGAAAACACCATGTAACTTGTAAGTTTAGTTTGGTTCCATTAATGATATATTTCCATTATTATCCATTAGGTATCTTTGCTTACTTTTTTCCTTCTCCATAATAAAGGCCCAGTAACAGTATTATTTAGGAATAAAAGTATTGCACATATTTAGGTTTTCAATATACAATATTGCCTGATATAATTTGTCATGTCTTTCCGCTCGTTAACAAAGTTATTTATTTTTCTTTCGAGTGCACATCTGGCCTGATTTTTGTTTTCCGAACATTATGATTGTATAGCTTAGTGAGATGATCTTGTGGTCTTATGTACAAAGATGTTCTAGCGCATGTGAGGTGGTCAAGTGCCCACGGCACTGATATGTATCTAGTCAGTTCAAGACTACACACCCCTTCGAATATCCCAGGGTACTGCCCTACAGGACCGCTGCAACCGCTCATCAATTCATCCATTGAAAATCTCGCACATCCATACTCACACTTTGTAAGTCAGAGGAAACGGCTATCTTAAAGGGCTTCATCATGATACGTTTTCATCCGAATCCAAAGTCACAAGTGTGTAGTGATTGGGCTTGCCCTGTGACGTTCTTCCTTCCTTCTCTAATACAAACCCCTTTGGCACCATCACTGAATGTTAGCACAATTCAGCCCATCGCTTTGTTTGTTTTACTTCACACCAAACCTCTATGTACACTACTATGCCAAACATGCATCGTACTTCCTGTATGACCTGAACCACAACAGAGGTACATCGATGGTTGAGTATTCTGGCTCATGCTTTGTAAAGTTTGAGACTGTTACCTTTTGACCACTGCTTTCAATATATATGAATATTATATATATATATATATATATATCTTCTATATTATTGATGAGTTAGTATCTTTTAACTGTTTGCAAGATATCATTGATAATGCTGAGTGCCTTTTTTTAATTGAAGAAAAAAAAAAAATCATCCCAGCAAGCAGGCTATGTACAAAGTGACGACATATCCAGAAGTCGCGTAAGGAGGCATGGAACCATCTGTCTCTCTTTCTCTCTCTACTCACCTTTGAACTGAATGGGTTGGCTTTAGAACACTGAGCCCGTGGAAATTTTTACAGCATGTTTGTTGGCCTGTATTCTTCTGCTGTTATTCTGTGTGATTTTTCTGCCTGTCTCTCTCTGTCCAGCAACTTTAGGTGACAATAGGGACTGAAAGCAGTGTAAAAAAAATGCCAGCTTGTTTCTCAGTGGGACCTGACTGAAATCATCTCAATTAATGAAATATAAAACTGCTACTGTATATTTTATACTACTCATCCAGTGACATCATCATGTTGTGGAATCATTGCATGCCCGAGCATGCTCTTTCTTACGCAATGATTTATGAGATGTTTCCAAGTTATGTGGAAAAATTAATAAAATGTTTGAGGTTATGCTATTTTCTACAGTTTTCCTTACAAAAAGAAAAAGAACAAGTAACATGCATGGATGTAAGGAAGGAAGCAAGAAAGTAAATTATGTGGTCAGCATCCAAAAAAGCCATTTACTCCTGAGAGAAGTGTCTGATGCTAATCTGATACTGACATCATCTGAATAAGAGAACATGCTCTGTCTATGATTCTACTGCTTAGTCACATTAAAATAAAATTTCCAGGGTTTCCCATTGCTGTCTCACATTTCAGGTGGATGCTGAGTTACCTTTAGAATATAGTTTAAATTCTATGTCGGGTAGCTATTGATCAGACAAAGTCATGTTGGACCACTACAAGCCTTCAGAACAGCTTTAGTGCATCTTGGCATCAATTGTGTAAGTCTGTGGAATAGTACTGGAGCAAGGAACACCAGTCTTCCACGATGCTATTCTCTCAGTTGGTGTTAAAATCATGGTGGTGTCTAAAATCTTCTATTGGCTTGGTTGAGGTCAGGTTGGTTGAGGGCAAGGTAGAGCATTTAATGTGAGTCATATGGACTTCCAAATAAAAATTCACATTTTTTATTAGTAAGTATAAAAGTGTCAGTTTCATGGGCCTTTATAGATGGTTTAATGAGGTATCTGGCTTTATGCAAATACCATAAACATTCTGTTTTGAACAAGTTAACACAGGTCTCAGAGGTCCCCCAGAGTGGGTCTTTTGATGCTCCAACTCAAATAACTCTCAGATAGGGCATTTTCTATACCTGTATATATAACTGTTTCACTTCTCTTCTGAACATGCCATTTCAGTGTCTATATGAGCTACTGCTGAGGGACGCCCCCTAGAGAGCTGAACAATAAGCTGGGGGGCCGATATCATCCTATACGAGGTCACAATAGGGAAAGACTTATAGCAATGCAAAAATGGAAAAAGGGCAAAAAGCAGGGATTTTTTTCTCCGTCACATTTGCGTTTGCACACGCACACCAGAGACTCATCTCAATTTCTTTTAATGACACTTTGTGTGACAAAAGTAAACTTTGTATTTTAAGTCTCTTTTAATGTAAGTGGTAAAAACATAAATTTATTTAGGGGGATAATGATATGGTGATGTTAGATACAGTAAACCTATGGAACATTCTGTAGAGCCTCAAGACAGTACATGTTTTAGGTACAACGTTCTACTAGGAATTCATTACTCACTATTTCAGAGCTTGAGAATATCACAAGTTACCTACTCACTAATACTTGTTGTATTAAATTGTGTGTGTAGTGCAATCATTCATTACATTCAAAAGGAGCAACAAATACAAAATTCTATATAAACAATCCTGATATATTAATTTCATAAATTCATCCATATCAGTAAATGCCTTAGGTTTACAGTAAATTCAGTGCTTATACAGTATATACCAGGAGCACCCTGATTATACCAATGGTGGGACAGAGCAGCACACACATTCAAACATGCACATCTATGTATAAATGTATCCATGTGAGCCTACTGCATGCACCTACAATCATGTTTTTGGGACATTCCTTCCCACAAAGACACATTGAGAATATGTGAAACCCAGATGTGGAAAGAGTAATAAAATTTTGTACTCAAGTAAAAGTACTGTTACTTCAGTGAACTTTTACTGAAGTACAAGTAAA
>JAQQZT010000007.1:23339321-23361163 GCA_030068275.1 Clarias platycephalus
TGTTACTTCCCCCCCCCCCCCCCCCCCCTTCCATCTTGTACAGTATATGTACAACCTCATGCTTTTTACCTGCCATAGTACTTGTATATATTAAGGCAGACCGCTCCGTATAGTAACCCTACCGTATAAACTTCAACGCCTAACCCATGATGTAACAGGGTATGTGTATGCATGAATAATCTTAAATCTCTATGTTAGCATTTTATGTTGTAAACTGTAACTGGTGCTTATTTGTATGTTGTCTTTTAGGCAAAAGAACAAAGTTAGTTCCTTTTGAAGTGATGCAAATGTATGTGACGAGTGTACGTGGTTAATTCAGTTCATCCCTGCAGTATCATGGCTATCCAGACAATTATGAGTAACACTAATACATTTATACAGTTTATAGTTCGGACTTATGTTTCAACAGCCCAGTAACAGCATGTCTGTCACAGCAATTAAAAAAAACAAAAACCCACAAACATACATAAGCTGGTGTTACTGCTTATGGATGTTCTTCAGTACTATTCAGAAATTTGTTTTGTAATGATTTAGTACAATAGTACAATTTAGTGTCTTTCTCCACCATACTGTAAACTATATGTCCATGATCATTCCTCTTTAAGGACAGTTATTAGTTTCTGACTGTGGATGTAGTAGGATTATAATTTTTTACCTTTGAGACTTTTTCCTCCTTTTTTTTCTTTTTCATTTATAGATGCCTTTGAAAAGTGTTAGTGATCTCCCACCAACATTAGTTTTCTAATTATCCTAATATTATATACATATATATTATAAAAACGCCTAGGAATTAAAAGCACCTTGGTTATGTCAAGCAATGCCACAAATTTTGTTAGATCCAGTTAGACAAAAAATTGCACTCTAATCAGCGTATCAATCAACTGTCCTATGTCCTATGGTGATCATGATTATTTGGACGATGCCGGGGCAGTCGAGCATCCTGTAGAGACGTAGTAGGAAACAACACTAATCTATTAAAGGTTTGTTAAAGCTAACAAAGTAGTCGTGTTTAATTTTCAGGAACAAACCTATTAAAATTCTTGATTTCAATGTCCATTTCTTGTTACAGTTATAATAGGTAATTAATAAACTGAGGTAATTAATAAGAAATAGTAACCGGTTATCCTCAGGTCTAGTACCTGTAAACCATTCTGGGTTTTTTTGCTCATGTCAACATTTTAACATTTTTAAGTGTTTTTAAAAATGATGGAGCGACTGAAATATGTAAATATCTCTCTATATGTAATAATTTGTCCTATCTTTGCACTTGTATGTATTGTGATCTTAGGCTACATGGCATTAACCAATAAATGTTTGCAAATATGTTTATATGTATGTTTTCACTCACTCTCACTCATTCTCTATAATACTTTATCCTGGGGCCTGAAGCCTGTTCCTGGAGACTTAGGGCACAAGGTGGGGTACACCCTGGACGAGGTGCCAATCCATCGCAAGGCAAACACTTGCACACTTGTTCTCACACTACGGGCAATTTGGGAAAGCCTGCAGGAAAGGACTGTGGGAGGAAACTGGAGTGCCCGGAGGAAACCCACCAAGCGTGGTGCAAGGCGACAGTGCTAACCATTAAGCCACCATGCTGTCTATATGTTTTTTTTTTCTTCTAATTGCTAATTTTCAGTTAGTCCAGCAATATCCAGCTGTTGCAGAAATTTCTTTGTGGTTTCAATAATTTTTCATGTTAAAAAACGATATATACAGGTATGTATGTGTGTGTGTATATATATATATATATATATATATATGTGTGTGTGTATATATATATATATATATATATATATATATATATATACACACACACACACACACGCTCGCCTGGAAGCTAATTGAGCGCTTCCGGTTCTCCAGTCAAATCAGCAGCGTTGGGCAAATACGCAATGGCTCGTTATCTCCTACGTAAGTACACTAAATATGGTCAGGAATCCAGGGCTTGTGCACCCTACGCAGTGCACTACGTATCCCCCAGGAAGGTGGATTGGGATTCGGCTTTTGATTCTGCGGTTTGAAACAGAAGGGGTGTGAGTGAGAGCTAGCTAAGCAGTGCAGGGGATCCCTCCACCCCCTTGGCGGAACATTTGGGAAAAAGCTCAAGACGAATATTACTGATATTATAAATATACATAAAAATATTTTTCGAAGCCGTGTATTTGATGCGTATCTGGCAACCTTCTTGCGTTTTGAAATAACTGATATTTTGGATAAATCCGGTTTGAACTGACGTTATGAGGGTCGCGAGACGTTGTCGTTGACGAATCGAGCTAGTTTGTTAGCTAGCTAGCCATCCGTGTGTGTGTGTTAGCTTACAGTGGTTATATACCATGATGCGGATTAAAGCCTATTTAGTTATTTAAAGAAATATCAGTCCAACTGGTCTGTATATTAACGTAAAAATTTGTTTTAGCTAGCAATAAAAGCTAAGTGCTAGCCAGACTTAACGTTAATTCTACGTTATAGTGACTGAGTAAGGTGAGCAACGCACAGTATAAATAAATACATAGTAATTAACTTATCGTCATAGATAAAAAATAATAAGCTATAACCGTTTGTCATGGTTTACATAAAAACAAGTTAGTAACATTAAATGCGTAGCGAGCCGTGCGCTAAGCTGACTAGCAGGCTTCGCAGGTGACATGTTTGTGCATGTGCGTGTCGCTTAGCGATCCAGCTGTTCATCACGCATCAGTAAATCGTAACGTGTCTACGCAGCCAGCTATGCGATCTCGGCGAAATGATTCCTAGCAAGCGTTCTTAAGCTGGCGCTGTGTCAGAAAGTGTGCAGGCTGCTTTCCGGCACACTCGGACACTCCTTATCAGGACCGAATAGGAGGTCATGGTCCCAGCTGCATTGCGGCCCTGTTTCACCGGAGAGACCAGGCGCACATTGCTACAGTGAACCAGGCTGTACCCAGAGCTGCGAGAAGACAAGACCAGCTTTGCGGAGTCGTGTAGGGAGTGCTGTGGTCGGTGGGGTAAAGGCAGACCCGTCATCGCCCATGCCCGCCATGCCTGGTCCGGCGGCCAGCAAAGCGCGGGTGTACGCTGATGTGAACACTCTGAAGAGCAAGGATTACTGGGACTATGAAGCACACGTGCCTACCTGGAGGTACACTGCATTTATATAAACTGTTGCTATAAAGGTTTCCCACTTTGTTCTACACATATTCTTGTCTTTAGTACTCCACAGAAACCTCATCCAACAAATCAGCTTAATATTGGCAAAAAAAAAAAACAAGACAGTGCAATAAGTGGTCTTTGTTTTGATCAGAGATTATCTATTTGTTTGGTTTGGTTTTGTACAGAGAGGGAAAGACGTACAGCATACTACATCTTGTTGTATACACTCTGGATTTCTAAACCTGTAACTGCACCCCATTTATGTAAAAATACACAGCTCTATACACTACATGAGGGACATACTTTGTGTATGTGTAGTGCAGACATAATTGCTGTTCCTGTCCATCTGAATGTCTGAATATGAGCACTGTAGAGTTAGACAGTTGTCCAGGGATGGGGGAGTTTTGATGTAGTGGTGACCTGCAAAAAAATCTATAATTAATTTGTGCACATCTCGACTACAGTTTTCCTGCTTTATTTCCTTCAGGATTTGAAGGCCACCACTAGTGTAATAAAAAGTAGCAAAAAGTAAACATTCAAAACAGGTGTCACTGATCTAAACAAAACATAAGGGTTCAGAGTCTTTCTGGAGTTGAATAAATGTATATGGAAATCTTTAAATTATGCATGACAGAGGGTTCTTCAAGAACTGAGGGGTTCTTCAGTTCTGGTCATGCTTTGGTTCCCAAAGTTGCATGCAGGAATAGGGATATGTCAAGCTCTAATTTTTGGATTGTTTTGGTAGCCTGTAAATCATAACAACTGCAAATAATAATTCATATAAATATATTGATTCTATGGTTGGAAAGTCCAGAATTAATCTAGCTATTATATCTAGCTTTAATCAATACTGTGCCTATTTTAGGTTGTAAAACATGTACCTTCACATTTAAAGGCCTCTGACTATATACTGTATCCAGTATTTATATTCTTATTTTTTTGTATTTCATTTCCATGTCAGCAACCAAGATGATTACCAGTTGGTTCGGAAGCTTGGAAGAGGCAAATATAGCGAAGTGTTCGAAGCCATCAACATCAACAGCAATGACAGGGTGGTGGTGAAAATACTCAAGGTGAGATGTAGAGCTGTGTTTCTTAAAATGGGCTCGAGATTTTCTTTAATCATGTGATGAGATTTCTGTCAACTCTGAGAATTAAAACACTTGTGCTGGGATGTGCTGTTATTGCAAACACAACAAGGTCGTGAGATGCAGTCCCAAAGCGTGGTCACTGTTGATTATTTTCCCATAACAGCATGCACTGAAGTGTCTTATTCCTTTTACACCTTAGGAATTTGCCAATGCAGAGTTAATTTATTAACAAACAGCATAAATATATTAGGTTTGCTGTTAAACCTTTGCGAGATGATTTCCTTTTTTATGTAGATCACCCACCCAACGAATCCCTGTGGATGTGTTGTTACTATGGAAACACTAATGTGTTAGAATGAGTGCATTAATATTGACATGTGATTCGACTCCCAGCCCACACTGTTTTTATAGCTGACCAATCAGAATAGAGAATTTAATGCTGTTGTGGGATAATTATTGTTATTGTATAGATATTAAAGAAAGTCTCACACCCCTGAGATAGCTGCTATTATTAATTAGTAATTATGTACTTATTAAAGCTCTAAACACTTCTGGTAGCATTAAAGTTGTTAACAGGAACTTGTTCATCTCCTAATCTAAAGCCAAACAACATAAAACAATTTACAGCATTAAGAATGTCCGTTTGATGTAATTGTATGCTTGATTCCAGTTAATATGAGGACAAAACATTTAAAATAAAAATTTAATAATCCTTAAAAGTATAATGTTAAAAATATTCAAAGAATAAATATTTGAGTAGCTGTATGTTCTTAACTTTTCAAGTACTGCTTTGAAAGTAAACAGTTAAGTGCGCAAGGGATTTCGCTCTTGGCTTCTTTCTCATGCTGGTGCCATCACTTTTGCAGCCTGTCAAGAAGAAGAAGATCAAGCGTGAGATCAAAATCCTGGAAAACTTAAGAGGAGGAACCAACATCATTCGCCTTGTGGACACAGTCAAGGATCCTGTGGTAGGTTTCTGTCACAACATCTCTCAATCTTGCTGACAAGTCTGAGTGTAGTATAGATACATAAATGATTGACTAAATAAAGTTATTTGTACTTATTCCAGTCTAGAACACCAGCTCTTGTCTTTGAGTGCATCAACAACACAGATTTTAAGGTATGATTTAATTTTTTTAATGTATGTTATGGCTTTTAAAACGTGTAAACTGTGAGCTTCATAAATGTTACTACTAGTAAATACTGAAAGAAAGTATTTAAAATATACTTCACTGTTTGGTAGACGTTTAAATTTACATTAAAATTTTTATTTACAGGATCTCTACCAGAGATTAACAGATTTTGATATTCGTTTCTACTTGTATGAACTTCTTAAGGTAAGAGTGGCACAATACTACAATAATACAATATTACAAAACTTGCCCTATTGCTTGCTCTATCCATAATCTTGCTGAATGTATTTGTTGGTTTATTTGGTTTGTTTGCAGGCTCTAGATTACTCTCACAGCATGGGGATCATGCATCGGGATGTAAAGCCTCATAACGTGATGATAGATCACCAAATGAGAAAGGTAACCTGTGCAGAATATTTTCAATCTTGAAAGTAACTGGCAGTTAGAATGTAGCTAAGTTTACAGAATAGATGATATTGTAACCTGTGCAGAATATTTTCAATCTTGAAAGTAACTGGCAGTTAGAATGTAGCTAAGTTTACAGAATAGATGATATTGTATCACAGCTAAGAGGGGAAAAAACATTTTATAACATGGGATATGCTGCACTGGTCTTCACTATGCACAGAAAATTAGTACAGTGAAACCTCGGATTGCGAGTAACGCAGTTTGCGAGTGTGCTGCGGAATTGTGGGTAATTGTTTCCCCTGCAGTGCGCGTCTCTCACTGGTATAATCAACATCCGTGCTCGCGTGCACTGTGACCACGTGTATGTGTGTTAAACATATTTTATTTTGTGTCTGTATGCGTGTGTGTACAGCACGCATGTAAAGCAAAAGCAAGTCTCATTAGAGAGGTTAAAGATCTATTTTTTCTCTCTGTATCAGCCTGCTCTTTGTGTCTGTGTGTGCTCGCGTCATTGGACACTGTGCCACACACACACACACATACACAGCGCCTGCACGCACAAATGGAAACACTTATCTGTCGGGATTTATTTTTACTTTTTTTTTTAAGGTAAAGTGCCGGTTAATTTGTTTTATTTTTACTTTATATTTTGTGTAACTAAGGAAACACTTATCTGTCGGGATTTATTTTTACTTTTCTTTAAAGGTAAAGTGCAGGTTAATTTGTTTTATTTTTACTTATTTATTTTTATGTATTATCGATTTGGTTTACAAGTGTTTTGAAATACGATCCTGCTTCCGGAACGAAATTATGCTCGTAATCCAAGGTTCTATTGTATTTGGTTTAGGACATAGTTCATGTATTTAATACCAGCAATTGCTCATTATTACATAATAATAACAACAATAATAATAATAATAACAACAACAACAACAACAATGAAGTATATAATATAGTCTGTCATATTAGCTAATTGATAGTATTTTGTTCTCCAGCTTGTCAAATGTGATTCACATTATTGTAAAGCCAGACAAGAGGATAAAAAGAGAGAGATCAGACAGTCAAACAGACAGAAGCACTCCCTCTCAAATGATATAACCAAATTTTAAAAGAAACCCCTATTGTTACATTACTAACCACTTATCCTTAGTTCTCCAGCTAAATTAACTACAGAAATATATTTAGTATTTCCACAAAGAGGACAAATCATCTGATTGCCATTTACTGATCCACTAAATTACTGACTTAGTTGTTCAGCAAGAGAAAAGCTAATCCACCAGTCCTGAATGTTTTTTTCCCCCCCCCTTTTATACTTTAATATCAATTGACCTCTTTCATCCTTTTACTTCTCTGTCTCCCTTGATTGACTGCTAGCTCTTGACTGTCACTGATACTTATTTCAACCTTAAAGGTGTGGAGTGATGAAATTAGATGTATCTGAGGCTGATTCAGTGCTGTCTATTACAGAATTGTCAGGGTGACTCACAACAACCCACGAACAGCAGATTATATTTTTAGTATTTTATCATCACTTGTCCAAGGAACCTTATTTTTTTTAGCCCCTCCATTTTAGCAGATGAATCCTACACAGAGTGTAATGTAATGCTCTGTATGTCTGTGTGCGATTTAGTTGCGCCTGATAGACTGGGGCCTTGCTGAGTTCTATCATCCAGCACAAGAATATAACGTAAGGGTGGCGTCGAGATCATATAAGGGGCCAGAGCTGCTGGTTGATTATCAGGTATAGAGTATACACATTTACTGAAATTTTTTGTATTTTTAATTAATTAATTGTAAATAAATAATTTATTTATTTATTTACATATTTTTTTGATACTGTATTTCCTTAATATCATATACATACTCGGTTATTACCTTTTTTGCAGATGTATGATTACAGTTTAGACATGTGGAGCCTGGGCTGCATGCTGGCCAGTATGATTTTTCAGAAAGAGCCCTTTTTCCATGGCCAGGACAATTATGATCAGGTAGGTACAAGAAGGCAAAGCTTACACATCATAGTATCTAAATCTTCTCAATAGAGATAAGTTATTTAACTGTGTGTGCTTTAAAAAAATATATATATTATTGCCCCCACAGCTTGTTCGTATTGCGAAGGTCCTTGGGACCGAAGAGCTTTACAGCTACCTTAATAAGTATCACATTGAACTGGACACACGTTTCAAAGACCTGCTTGGACAGTGAGTTCAAGTCCAATTTTAATGTTGTTTAGGTTAATATTTAACTTGTATATACAGTAACACTCAAAACACACCTTCTAATTCAGTGTTTTTTGTTTTGTGACTTATTTTCTTCATTCTAGAACAATACTGGATTTTTTTTTTCAAAACTATGTAATAACACATATGACATTAGGTAATTAAGTAAAAACAACTGTCAGTAGTTATTTTAAGGTCAGCTGTTCTAGAACAGTTCTTGCAAAAACAGTGTTGTCAAGTGCATTTGCAAAACCCATCAAGCATCATTATGAAACAAGACCAAAACTTACCTCTGCTGCAGAGTTACCAGCCTAAAAATCACCAATTAACAGCAGCTCAGATTATAGCCGTTATGAAGGCTTTACAGAGCATAAGTAGCAGACACATCTCAATATCAACTGTTCAAAGGAGATTATTGCATATTTTGGATGTCTTCAGCATTTTTCTACAATGTAGTAAAAAGCAGGAAAGATCATAGAATTAGAAGGTGTGTCCAAACTATTGACTGGTACTGTAAGTGGCTTTGTCATAATAGCAGAAATTTGTTTTTTATACTAATAGCAGATAACTTCCCAAAAAAAATAACATTTGACAGAAAATTCTGATTAATGCTGAATTTAGATTTTCGTTTATGCATTTTTCCCAATACTTTTAATAACAATACATATATTACAAAGTAATACACAATAAAAGTTAGTTTATTTCTGAACATTGCTTTTAATTTGGAAAATTTCCCCATTGTTGCTGTCTTATTACATTGTACAGTGAAATAAGTGTCTCCTTATCTAGTACACGTTCTAGTATTTTTGAATAATTTTAATTGATTACCACATAATAATGTAATATTATAATTGTAGTAAGCCTTCAAATGCTCAAGGGACTATATGTAGAAGGTGTGTAGCATCCATTAAAACTCAATGAAGATTATACAATTGTCTTGATGTTCGCTGCATTTAAAATGACCAAGGCGGTACTTTGGCTGTACTTTGCAATCAGATGAGAAAGCAAGAGGAGAAATTATGAGTATTTACCTGTTTTAAATACAGAGTTATAACATATAGCATTTCCTGTCTAGTTATTACTTCACTAATTATTTTTTCCACTATCACAGGTTTATTGCACCTTACAGTCAGAATAGACTTGATTTTTTTAAATGCAGTATTTTGTGTATTTAAAACTATACAGTCAAATAATTTACTATGTTGGATTATTAAAATTTTAACTTGTTCAAGTCTATATGAAAAGTAGGGAAGCATCAATACTTATCTTGGTAATCAGGGACCCATTTAGTACTACCCAATTTTGCTTGTGAAGAAAGGCTCTGATGCCATGTATGTGACTTAATCCTAATATACATTGTCACACTAATGACAGTATTATAGGATTAATGATGGCAATCAAGACTGCAAACTGCTCTGTGGAATAGCACACCGAATAGCAAGCAGGTTCTGTGGGGGGAAAAAACAAAGGGAGGATTTACAGCATTTTCCTCCTATACAAGGAATCTGAGAAAACATCTTAATGCAAAAACTCAAAACCAGAACTAACGTCAATCATTAGCAAGGCAACAAAACTGATTTCTACAGGCAGTGCTAGGTGATCGAACGTCCCAGAGCTTTTTTGTTCTTGTATTGTTCTAAAGAATTTGTCATGACCCCAATTGCCCTCATTCCAAGCTCAACAAATGTTGAAGGTAAGTGCTTTCCTTCCCATTGACGTCACTTCCACTGAAGCTTCAGCTTAATTTCCTTGCCTGGCATATTGAATGGTCATTTCCTACCAAAATTACTCATTCTCCTGCTGAATGTTATGTAACATGGTAACATAACCGTCCTACCAAGCCAGTGCACTGATGAAAACTGCTTGCACCAGTCGAATATGGGTATTGCAATGAACACAAAAAACATACTTTACTAACAGCTATAGAAACATGCTTTTTTTAAAACTAAAATAAAACCATCTTTTCATATTCAATCCAAGGTAAGTAATGTAGGTTCTGACGTGTTATTAAATGTTCCCCAATTTTGTTACAATTTGAAAATTAATTAAAAAAAGTTTAATAAGTAATTTTAATTTAATAGGCTATAGTCTATTCTTTATAACGTTTTCTTACTTAATAACCAAGTGCACCATTTATATTGTTAAAATACAATATAAATTAAAATGCCACAGTTTAACATTTAACTTTAATTTAAATATTTTTTTAAGTATTTGTTATCCATGATAATTATTACTTTTAAATAGACTCTTTCAAATAATTCACTTTTATCACATGGGATGAAATGTTTAATTAGTTTAGAGTTCACCACCCGTAGGATTATAAAGAAATGGCTGGAAGAATGTGAGTGCATGCAGATTCTAACGCAGGCATGCTGGGCTTCTAACACACACGAGTTTTGACTCTGCACTCGCTCTGTTTTGAGACTTGTGTAATGGATGAGTTTAAAATTTGCTCACAGAGTTTGGGGGAAAAGGCTGATTCGAGGCTTTTAATGCACGCAACATATGATATTGTCTATGCGATTCTGTTGCGTCACAGTACAGAATCTCTTGTATCTAAGGCTAATCGGCTGATCATTGGTCATGGCCAGTCAAGCTGAAAACCAGTTAATTCTGGTCACTGGCTGATCTACCGGTTCATCTCTATTATAAACGTAACAGTTTTTACATCAATTTTGTAGTCAGTGTGGTGATACATGAATGGCCACACAAAAGATTTGAGATTCATAACTCAATCAATCTCCCTGAATAATTAATACTAAGTTGGTTACTCGTTTTGGTATCAGTGAGCACTGTGCGTATGTACTCATACTTGGGCTGAGCAGTGAATATGTACTCATACTTGGGCTGAGCAGTGAATATGTACTCATACAGTACTTGGGCTGAGCAGTGAATATGTACTCTTACATTTACATTTAGGCATTTGGCAGACAATACTAGTAAGTAAGACAGTTCTCTTACTTGGGCTGAGCAGTGAATATGTGCTCTTACTTGGGCTGAGCAGTGAATATGTACTCTTACTTGGGCTGAGCAGTGAATATGTACTCATACCTGGTCTGAAAACAAGAAATAGTATTGATGCATCTCTCCTTCTTAGATGTTTAATCGCTATAACATTTAATTGATTAATGACACCATTTCTGGATGCGCACTGCATATGGGTAGTGATATTGTGCACATTTTTCATTTCACTCTAGGCAAACGCGAAAGCGCTGGGAGCACTTTGTGCAGCCGGAGAATCAGCACTTGGTGAGCCCTGAAGCTCTGGATTTGCTGGATAAGCTGCTGCGTTATGACCATCAACAGAGATTGACTGCTCAGGAGGCCATGGAGCACCCCTACTTCTGTGAGTCCAAGAGTGCTGTTTTTTTTTCTTTTCTTTTTTTCTTCTTCTTCTTTAACTACTTGCTTTTTCTTTAAGCATCAGAGCATTTACACCAATGTGAATCTTTTCCTTCACATTTTAATAAAGGCGCTCTTACCATTGCAAGTCTGTGTCTCAGACTCAGTGCCATATTTATGTGTGCAGATCCTGTGCTGAAAGGACAGCCTCTCTCAAACTCAGATGGCACCCTGGCAATAAGCAGTTCAACTGCGACATGATGAGCTAAAAGTAAAAGGTACAGTTATTTCCAGTCAGTGGTTAAAATCTTGAAGCATGTATATGAATAAATTAATAAACAATTATGTAAATCTCTGCTATTAAGTAAATCTTTATTCCTTTTTTTTCCCTTTAGGAAAACCTTTTTACCTCAGTGTTTGGCAGAGACCCTGCGTTTCAGGTGTAAAGCTTCACTCTACTGAAGCAAGAAGTAATTTAGTATCACAAGACATGTACAGAAAACTGAAACACACCGGGCTGGCCGACTCCCTCTCGTTTATTCACTTTGTATTAGTGCTGCTTGCCACAGTTACTTAGATACCAAAAAAACAGTGGTATTCTGTATGTCCCCTTCTTTCCTCTTTTAAGTTAAAGATCTCTCTTTAAAAACAACAAAAAAAAAAAAAAAAACAAAAGCTAACAAAATACATTACAGAATTATAAGTGATTATATATTGTGGTTGGGAAAGAATGCCTGCTCTTTCCCTGTGACTCTCAGGCTCTACATGACTGCTGTGGGCTCAGGATCCAGGTTGCATTATGTGCTGGAAAGATTGTCATGGTCAGTTAATTTGCCCTGCTGAAATGAGTGCAAATTCTAAATTATTATTATTATTATTATTGAGTATGAAGGCTTTTCTGCGATCTGTTGAAAATATGATATATTAAATAAGAGATACTTCTTTTTAACCAGTCTGACATGTGGGTGTGTATTTTTAATATATAACTGTGGGTAAATAAGGACAGCTGTGCTTCTATTATGAGACTGGATGGCTTCTGGGACCTAATTTAAGACTAGTCATGTGCTCGATGTAGGCCCATGATCTAAATTAAGCCCAATGTAATCATTGGTGGGATTCTGGGATTTATTTTAGCCAGATGTTCAACAACTTTCTCTTCATCTAAAATCCATCAGAAAAGCAACTCCTAATACAAATGAGTGCTAAAGTTTGCATCCCCCTGATTACAAGTTTTCAACTATAGTTTTGGAGGACCCTTGTCCTGCAATTTTTTTTTAATGTTTTCTCAATGTCTTTAACAAATCAGCTAATAAACAGCCTTTTTTATTGAAGTGAGTGTAAAAGCATAAAAGCAAGGAAAACACTAAAATGTCCTTCATAAGGAAGAAGATTGGGGGGGGGGTGGAGTCAATTATAGAAGGAACAAAATGTTTTTTTACATACTGTATGTTTCTTCATTCCTTTTTTTTATTTTTATAATTATGTTTGTCATAGATTAATTATAAAATTGTTTGCAGTTTGCAGACTAGACGTTACGCCATAACATTTGTGGTTCAGTACTGCCCAAAGCAACACTTTTTAACTACACCATGCAAAATCTATGACATGCTCAAACAGCTCTGATCAAGTGGAAACTAGTTTATGGAGCATTTAACCATAATTATCACGCAGTTTTTAGTAAGGCATAGTAATCAAGCAAAATAAAGTAACCTCATTTTGCATTTAAATTTTCTCTTTATAAAAGATTCCTTCCTTTTTATGTCAGTGTGATTCTGTCTAGCCACTGTCATGTGCAAGATGTTTGCACCCCCATGACAAAATGAAAAATGTAACTACAAACAACTGTAGGTTTCAATCATGTTTTTCCATTTGGCAAATATTTTTATTTTTATTTTTGTGTATATATATTGTATACACAAACACCTATAATATACATGTCAAGTGACTTTTATTGTTGGTTCAACCATATGCAGCTGGTACAGTACTCACTAAAACAAAACACCATTTCCCCCTGGGAACATGGTGCTACCTAAAACAACACGGAACTACACGAGACAACACAAACTAAAATAGACTACAAGACCAGACTACATAAAGGATAGTACAATTATAACTAAAACCAAAGCAGTCGGTGCAGAAAAAAGGCAAGACAAAGTTTATATGGCAAGTAAAGTGCAGAAGGTATTGTAGTATGATAAAGTAAATTATAAATATAAGGTAAATTATAAATATAACATTGAATAGCAGAAATAATTCAAATGGTCAATATGGTACATTTATTTTATTTAGGTACAGTAGCAAAACCAAAAAACTCTTTTGTGTGTGTGGGTGATGTCACTAGTAGTACATGTCAGACTATATACTAGTCTAATGGCTTTGGGGAATAAACAGTTACATAGTGTGACCGTTTGGGTACGAGTGCTTTGGTACTTTTTACCGCTCTGCATTAATGTAAAGAATGCATGGGGCCATCCATGATACTGGAAAATTTGAAGATGCAGCATGCGGTATAAATGCCTATGCTGGTAGAAGAGGGACCTCGATCACCCTCTGAGCTGTCCTTACTATCTGCTCCAGGGTCTTGTGATCCGAGGAGCTAGAATTCCCAAACCAGGCAATGATATAGCTGTTTGAGATTGTCTCTGAAGTTTCTCTGTAGAATATGTTGAGAATGGCAGGTGGGACACAGGCTTTTGTCAGCATTTGCAGTAAGTAGAGACGCTGCTGAGCTTTCTTAGCTATCAAGCTGATGTCGAGGCACCAATTGACGTTCTCCAGGTAATTGCTGGGGAATTTTGGTGTACTTGATGATCTCCACAGAGAAGCCGTTGTTGTTCAGTGTAGGGAGGTTGTTCTTTTCTCTCCTGAAGTCAACATCCATGTCTTTATTTTTGTCTATGTTCAGAGGCAGTTTGTTGGCCCTGCACCAATCTGTTATGCTGTATGCTGACTCATCGGCCTCATCGTGTGGTGATGAGATCCACCATGTTTGTGTCATCGGCAAACTTGATGTGATTCGACCCGTGCATTGCTGCACAGTCAGGAGTCAGCAGAGCGGACGGCAGCAGACTGAACACACAGACTGGGGTCCCTGGTGTTTAATGTGGTGGTGCTGGAAATGATGCTCCTGATCCTGACTGACTGACATGTGTCAGAGTCAGGACGTCAAGGATCCAGTTGCAGAGGGAGGTGTTCAGGCTCTGCTTTGCAATTGGTTGCCTGTCTTTTTGTATAGCAGAAGTCCCTGTCTAACTCTTAATACAAAGAAAAAAAATTTGTAAGGTTAAGTATCTTAGGCCTTGTTTACGCTAAGTTGTACTTCCTTCATCGTCAGACAAATACACTCCCTGTTTGGTAATTGGAGTGTATCACAGATGAGAAATGTAAAAAGTAGATCTGATAAGTATTAAGTTTTGTCTTATAATGTCTCCAGCGCGTTAAAATTCATTTATACCACTTCAGCGCTGTTATTTCAGCTGTGAAAATATTAAGTGATCCCAGTAAAATGTTCAGTTTAGCTTTTCTGATCAATATCTATTGGTGCAGGTGTTTAAGTAAGTAGCTTATTCATATCTTATTTTAAAGTAGATTATTAAATCTGCCACATAACTTCATAACGTCTCATTTTCTCATCATTTTGATTTCACTTATGGTGCAGGGGGAATTGTGCCAGGGGAGCATTTTAGCGCATACCACTGGACTCATAGTGGTGTCGGGTATTTTACACGCTCTCACCTCAGACTGCTGCAGATGTTTGCTCTAATGACCCATTTTCTCTCATAGTGGTGCTTCACATTACTGCTTTTTATTAGCACCATGATTTTAAACCTCCCGCAGTAAGAATAAGCATACATGAATATGTCGATTCATCTTTTCAGGTACTCCAATGTATGAAACCTAAAGATGTCATGGAAAGATCGAATTCTGACTTTTCTTTTATTTATATAGATAACCCTTAAATTAAGTTTTTATTGCTGCCAGTTTAAAGCAATCATAGGATGGGGGGTTTGCAAACTTTTGCACTCAACTATACAATACAGTAAGAATGAGAACTTGTGCTGTCTTAATATACTTCACCGTCTCCATATTTATTACCATAAAACAGAAACAGCCATGAGTTCAGCGCAGCATTTTAATAAATAATATGAAAATTGCTGATTATTTAAAGACATGAAATGTGCAATATTCATGCAATACAGAAGATGAGTACTACGGATTAAACGTGTAATTTTAAGCATTTTACAAACAGATGACCACTACAGATGAGTTCCGAACCCATCTAAGGCACATCCAAATCACTTTGTTGCATCTCATCCTGAGTCCATTACAGGCCCTGTGTGAACATGTGACAGCGGAGGAGCTGCAGGTAGCTGGCGTTTGAACAGGATTAAGACACAAATATCGCATCGGCAACAGACTACACATGCACTCTAAATACAGTCAGGACATATTTAACCGTAATGAATGCCAGTTTCCTGTCTTGATATACAATACTAATCAAGTCAATTGCACTTATTTTAAAGCATGTATCTGATGCTGTTTGACGTTTTCCAGTGGTCATTGGTACCCTTTTTGAAACACTAAGGCGTATAATGTCCAGGGATGCATCGACACCGATACTAAATTGAGTACTGGTCAATACCGTGCTCGCTTGCTGGTACTCTTAAAAAAGAAAGAAATGCCAATATCCAATACTGCATAAGACAATGTAATGTAAAGCCTAGCGTAGTCTATTTGTCATACTAAGGAACAGATGTCAGAAAGTGACAGCAATCTGGATGTGCTCCATATGAATGATGGCAATCACAAAAAGGCAGACTGCAAACTGTGTTCTCTGAAAACATCAAGAGGAGGAACTATATTGTCCTCCTGCAATACAAGTAGCCTGATAAAACATCACATGGCATATAAACAGGATCTTAAACGAGAGCAGGGAAAGTGAGATCAAGAAGCCATAAATTGTGCACACACAAAGTGTGGATCCATGAAGCAAGCGTGCAGAAAAGGTTTTGCATGTGAGACTTCATTTCTGCGAACGCTGAGCATTGAGGCGTGATCAGTTCTGTAAGCAGTGATATGATGCTCTGAGATATACATGCTTCCTTTCATCAGGGTGTGGAGGGTCTGGGCACAATTCATGGCACATTACCAGCTTTTTTATTGACCAGGCTTGCTGATACTGCTCTGTGTTTGCCGGTGAGCAGCCCATGTGCTCCTTATTAAACATTTTAAAAAATCTAACTCACACACATGATGGCAACCAAGGCAAGCGTAGCTATCGTTCATGATGCCTCTAATGTAATTGTGTAACATTAAGTAGCTTACTCGTTTTTGGTATCTGTCTCAGTATGATAAAAAAATTATTTAATAATAAAAATAAAAGATATCGATGCATCCCTAATGATAACAAATTGAGTTATTTAGCGCAAACAACACAAACATTCAGTTTCCATTATGAATACATGAGGTAAAAATAAAAGAATAAATACTTGCATAAATACAGACAGTGGTTTAAAAAGCTCTAGCGGTGACTAAAACGGCATCACATGAACAACACTAAGATGCAGTGCTTATCACAGAGGTAAAAGAAGTGTGTATACAAATCGGCGAATTGCTACTCGAGTGCTTATCTACATCAAGTCATTGAAATATCATGGAAACTTAACTATAAAAAGTAATGAAGAAATCCTAGATCTTCCGCTGGCCTCCAATAATTAGGCTACAATATTTAGATCATATTGCAGAGGTTGATATATTATTGGTTCAGAGAAATTGGTGATCATCTCTGTAACTGTAAACTCTTAGGAAATGTTGGCACTTAAAAGAAAATGTTCAAACTGTAACAATATGAATATGATTAAGTAAATCACTTGGGTTTGTCCTATGTGAATTTTCCCAGATGCTGATACCATCCAGCCTTAACCTTTTTTTTTTTTTTTTTTTAAACTGGGTCACACCTGGGAATGACCGAATGACCAAATGTAACTTGGACACAGAAAAAAAAACTTTCCTGTTTAACCAAACCCGAACTACGGAATGAGCTCTTGTAGCTCAGCATCGTTCAGTTCGTTAGTCACGATGATGTGGTCGAGCTGCTGCAGGTAACGTTCTTGGTCTTGCATGAAGTGAGGGATCCTGGTTCTCCGCAGGACAGCAAGATGACGAAGCCTTTCCACGTCTTCGTAGGACACCTACAGGCGAGATTTTTTAGGCGAGAAGTGTTAGTGTTAGACTGATATGAACCGTACAGACAGTACACTGAATTCAAAATCCAACTGACCTTGCCCAGACAGGCTAGCATCTTGAAATCGATGTTTCTCCTGTGGCGCAAGATTCTAAGAATCCCATCCAGGTAGACTTGATCTTTACTGAAACAGCCTGTAGAACAGCAACACATCACGACTGTAGATTTGAAACGTGTTTTACCACATAGTCCATGTTGTCTGGGTTTGTTTCAATTACATGTGGAAATTTCTAGAAACATTAACAGTAAATAGCCATAGAGCAACACTAGCTATTATTTACATGGACAACATTTCATGGTCAACAGTCTGATTGAAATCATTCTGATTACAGATTCCGACTTACAGTACATGCTGATCCATGTATGTGTTCACAAGCATTTAATCAGAATATAACTTTTTTGAACAAACTGGTTCTACCCGACGTGAAGTGTTCAAACTGCTGAAAATATAACAGAAAAATATTTTTTTTTTCTTTAACTTTTTGGTTAAGTCAGGCTTCCCATCTTTTCTGATAAAATCCCCTGAAACTGCAAGGCAATCAAAGCATCATCCTGAGTCAGAGACCCAGTGGATGGAAGTGTACACAGGTAGGAGAGAGTTACTCGTTCTCATGGAGTTTACTGATCTTGAATGTTAGCAAAATTTTCCTTGTGGAAACTCATCAATTCACCTAATGTTACCCCCCCATTTGGGAAAAACATGCATTTATTCCAACAAGGGAGAAATTATCAGGTCAAGTGTTATTACATGGATAATATTTAACTATTAAACAGATTATCAAAGGTTTACATAACTCTTCTCATTCCCACTGAAAATTCATTACGATTGAGTCAGACTATTCTCTACTGAGGTGTTTACATGATAGATCTATATTCCAATTGGGCCGTTATTCCCATTATTAGTGGAATATTCAGGTATGTGTAAACACACCTATTGAGCACCTCCTGGAGTCTCCAGTGTCAGAGATGATGCTAAAACCTCAAGTCTTTTATGTCTCATTAACTCTAATAGAGAGAAGAAAAAGAGAGGCTGCTGAAGGAAACCATTGGTTTTATCTGCTATAATATGAAGTGATAACTGTATAGAAGTAGATTTGCAGACAATATGCCAAATTAAATGCTAAAAATATAAAAAAAAATTTCAACAACTGAAATATAAAGTTGCTTTTGTATAAGAGGAATAAAACACTTCGGCGTTTATTGTAAAAAAAAAAAGTAAAAAAAAAAAAGTAAAATTCACCTCATATTAAAAGGTTAAATGAGCTGCAGTGCAGATGTAATACTGTTTTACTTGATATCGAATAGAATTAGAGAATTGAATGCCTCTGAATCTGTGAATATTCTTTTTTTTTTTTTTTTTAAACTCATAATGATTGAACACATTATTTATAATTAGAAAATCCTTTCAGGAAGTCAGCAGTCTGTGATACTCTACCTGGTTTCGAGGTGTCCGTTTGTCCCCGTTTGGCACGGAGGCAGTACTCCCAGCGTACAGCAGGGTCCTGCACGAAGCGAGCGATATAGCTGAACAGTTGGCTGAAACTCATGTTGGCCGCATGATACACGGTGTAGTAGAGGAGAGCAGCTCGCCACAAGAAGGGCTGCTTCCGCAACAGCACGCTGTGAATGCTGGCCAGTCCCTCCTCTGTCGGATTGGCTGGCTTCAGTCCAAACTGTTTCCTTCCGACGGCAGTGGCCCACGGCTGCATGCTGTTATTCACGCCGCGTAAGTAATGTGTACCTGAGAGGTGGAATTATAGCAGAACGTCAAGAACATTCTAAAGGGCATCGGAAATTAGACATAAACTAGACGACGCAAATGACCTACAGTGGCCAGTTAGTGCTGGAATTAATATTGAGGTGCATTATAAATCTATAATTACAAGTGTGACCTTACACAATTTACTCCCCGAGTTTACACAATTCATCATACCGATCTCGTGTCTTAGCATCCCTTCCAGCCAGTGCTGCCGTGCTCCAGACAGGTTTATAGTTAAGGTCGGCCTGCAGCTCTCTACCATCATCACGGCCTGAGACAGGAGCTCATCAGACAGAGACACCACCACCTGCAAATATCATACGCGGTGATGTCTACTGAGCTGTGGATATAATAAAAAAAAGCCATGCAGGTATGCGCAAAGACTGTGGAAGACAAAAACACACACCTCACCCACACAGCCCTCTTTCTGTAAGTACTTGCGCACCGTCGCCCACACTCGACTCTTGGGAAACACACTTCCTCCGGTGACTTCTTCGAAGTTCTCGTAGGTGCCGAACTTCCTCAGGACACACTCCATGATATTAACTGCCTGGGAAAAAAATACAAGTTAGATTCAGGGATGGAATGATTTATTTTTATATCAAGGTAAAAGTATAAAAGTATTTAACTAAGTATGACCTGCCTTATTCTTTCTCGAAGGATGCGTTGCATAAATATTCACCCCCAATGAACTTAAAAATTAAGTTTTAGTTTATAACACTACCCACTGTCTAAACGCTCAAGGGCACTGTACTTTAGATTACCAGAGCAAAAGACAAACAAACAAACAAACAAACAAACAAAACAGGTTACCTTATTCTAGAGAAAACTAATAACTTATTTACCCCAAACTCAGTGATGACAAGTCTTAGGACATTCAGAGAATTGAATTTGTTTTTCATGCAAACATTAGTGCAGAATAATAAAATTAATTTATGATATTTTGCAGATATTCCTTCATTATACTACAAATTTGACAAATTATGCATGTGGAGAAATTGCACCTTAAACTCTTGCCATTTATTTAAATGAGATTTGGACACATTTAGATTAATAACGTTTTCTTTCTTTGGGCTCTTTTAAATATTTTGCCAGGTTTGTCTTGTTATACTGTATGATGTACCAGGAGCTCAAAAACTTTGCTTGATTGCTTTTGATTGCTTGAGTATAGGTCAGTGTAAATTATTTAAATGTTCACAAAAATATATACTCTATTTATTAGAGCAATAAAGCTTTTATTCCAGAACCTTCCCCTCGCAAAACCCATTGGGTCCAAATTGATGTTATTCATAGTACTATTGGATTTGAGTTAAAATAAATTAAATTGAGTTCTTCAGCCATAGGCTTAATTTTGTAAATTACTCTCTAAATCTAATTTATTATTTTGAAAGTTGGAGCTACTTTTGCAGAGGGAAGAATTTTAAGTAGCTACATAAGAACAACATTTTTGTACATAAAGGAATTATGTAGTTCTTGTCTCTAACTGCATTGATACTACAGATGTAGAATACACTTGACCATGAAGATAGTCCTGGAGTCGGACGATGCAGACAGATGTTCTCTGATGACTTGTGACTGCAGTCGCTCAAGGACTCAGGACTGAAATTCCCTGAGCCTTCAATAATGAAATTGGACTTCATATTAACAGAAACCCCTCTCCTGTTATACTGAACTTCCAGCCTCCTAACACAGTATGCAGATTAATCCCTGCTACCTGATATCACCCCATGACGATGGGTTCGCTGTTGAGTCTGATTCCTTCCTTTTACCATCTCAGTGAGTTTTTCCTCACCACCGTCATCTTTGGCATGCTAACAATCTGATAAGTATAATTTATACATATTTTCTCACACTTTTAAAATTTATTTCCATATACTGTAGATATTATCAGTTAAAAGTATTAAAAGTACAGTATTCGAACCCCTTATTCAGTTCTTTGTAGACATATATAAGACGAATTTATATATATATTAAAATGTATATAAATGTGTGTATATCTATATGTGTGTGTAAATCATAATTATCAGATTGTCAGCAAGCCAATGATGACGGTGACAAGGGAAAAACTCCCTGAGATGCATTACACACAGACTAATATTTCAAGGAGTGGACTGCTGATGGAGTCCACTCCTTGAAATATGAGTCTGTGTGTAAGTCATGGTGCTTCAAGAGCCACCATGCACAGACATATCCAAGACATGGGCTACATCTGTCTTCAGAGGCAGTTTGTCCTGGGCTGAGGACAAAAAGGATTAGACTGTTACTCAGTGGGCAAAAAAGTCCTCTTTTTAGATGACATTAAATTTTTCATTTCATTTGGAAATCAAGATCCCAGAGTCTGGAGGAAGAGAGGAGAGGAGAGGCACAGAATCCAAATTGCTTGAGTTCCACTGTGTTCTATCAGGTCCAAGGTCAGCATAGCCGTTTACCAGAAAGTTTTAGAGCACTTCATTTTCAGTAGTGTTACAAATCTTTATATATATATATATATATATATATATATATATATATATA
>JAQQZT010000007.1:23374872-23386308 GCA_030068275.1 Clarias platycephalus
AACTTGATTATTTATTGTTGATTACACAGATTTAATAATGCTACATTTACAACATCTCAGATTTATTTTTTTCAGTGCAAGGTTTGCCAAGAAGTGTCCTGCACAGAGCCCTGACCTCAAACCCACTAATTATGCCAAGCAACACACCAAAAGCAAATGAAACCATAAGACAAAATATTTAATTGACTAAAATGTTTCATTAAATGTTCAACAAGTACATGTGATTGGGCAAGTATCCACATTTGGCCATCTAGCGTATCTTTTTGGCACTCCAAATATTCATATTGGTATTCTGATTTAATTTGCTTTATTAACAGCAGTGACTCGACACAAAATATGCTGAGTCATTGAGCTAGACCAAGCGGAATGCTAAACCCCAGAAATGGGACAATGTGATTAAGGTAAATATTACATAAGGCTTTGAACAGAGACAGACCAAAACACAGATTGTTGGCACCTTGAAAAGCAAGAACCAGTAAATATGCTACTTAATTATTGTATAGAATCAAATAATTATTGTTTCTATTTAATAAAATATACCTTATTAATCATTTGTATTTTCTTTTTTAGTCTTAAAGCTTCTATCAGTACTGTAAGTGTGTGTGCATGCGTGTGTGTGTTCAACTGAAGCTGCTGCACTAATTGTTTTGTGGCTGCAGAGAGTCAAGTGTCTGAGCTAGGGCAGTTACACACACATGCAGGGTGTTGGGATTTAATTTCCTGATGCACTGCTAGAATTACAAGCACAATGTGAACAGTAACATGTGCTATATATTACATCATCCTGGACTGTCTATATAGTGTATGCACATTTAATTTTTTCACCCGAGTGAACATTTGTGATCATTTTTGCCAGCAGGAAAATAATCTTTTAAGTTTTCAGGTATTAAATAAAGGCTATTAATGAGGAGATTTATGGATGCAGTGAGAGAGGACATGAAGTTAGTTGGTGTGAGAGAAGAGGAAGCAGTGTGCACTTGTAATTCTAGCAGTGCATCAGGAAATTAAATCCCAGAAAGACAAAGAATAAATAAAGGCTATTAATGTCAGTGGTACACACTCACACACCACACTTAACCACCATAGTCATTAACGAAACAATGGCTATTTGTTGTGTATTGAATATTTGATCTTGTATCTCTATGGTGTCACAGATTTCACCTCAATGCAGAAGCTCTTAACAATACCTGAACTCAAACATAAACAAACTAAATTCTGGAGTTTTCTACTTATACAATTTTTTTCCCTACTGGAGAGGAATCCATTTTATCAAAATAAAATGTAAATTTTCGGAGGTATTCAAAACTCCATATAGATGGTAACCAGAGCTCAGGATTGATGTTGCAGCAGGTAATGTCAAGCGTTTCAGCGTTTCATTGTCCAGGGTTCAGTCCTGAGCTCTGGTTACCATACAGATGGCAAATAGAGCTCAGGATTGAACCCTGGACAATTAAAGGGTAACTGACAAACTCCAAGCATTGATTATGCAAGAATGGGCTTCCATCAGTTAGACATTGATTGACAGCATGCCAAGGTGAATTGCAGAGGTCTTGAAAAAGAAGGGTCAACACTGCAAATATTGACTCCCTGCCTAAACTTCAAGTAATTGTCAATAAAAGCCTTTGACACATAGTGTGAAATGCTTGTAATTATACTTCAGTATACCATAGTAAAATCCGACAAAAAGATCTTAAAACGCAGACTCCGTAAATTAATGGAGTCAAACTTTTGGCCATGGCTCTACATACACAGTCACATGTATGTATGTACAGTATATATGTCTGTGTACATGTACATTTACACACACACACTGAAAAGTGTGTAAGAAATTAAAATTCATCAGTAAGAATTCTGCCTGTGTCTTACTCTTCATTTATCGAAATCCCACTCTGCATTACAGAGTAAAATGTTGTCAAAAATCTGTTTTTCACCAGTTTAGATGTATTCACCTCTTTTGCGTTTAATATGCTGCAGGGAGCCTACAAGTATAAGCTCTTACATGCAAGAATAAATAATTCATATAATGTGCATATATAAAGAATTCTGACTCATTTTAATGTATAACAATTTAATATGCAAAGCTGTTTTTAGAAAAAGCATGTATCTGATTTAAGTTATCAACTTGGAACATGTTTTAGGAACATCAAGCAATGACATTTGCGCTACATTTACATTTAAACATTTGGCTGACTTACAAACGTGCTTCAGAGATTCCATCACTGGATAGATCCTTACACTCGGTTAATAGATTACTAAGTACTATCAATCAAACACAGTTGGGAAGTTATTTTTTTTAATTAGCCCAGGTACTGAAGAAACAGATATGTCTTAATTTGTCATTTAAAGATTCAGAGACTCAGCTGTATGGACATCTAGAGGAAGTTCATTCCACCACTTAGGTGCCGGAACAAAAAAGAGTCTAGAACGATGGACAGGAAGGCAGACCTGCCAGGAGTGAGTTGCAGTAGTCCAGTCTTGAACCAGTTGCATGCTGCACAAAATGCTAAGAAGCTCAGGGCCAGGGAATGTGCCCATGTACACCTTTTCATACCCTTGATACTAAACACACTTTCTTGACATTCTATTGCTAATTGCTCTTGAACATTTGACCTGATACTAAAATTGGATTGTGTAATCAGAGATGAAGGTTGCTGAGTACAGTACATTACTTTGTTACTGCACTTAAGTACAGTTTTTTTGTGTATATGTCCTGTACTTGAGTAGTTGTATTAGTGGCTAATTTTACTTTGACTCAACTGCATCCTACAACAAATATATGTACTTTCTACTTCAATACATTTCTGCATGGCAGTGCATTTTATAACAGCAGTGGTCTATAGCATTTAAAGCAGTAATGTCGCCACCTGCTGACTGTTACATGGAATTGCCTGATTTGCCTTCCTACTGTGAGACACTCAGCCACGTACTGTAGCAGGTGTTTGAAATCAGAAGCAGAGATGATTTCAAACAGCAACGAAAACAGCACTTTTACAGTCTGGCAGAGAGAGAACTATAGAAACTCAGGACTTCCATACATTTTCTGAAGTAGAAATGCAATTGGAGGATTTTTATTTTTTACTTGAATAATATTTCACTTGAAGTATTGTTACTTTACTTTTACTCAGTGTAGAATTTGTGCACTTTGGCCACCACTGTGTAAAGCAGTTAACTTTTATATTGTGACATTAATTTATATGAAGCTTATCTGGGAACACAAGGCACATGACCCTGGATAAGACGCCATCTTATGCACACATGAACACACCGACAATCCAACTACAGTCAAGTTTTTAAAGGTGAAAGCACTGACATTACCCACTTCAACACCACATTGCCTTGGATTACATAGTTTAAATGTGCATATACAGTATTGGCCTTCACTAACCTTACACACAGAGAAGCTTATTCATTCAGAGCTGTCAAACCTTATCAGCATAAACCAAACCTGTTTTATTCCACCTGTTTAAATCTATCAGCTATCAGGAATATCTCCATGGATTAGTGTGCAATTTTGAACTGTGGTTTATTTGGTGTAGCCAAGCAGAAGCCAAATCTGATAGGGTTTCTTTATCAGTTAACTGTAAAAAGTGGTATGTGGTTTGTACTGTAGATGTTAATGGGGTTTGAAAAGTGGACACACATTGAAAAAAAAAATGCTTTCTTAAAAGAACCTGGTTCATTTTAATGTTAAATAAACACAAATGTAGGGATTTCAAATATGTTTCACTATACATAATGCAAATATGCAAAGTGTTATGTTACAGCAGCATAGTTGTAATCCATACTATTCGTAGAAACGTGTTGATATATTTGCATTAGACAAATAAAGTTGACCTTTGATTAGTTCCCAATAAAAAGAATGAAAATCAAAATGATATTTTGGGTTAATTGTGTGCATCCTTTAAATTAGCTGATTTATGACATGGCTACAAACTACACATTTCCATACTTGTTAGATCAGTTGGCTCAGGTGGCTCATTATTTAGACTTGGTCTGGTTGTTTGGAGGAAGTGGTTTTCCCAGATGGTGAGCTGTGGTCAGGCCGTATGGTTTAGAGGCATACTCCTCCTTCACATCCTGCCGGAGTCTGAACCCTGCCTGGAAGTTGAGATCAAAGAGCTCAGTGGGCGCGAAGGACAGTGGCTTTTCGTTCATGATTCCTTGCAGCCTGCTCTTCCACCCCTCCAACAAGGTCTTTCTCATATCAGCAGGAGTGTGTGCAGGACTCCAGAAGATCTGAGGGGCCAGAACCTGAAAACCGCAGAACCTCAGAATTCCATTCTGCAAAAAAAGAAGAAAAAAAAAAAAAAAAAGATGTTTCTTATTTAGTGATTCTGTTACAAGAAATTCAGAATTTAGGCCTAGTCTAGTGTCAAATAAAAAAAACCTACTACACCTGTAAGGGCCACAGTAAAACATTGATGTCTCCATTGAGGCCGTCTGGCAGGTACATTGTGTCAGTTCCTCCAGTAGTGAATGACAACATGGCCTTTTTATTCTAAAATATACGTCAAACATGACTTTTGAGCGGAATATGCAAAATATATGAAGTGCAACAATAGTTTTACAATACAATAGTTTCTAGTGTCATATATAAATTATAATTAATACCTAGAGCAAAAAATAAAACAAAAGGGAAAAAAATAAAATAAAAAATAAATAAAATCACACTAATATTTCATTGGACCACTTTTTACTTTGATTACAGCCAGGGCATAGTTTTGATAAACTTATGCAATGCCACATTTATTTCGTTCCAGAGTCACAGCATTGTCCCTCCAGGTATCTTGTATGATAGGACCGCTGCATAACAGCTTCGCCAGGACATCCCAAATTCAATGGGGTTAAGGTCAGGACTCTGTCGTGACCAATCCATGTGTGAAAAAGATATGTACCTCATGATTCCTGAACCACTCTTTCACTATTTGAACCCGATAAATCCTGGCATTGTCATCTTGGGATATGTCGATGCCATCAGGGAAGAAAAAAAATCCACTGATGGAAAAACCTTAATATATTAGTCTGAGTATATTCAGGTCATCAGCTGACCTCATTTTTGATCACTGACCACTGGTCTAGCACATGACAAAAAACTTGGAACGGTCAACTTTGTGGTAAAAAAATAAACCCAGATTTAAGATTGAAGAAAGGCTTCAGATTGCTAGGGAGCATAAAGATTGGATTTTGGAGCAATGGAAAAAGGTCATGTGATCTGATGAGTCCAGATTGACCCTATATTAACTCCAGTTGAAAACAATTGAAAATTATAAACAAACAAAAATAAAATAAACATAAATAAGATGATATGCACTGATTATTTTATTTTTACCAATGCATAAAATGCAAGCTGGAACAATTGTATCTTAATTTGTCTTTAATGATCAGACAACAAATAGCTGTGCCTAGTGTGTTGAAATTAAAAATAATGAAAAAAATAAATAAAACTATAATAATAATAATAAAAATATACAATATTTTAAGTAGCTTTTGTGATTGTGTGCAATTCAGACCTTGAACAAGCCATTGTCGTACAGGTTCTGTATAGTGTAGGCAAATCCGGAAGTAAGCACTCTGTCCATCCAGCCTTTCATTATAGCAGGCATGCCGAACCAGTAAACTGGAAACTGAAATAACAAATCAAAAACAATACTTAATTTTTTAAGCCTTTTTTTGTCATCTGGAAGAAGGTACCGAAAAAAAAAAAAGTTCACTCTGTAGCTCTTTGCACATTTGCACGTGCACTTTGTTGTCTGTTGTCTATTGTTGTCTCTTTTTTGTATAGAAATAGATAGTTTTAGGTTAACTTAAAAATGTAAATCTGTCATATCTGAGCTAGTCAGCTAATTAGATCTCTTAGTTAGCTAGCTGGTTCTGGTAAAGTGTGTTGTTAATTTATGTTGTTAAGTTAAGTTATGTTGTTGCATGTATGTAGCACCTTGGTCCTGGAGGAACATAGTTTCGTTTCACTGTGTACTGAACTGTATATGGTTGGAATGGCAATGAAAGCCTACTTGACTTGAGCATGGCGTGAAGATGACAAAACTATTAGAGAGGCATAAGAAGAGACCTGGAAGATGATGAGATCAGCCTGCTCCACTTTACGCTGCTCCTCTTTGATGTCATCACTCAGTCTTCCGTCCTTCCAGGCAGCAGTAGTCTCCGTATTGTAGGAGAAGTGTTCAGGGTTCTCCAGCTTACCTTCAACCAAGTCAATGAAACATTTATCACATTAGCGATCAAATACTGTATAGTAAAGTATAACAAATAGATTATTTTTGACACTTTTACCAGTTTGTGTTTTGACCTACATCCAGAATTTACTTTTAATTAATTTGCAAATACAAAACTGCATCAAGAAAGTTAGTTGTCATAGTTACTTATCCGATCATCATCCTCTTTTACAACATATGCATTAATCAACCAGATGTATTCATATAAATTATATTGCTTGCCGCTAAATGGTAATTTAAATTATTTTCATGACCAGACTGCATATATAAGATTTTATTATAATATCCTAACACTAGTGTTGGCAAAATGGAATTATCATATTGTATGTTTGGTCATTGCTCTTACACAATTACGAGGGTAAGTCAAACCAGGATTTTGTGCATAATCACAGGACTTAAGGATACTTATGAGAGTAAAAACTGCCTTTATTTCTCCATCTAATCCCCTGCTACAATAATGAAGCACTCGGGGTCGGACTGATTGCTTCACATCTGAAACGCTGGCCTCCCAGGAACTCCTTTAAATAGTCCAAATATGTGGAAATGGCTTGGAACAAGGTCAGGGATGTACGGGGGAAGTGGCAATAACTCTCAGCCGAGTTCCTGTGCAAGTGGTGTTGGTGAATAATCGTGCATACATTTCTAACACACAGATGCATCTCATTCACAAGTTGGTGACAAGTTATTCATCGATTTTCAAGGAACGAATTCAGTGGGCTTCGAGTCACTTCAAGGGATCATCATTCATGGACGTACGGCCTACTTTAAAACGTTTGCAGTTTTTAGATGTTTTACTGCAGCTAAGAATCTCATCACCGTACTGTGCTTGAAGCCATCTGTAATTTTCCATCAGTTTGATACCTTCATTCAGCTTTTGGTTATGCGGCATCTTTTTTATGGAACAGACTTCCTGTTGAGGTCCGCAACAGTCCAAGTCTCCCAGTTTTTAAATCTCGTCTAAAAATCTGTTTGTTTAGACAGGCTTTTATGTAATTCTATGCAGTTTTCTGTCTGTTTAGTTTTTAACCATTGTACTTACACTTTGACTGTAAGGTGTCCTTGAATGCCATGAAAGGCGCCGTTAAATAAAATAAAATAAATTATTATTATTCATAAGAAATTTCATCACAAGGCCCGGTTTGACTTCCTCGCACAAACACTAAAGAACTTTTTCTTAAAGTTGAATATTTGCTCACCTTTGATATCGTCCGCCGTTGCTACAGCTTTAAATTTCATGCTATAGAGATCCGACACAGTGACCTTACAGCCCTGATCGGTGAGAGCCTTCACAGCTGAATCCTTCACCGCACAGTTAAAAGACTTCGGACTTTGATGTGCGTAAACAATCAGCACCGTCTTATTGGCTACAACACAAAGAACACACAGAGAGAAAGAGAGAGAGACAAGAAAATTTTTCAGCAAAACATGAGTCAGGTTTTCTGGGGCGCTGTGTGTTTGCCGCTATACATAAAGCACAACATTCATTCTCTCCACACCTGTGTTTACATTCTTTGCTGTTTTTCTCAGTATAGATTAATCGGATGAACATCTAACTGTTGAAAATATGCACATTATCAAACCACAGAATGCATAGTGCCATATTTTGTTATTGGAGCTATTAGATCTTTCTGAAAGTTCAATAAAAATTCTCACTATTTATGCCTGAATCAGGTAGCTTTTTAAATAATATTTAATAGATCAAACAAGTTAATTCAAGGGATTCAGAGTTTAATAGCACTTTCTATTACATTTATTATTTAACCAATTATTAACCACTCAGTATCTTTATTTTGCATTCTGCTGTTAGCTTGCTGTTGTTCTCTGCAGATGTTTTTGAATCCAGCAAAAAAAACAACAACAACAACAAAAAACCCTGTCGAAGTACAGTAAGTGTGTTAGAGCAGGAAAAACACTAATGCCTGGTGCATCCACAATTAATTTAATCCTTGTTCGTTTGCTCAATGACTCACATGTTTGACATGTAAATTACAAAGCTTGGTGAACACGTACGTGCAGCTCCCACGCTGCAAGATTTTCAGTCATCAATGATTTTCTCATTGAAACTAAGATACAGTAGAATAAAAATAATCATAAAACAAACTTGGTGGTATACATTATAAATTATAAACTAATTTGTAAATTTTTTTTTTAAATAATTTTTAAAAAAATTAATGTATTTTTCTTTAAAACATTGATGTATGCATACAAACTTTTTTCTATTCTTGCACATACACTGCGCATGTTTACTGCATATATATTTTCGAATATCATTACTGCATCATTAATCAGCATTTTTTTTGTGTGCTGCTACAATATTGCTTTTTCACTTGACCATGGGATCATGTGGGTATCGTTTGTGATTACCGTACATGTGTGACAGGCACAACTGGGGTAGTTGCACTCATAGCTCATTTTAGGATCCATCAAAACGCTAACAGAAGGAACATGTGCATGAAGGAAACCCAATTTGCAGGTTTATTTACTTATAAATAAGTGTTATATATATATATATATATATTTAAAACAAAATGTTTAAAACAAAATCAGTGTATGGGTTATTTATTCTTCTTTATGCTATTGAAAGATATGTTTTAAATTAATAGCAGTGCATACCCTCAATGTACATCTAGCAACCTGGATGAACCGAGGTAGCAGGAAATGTCTTTGTGGAGTGTCACTTTATTTGTGGTATGTTCTTTATTAGGGTGAAACCGAAATGATTTCGAAATGGGAATTGGTCAGTATGTGATAAGGGGGTGAACTTGATACAGAGTTTAGCTGAAACAAAAATACAGGGTAAATGATTAGTATGTGATGAAGATGTAACTGCAATAAAGGAGAAAAAAGTTGAAGAAAAAAAAAAAAGTCTACTATTAACATAATTGTATCAAACCCACCATGCATGGGGGAAACATGCAAATGCCATGCACATAAACCACAAGTGTGATTTGAACTCCAAACCCTGGAGGAAAGGGGTGACAGAACTAAGCCTTTGTGCCGCCTGACAGGATTATTAAAAAAAAAAAAAAAAAAAGGGTAAAAAATCAACAGAGTCACGACCTGATTGACCTGGGACTTCTGAAAGATGTCTTCTTGCTGTTCGAACACCTGTCAGGAATAACCCTCGTAGCTGTGTTGCTGCTCTTAAAGTGGCTAAAGGAGAGTTAACAAATTATAAATTATGTATTAATAGCTAAAATTGTAAAGTGCTTTACAGGTCTTTAAAAGCCATGTAGATAATCGCAGCCACACTCTTCCTTAAATGTAGATAATCGCAGCCACACTCTTCCTTCTTTTACCGTAAATCAACTCGCCCTCCAAAATTGAAACAATGCAATAAAACTCACAGAAGAATAAATATTACATAAATTAAAATACAAAATATTAAACTAGTGGGCATCGCTGTAATAAACAAGAAAACTAAAGTGTACAGTTTATCAAATCTTTGCCCTTTCTCGTGTATACATAAAATAAAACACGTGAAGACTGTGAAGGTATAATATAGAGTACAGTATATGATGTAGGTATATATAAACATTACATTTTGGTTTGAAATTTCAACAAAAATAAATGGTAAAAAGGTAATGCTGAATCTTATTGAATTCATGCAAATTTATGAAATTTGTAAAAATCATGAGATCTTTCAAACTCTTTCAAATCTGCTGTCCTATGTGAACTTGACATTGATTCTACAATGTACCGTATTCGGTCTCTTTTTTGCATAATCAGTTACTGTTTGCTTTCTTTTCAGCTTTTTTCACAGAGAAAACAAATTTTAACTAAAATATTTTATTCAAAGTTTCAGCCATTAAAGTGATCATAATTTATTGTGATTTGTTCATATAAAACATGTATCAAATATATCTTTGCATTAAATAATTAGATGGAACTGAGTGGACATAAAGAAACAACAACAAAAAAAGAATTAGTTAAAAATGTACTGTATAGTGCTTTAAATTTCTTCCCACACCAGTTCCCCTAGTCTACTTTCCCTCTCAAATTTAAACTGGCCAAATTAAGTGTTAGTTTTCTCATTTTTTCCCCCTTTGATTGTGTTAATCTTTCCTTTCATTCTTTGTTTTCCCTTTTCCTGCTCATTCCTTATCTGGCAATACTTCTCATGGTTCTTTACCCTCTAGATTCCAAAGATTTCCATAAAACATGTGAACGGCTCATGCAACAGCGGGACATGACATGTAGAACTTAAAAAGGATTTCCTGTGAATAAATTAGAGAACATTAAACACTCCATTGAGTGTGTAAGTGCTTCTCTGTCCTGGTCGGCAAGTAAGCGTATGGAGACTGGAAGGACACACCAAGCCATTCTTTCCTTAGGGTTCAAATAAGCAAATTCCTCCACTGGACAGTTTTGGAGAGCTCAGATGCTCAGGCTCACACACACACACACATACACACATACATAACAAAAATGAAAAAATAACCTCTAATGATGACACTTTAAGCAAAATTGAACATTATGCAAAACTTTTTAAAAACTACAATGAAGTAATGGAAACAAAGTCAGGAAAAACAAAAACACTGTAATCTGAAAAAGTTGTGAACAGATCTCACCCATTGTTGTTACTGAAACGTCCTCGGAGGTTAGAGAACTGCACTGAGAAATGATCGGGAAAACTAGTAGAGTAGCTCTCGTCTCGTCTCGGAATGCTGTGTTTAAAGAGTCGACAGGAGGTAAACACTGCACTACGGCTTTTCACTGTGTTTATAATAACCCGGAGAGCCGGAAACGCAACATTGATTAATGACCGTTTTTAAAACAACAACCAGCCCGTATATGGATGTCGTGTTGGGTGTGTATCGGCGGGGGAAGGGCTCAGGCAGATTTCTGATGCGTCATGCAGGACAAAGCTTTTTATTATTTTTTATTACCGCTTTTATTTTATATTGATTTTATTTTTACCGCGACCGTAATATGCAAATTACGTCACAACAACTCACAAAAACGTCTATAATATAATTATTTTCATGGTCATAGAAGCATCTGAAAACCAACATATAAGAATAAACATTCGGATAAACATTTCACCGAGCAATAATCCCGCTCATAAAAACCTCATAATGTACAATGAGAAATTGAAAAAGCAACTTGTAATATACTCAGCAAAAAACAGAAACGTCCTCTGACTTTCAACTGTTTTTACTTTCAGTAAACTTAATGTGTAAATATTTGTATGAACACTAAAAGA
>JAQQZT010000007.1:23400927-23415883 GCA_030068275.1 Clarias platycephalus
TAAAAATATGATGATAATTATATGATAATATAATTAATATGGCCTATCTTGCACTCACCAAGTAATCCAGGCTTGAAATATACACAGATTTCCAGTTGAGTGAGAATCTATCTATTCCAGCCAACCAAAATATTACCAATATTACCCATTTCCAATGCTATAATTATATTTTTGCATATAAAAACATATATCAAAACATTTAGAAAAGACATGTTAATTAAACAAATAGACATTATTATGCGAGGGTTCACTGTGTGATAAATCTTACTATAAGAATAAATTACTGTTAAAACCTATTTAAAAAAAATCTATTTCAGGGACAGGAATACAGTTTTGTTAACAACTTACAACAATTCCAGTAAACCCCTAATCAGACTCTAATCTCCTGTTAGGATAAATAATTTTAACCTGCACAATTTACAAGTGACCCACATGGGCACCATGACAAAGCAGCCCAACAGACTGTAGTAGAGTAGTTTTGGCATGTGGCCCATTCAAATATGAGCGACAGCTAAAGTCTATGCCTAGCTACAGACAAAAATACAATTATTCTGGGGTCTCTGTATGATTATTTGGGTTTGACTATCTGGCAACACTGGTACAAACATAAAATTCAGCAGCAAACCTGGAAAACGTCAGGTGCAGGGGACTAACTGTTTCACCACTAGGTGGCAGACAAAATCAATACTATTCTTCATAGCAAAAAAAAAAGAATTGACCTACAAGAGTCATTTTACCTGCAGAACTAAAGGGACTAAAGTGGTTAGACCAGACACTGTGTTGACCTAAAAGGTCATGAACACAACACAAACACACCTTTATTCACTACCATCTAAACTCCAATGTGTTGTGCTTAAAGTTTGTATAGTTATTGTAAAGATTATTGCATAGTATATTGTCTGATTGTTTGTACCTCTGAACATTGCTGTTTCATATTAAATGAATCTATCTATCTATCTATATATCATCACTGCTTAAATATTTAAACATATTAATCTTTCACCCATGGCTTCATTAAACCTTGGCCTTGTCTTTTATTAGCTAGTCGATTTTGTCATCATTAAAGCAAAAGAAAAAAAAAAAAGCTTCATGAAATGCTTAATCTTTACTCGTACACAGTTCTGTAATTGTCATACAACATACTGTAAATAAAAAAATGAACACCACAGAAACAGCTCTTCAATGAAGAAACTTTAATGACTTGGAAAACAGTCATCGTTTTAAGGAACACTTTCATCGCCTAATAATTATTTCATATTTTTCTTTTTATTTCCGACCCTAGATGACTTCAAATGTAACAGTAGAAGAGCATCATACACTTCAGTTCTGTGTCAAGTTAAATAAAAACAAAAACAAAAAACATGGGCCAAAGGAGAGCTTTTGCGACAGCCTCCAGTTTGCATGAATTTGTTTTATCCACAAAGAAATTTTCCAGGTGCAGTCAAATGCTCATGCAAACGAAAGCACAAATAAAACTTTATTTGTTCTCATCCCGGTGTTTTTTTTTAACACAGATAATCTCAAGAGGTTAAAAATTTTTTTATACAAAATATACATTTGAGTAGTACAATAAAATCCTGAGGTTTCAATGTATTTGTTTTAAGCACTTTGCTTATTAATAATAATAATAATAATAATAATAATAATAATAATAATAATAATAATAAAATACCATGACTACAGAGAGGTGACAAATTAAAGGAAAAAAGCAGCTAAGCTGTGTAGCTAGAAACATTTATTTATACAAAGTTCTTCTGATATTTCTCCTTCATTAATTTCTCCTTCAACATTTCTATCCTGATGGAAGTGGTCTATTCCGTAGAGTGACTCACATGCTATGCTGTCATATGAAACAGCGTTATAATTACTTACTTACTCGAACCTACCTGAACACCTATAGGAGATTTTGGGGCAGTGTGTTAGCTTTCTCTAGTGCCATTACCAAAACACCTAGTGATCAAATATCAGTTCATAACTTTATTATGGATTCTTTAATTTGTCACCGGTCTGCCTATACATTAGAAAAATGTTTCACATATAAAAAGAAATTCAAATACCTTCTCAAGTGTCCTCAAGTATTGTCAGGTAATGGCTCTATTCCAGTTTTGCAGCTTTACAGTATTATGCCATTTCTTGCACAGAACAAAGTTTTGTTGCTTGTATATACAGTACTTCAGATTGAGGTGAATGTTCAGCATTGTGGACTTCCACAATCCATCTCAATTTGTCCATGCAAATCGATAAATTAATGAACTCATCCATAGTTAACAAGGTGGTTCTGGTCTCTTAAGGTCTTTCCAAAAGTTAACTTGATCCTGTAGGCTGTGTGTGGTTGTAGCAATGAGTTTTGAGTAGCGACACCGGTTGTAAGAAACTGGGAAGACATTGAAGAAGCTCTGATCAGCCTGAATGGTGAAAGATATTCCGAGATACCGCATACACAGTCCTAAAAACACATCTTCAATATAGACGGGTTGGGTATGCTTTGCCCCTTCAATCAGCTTGTTTGGAAGGTCCAGGGACAGCACATAGCCCAATCCCAGTGCGTAAGGTGGATAAAAGTCTTCAGGAAACAAATCTTTTGGCAGATACCATTTAGAGCCGGGGTTTCGGAGAACGATAGCCCCACTGGCTACAAGCCCCGTCATATAGTTCTCCCTTGGTGCCTGAAGAAGCATGTTTATTAAACTGTTCACATTGAGGAACATATCAGAATCAATCTTCATGGCATAGGTGGCATTTTGGCAGTAAGTTGCCAGCCATTCCATAATCACCATAGTTTTGATAGTAAGATTTTTATAACTGTCCAGGAAGTCACTTTGAATGATGTCATGGTGTTCCTCACTCTCCTGCAAGATCTTCTGCTGGATCTCCTCTCTCCCTTCATGTCCAGGCTGACCAAGCAGAAAGAAAAGGCTCACCACTTTGTCCATAACCATCTTCTCAGATCCCCAGGTGGTGCGGATGGCATCCCGAGCTTGCCTGTTGTGTGGTGCCACAGGTACCATCAAGACCAAGAAGGGAATTTCATTCTGACACCTCTCTGATTCGTTTAAAATGTAATGATATCTACAGGGATATGTCACGAGGTATGGAGTTTCAGATGGACATTTTTCACCTTGTAACCCAGAAGGTGAGACAGATAAAGCACTTTCTGAAGTGAAGGCAGATGTCCATTCAAGACCAGATGTGCTGATGGTTGTATTTGAATCTGCCCTTGTTGTATATGTCAGGTTGTTTATCATTTGAATTTTCTCGAACCAAATTTTTGACACTTCTGTTATGTCCACATAATAGAAGAGTAACACAGCAGAGGCAATAAGTATGAGGAAGCCAGCACGGAGACGAGAGCACCGACATTGAAATGATGTCTCCGGGATTTCTAGGCTAAAAAAATTAAATAGATTATAATGATGGTTTTATTTTAAGCTTCAACAAAATCACTTCAGAATTATTAGTTAGTAACTATGAAAATCGCAAATACAGTAATAGATCATAGGTAAAGAAATAAATGTAACTTTTTCTCTCCTTTTCAATAGAAGTACTACTGTACCTGCTGTGTAGCGAACACTGCATGTTGTCTTTTTTAACTGCTCAAACACAGGTGTGCACAGAAAAAATTGCAGATCAATCAGGGTTATGCAAAGCCAGGTGGAATAGGGATAATTCATTTACCTTTTTTCTCCATTTCTGCTGGTGCTCTCCACCATTTTCCTGTCGTTCCTACCAGGTCAGTTTGCTTCCAGTCATCTGGTACACCTGGGCTTCCTCATGTGAGTGAAAGCTTTCGTACAATGACAGAAAGCAGCACAAAAAAAACTACCAGCTTCCTTAATTTGGGCACACCCTGTTGCATGTCTTCCTGGTTTCACAGTGCAGGGGAAAAGGGGGTTGTAGGAAGAACTAGAATTTATTCTGTTAATCCCAAAGTAAAAAACCTGCCAAACGAAATTAATTTCATACCTGACAAAATGCAGTCCATCCAATGCAGGTGAAATTGCGCTATAGGTGTGGTGTCGCAGGTGTCAGATGTGGGAGGTGCATTGTTTCGTTATTTGCGCATTGTTACCATAGTGCTTAGTGTTCTCTCAAGTGGCTTCCAAAGGGTATAGTCATGGTGTTTTAAAGAGAAGGAGTCTTCATAACATCCTAGTTTTCAAGAGCTCACTCTGATTACCAAACCTGGTCTATGAAAGCATGAACAGATTAAAAGGATTGGTAAGGTCCTTTTTTCCTTTCTTCCTGATCAAATTACATTGCCACCTGTTAGAAGATGTGAATTAAAGACAATAGGGTTGTTGGATTACAACACTTGTATATCCTGACATAGATGTAATGCAGTGGCTCAAGACCTGGATGTCAGTTTATTATTGGCCATTATTGTGACGGTGTAACCTGAGACTACACACTGACAAGAGAACAAAAGGTAGAATATCTGGGAGGTGTGACATGTGGCCAGGCCATTACACAGTGTGCACTATACAATGTTTAGACTTGCCCAACCTCAGGCTGAACCAGAAACTATTCATTTACAGTTTTTTTTTTTTTTTTTTTTGCTAAAGTTTCAGCATTAAAATACTTGAAGAGCTGTGAAGAAAATAAAATAATACTACAACATTTTTTGCTTCAAATGGAAAGGTGTCATTAAATAGTCCTCTAATAAGTCCCACAAGGAGACTGTGTAGCTGTGTCTGTATAACTACACTACAAAGGACAGCTTTTACATGAACATTCCACCAACGGGTCTACATTCTTCTATGTAACTGCTGATACAGTTTACTGTTGTTAAATATACTTTGTTGAGGCTTCATCTCAGATTACTTTATTTTGAGGTTGTATCTGATACTGTAGTGTGACCCAAAGGCATGTAACTCGAATCTCTCTCCTTCTCTTGCTGACTTTATATCATTTATTGATTTTTTTTCCCTTCCTCATTGTTTCATTGCTTCATGTTTAATCAATGTCTCAAACTTGGACCTCACTATTTCTTCAATAAAACTGTAATGTGGTACAGTAAAGTAACATAAACTGAAGAAGAATCCCTTTTATTAGGTAATATTAGTTAAGCACAGGAATTAACTTTGCCATAAAGCCCTTAAGCAAGCATTGTGCAAAAGCAGTTCTTAAAAAAAAGTGTAATCTGATAGGCTATACCACGCCCACCAGAAGAATGCATGAACAATGGATCAGAGAGTATATTTAATAATAATGACCTTAGAGATTTGATATAAAGCATGATAATTATATGGTAAGTGATAATCATTTATATATAAAATGCAGGATATATTTAGAAATGAACAGGAATTGTGTACAGAACATGAGCCTGAGTGACACAGTGAGCAGGTTTGAAAAAAGTAGTTTGTAACGGATGTTGTTGAAAATCTGTTATATTCATTCCCAGGGTATAATTCAGGTTAATTCAGTTGAAGAAGATTATGTCTGTGACAAACCAAAAGCGTGTCTAATCCCAAGTTGCAGTGGCCGTGTTACTGTTACCATTGTACCAATTGTCACTAAAACTGTTACTGTAGTTCTTTTTGAAAAGTACAGTTCAAATATCTAAGACATATTAGACACTCTATAAGAAGATAAACACACTCTTACCAGTAGTATGTAGTAAAGCATTTCTGTCATGGATTTTGCTATTAACATACAAGCATTTAAATTAAACAGAAGTCATGATATGCAGATAAGGCCAAACAAAGATTACAGACACATTTTTAAAGCCAAAGCTCCTAACCTAAGTGTCCATTCTTTAGTGTGAAAAGGATCATCCACCCACAATAAGTTCAACTGCAACCCATACAGTATGTTTACCATCTAGGACAAATCCGAGCACGCTGTGGCTGCTAAAACAGGTATTTTAGTCCCATCCCTATCCTGACCCTCATGGATTTTGTTGGAATATTCTTGAGTCCAACAGTAGGAGTTTCTGTCTATGCAGACCTCCTCCGCGGCTAATAAGGCCACTCTTTCATCTTTGCAAATCATTACATGTTCCTGTCTCAGCTCGCGGTAGCAGCGTGAAAACACATGGAAAATCGAGGTAGCTGGAAAGGCCATGATGAGGATGCCACTCAGGATCCCGCTGAAGGCAATAACCTGACCAGGGATGGTACGTGGAACCATATCGCCGTAGCCCACTGTTGTCATGGAGATGATGGCCCACCAATAGCAGGCAGGGATACTGCTGAAGCCGTGGCGTTCACTCTCAGCTAAGTGTATGAGAGGGGAAAACAATGTGACAGCCACGCACACAAAAAGTAGCAGAAGTCCGAAATCTTGCATGCTCCTTTGCACTGTCAGGCCGAGAGTCTGCAAACCCAGTGAGTGCCTCGCCAGCCGCATGACGTACAGGATGCGCAGGGCACGCAAGAGCCTTAGAATCAGACCCAGCTTATCCAAATATCCCGCACCAACATTCGAACGATCTCCCGGCCTCAGATCTCTCTCATCCACCATTAGGGAGATGTAGTAAGGCAGAATGGCCACAGCATCAATAATGTTCAGCGGCCCACGTGCAAATTCCAGCTTGCTACGGGCCTGCAGGAAGCGTAGGGTAAGCTCAAGTGTAAACCAGGCCACACACGCGGTCTCCACGATGAATATCTGTTGACACTTCGGGGAACATTGACCCTGTTTGTAAAGAATGTTAAGCTCACCTGTAATGTGTGGTTACTACAAACAAGCATTTTGACAATTCTCTGTATTATTATTATTTATGGAGATATAGGGGTAAAGGGGGAGTCATTAAACATTCAAGAGGAACTGGTATTTCTGTGGACGTTTTATGAAGCATTCAGTGTAAACACAGAATCAAGATCAAGAATGCCTTAAAAAAAGAGAAAAAAACACTAGAAAGCCCAGTACGCAGAAAAAAAATTAACAAATCAGTATTTGGTGTGACAATGCTTTTGAGAACGCTTTGGTGTTGGGTACATTTTGTGCTGTTTTATAAGGAAATTAGCTATAAAGTTTTACTGAGGATTCTGCAGAACCACTCACAGTCTTCTGCGTACTTTGACTGTTGCACTGGCTTATTATTATAATTTTTTTCACTTAAAATCCAGCATCTTTTATTTTGTCTTGTTTTTTTGAAATGCTGACTTATATAATATGCTGCTTAATTTTCTGGCATATAAATACTTTTCTTTGACTTTTAACCTTGTGGTGGAATACTGATGTTTAAAAAAAAAAAATTTGTACTGACTCAATAATAAAGTCCTAAAAAAAATCTATAGGAAAGTTTCCCAGCTCTCTATTTGTATTTTTTTCTAGAGATCTCCAAAATCGCATAAAATGATAACCGTTAGTTTTGAAATATGTTTGAAGCGTTGTTCCAATAAAATAAGCTAGATAATATTCAAGAAATATTTTATCTTGAAATTTATCACATTTGTCACAAACAGAATAAAATGGTTAACGTGTGTTAACAGAAAAATTAACTATGGAACAGAGAATTCTGGGATCTTAGGGCCCTTCAGACATGAGATACGTAGATCTTAGAAATATGCCTTAGTTTTTAACACCTTAAAATATTAAAGCAGCTAGAATAACTTTTACAGCATTGCTTTAAGTACATGTCAAATATTCACGCATTTCAAATGTTTATTTTTGCAGTTAGGAATTAGATTTTAGGTAGTTTTTATGGGGCCAATCACCAATTCCCAATTACAGAATATAGGGTTGTAATTATCTGAAATGTTACTGTCCCACTATACTTAATGATTAAGATGGCGTCAATGAATGTTTTTGCACCGAACATTGTAAAATAAACACGGACATCAGTCACTTTGTATTTGGCGAGCCAATCATGGCTATTAATTAGCATGCAAACCCAGGCTGCCTCGGCCAGATCTGTGAACCACTCTTTATATATTTCTTCATTATTATTTTGTGATGATGGTTTTGGCTTTTTTACTCTCTGAAGAGTAAGTCTCAAGCTTTTTGAGTGCATATTCTATAGGTGGTTTAGCTGCAGATAACTTTTGATACTTAAATTATTCACTGTGCTGTTTTTAAGTGTCGAACAAGGTTTGTTGTGTTAAAGCTTTTGGAAGATGTTCCTCATGTGGGTCTGCTTTTGAAAAAAAAAAACATTG
Source organism: Clarias platycephalus (assembly GCA_030068275.1). Classification (NCBI taxonomy): domain Eukaryota; kingdom Metazoa; phylum Chordata; class Actinopteri; order Siluriformes; family Clariidae; genus Clarias; species Clarias platycephalus. Next base: position 23,409,030 of record JAQQZT010000007.1, read on the forward strand.
CGTACTGCACATTTTTTAATGTTGGCAGTAATATTTCCAGACTTGTAATGACATGCTGATGTTGTTTTCGACTCGTGTATTTTGCGTCATCACAAAAATATAATTCTATGTGATCAGCTAGTTCAGAGACTTTATTTCTGTAAAAATTAAGTAATTAATAGCCAATTCTGATCGCTGATCCTGATCTGTCGGAGCACCTTGTCTTGTTGTCCTACACTACTGAGTTTTATGTCAGCAGGATTTTTGTTGTTTTCTCTTTACAGGGAAACCTGTTGGAACTCGTCTGGGGCAACCACGCACAGGCACACACACAAACATACATACCGTATACACGCACAGGCACACACACAAACATACATACCGTATACACACACATGTAACTATTATACAGAGTATACAGTAATATATATTAGTTAGTAATAACTAAGTTAGCTACTCAGTTTGCTAATTAAATTTGCTAGCTAGTTCCATTTTGTAAATTAGCTTGGTAAATAGCTAAACTTGTGAAATTTGCTAGCAAGTAAGTTAATATGCCTTAGAATTAATTACAATTAATTACATGAGTGTTAGTAAACCTTTGAAGCACTAAACCTTGAAATTCTAGCTTTGTCTGAGTTACCAGTTACCATTTTCCTTAGAAGTGACTTCTTATCAAACTAGATAGTCAGATCTTCTTTTTTTTTCTTGAACACTTGAGTACTTTCTTAATATAAATATATTCTGAATTCCCCTCAAACAGACCTCTTTTTTTTTGCTGTAGATTTTATACCCTTTATACTTTTATTAGACAATCACCCTATAATGGCAAAAATGTGAGGTATTGATGCACCTACTCTGCTCTCCTCCTCTCTGAGCTCAGGCATGCTGCTGATGCACAAGCTGACCACAGTCACAACAATCATGGCCACTGACATACAGGCAAAGCACTTGCCCAGCCAGCCAGAGTGTGGGTTGTCCACCACGTCCCTGAGGCGGCTCAAGAAGCTATGGACCCCTTCCTCACTCTCTTGCGTCGGTTGTTTCATCAGCCTCTTCTGCCTTCTAGCTTCCTCTTTCCGCTTCTTCTCAGCCACTTCCTCCATCCGAGTGATCATTGTACGGCGGCAGCAGCGCTCCATCCCAGTGGGTTCGATGCCCCAGTAAGCAAGCTCATCTGAGAGAAAAACGGCACATGCCTGCCTCAGCAGCCTAAGTTTGCCTGCTGCCAGGAAGTTGAGGATGACGCGAAAGGCGGTGGCACTGCGATCAAAAAAGAACTCGCGGCTCACCTCGTCATAGTCGTCGCAAAGCTGGGCGATGTCTTCAGGACCGTTGCAGTGACGTAGCTGGCCCAAACGGGAGAGTGGGAAGTCATCCAGTGTGCTCCAGGCAAATGTGTAACGATCCCCACCAACATTGACGAGGGCCAGTTTGCTGTGGTCCACATTTGCGAGTGCAGAGGGGTCACGGAGTAGCTGGGCTCGCTGAAAGTAAACTCCCTTAATGGTTTCTGTCTCTGGAATCTCAGTAAAAAAATGGTCAAAGCTGCTGTCATCTGAGCTGGTGGAGAGATTGCTGAAGTCATTTGCATTGCTAATGATAGGCATGATGGCATCAGGCCATGCGGGTGCAGGGGCTGCAGTAGAAGCTGTGCTTTTGTTGTATACTGTTTACAAGAGAGGAGTAATGAAAAAAACAAACAACACAGTTAATGAGAATCATACATTTAAGTCCATTGCTGTAAATGTATTTCCAAGAATGTTTCTCATGAAAATTTGTAAATATTGGTCTTTGAAAACACTAGTGACTATTTGCCTGGTTTTTGCTAAAGATACCAACTTTCACACATTTTCACACAGCATGACAATTCCTCGGACCAACAGCTGGAGGAGGTTAATAGATATTTCAGGAAACTTTCTGAAAGAACATTTACTGGCTCCTTTTGCATACATTATATACACTCTTTATTATGAACAGCTTTATAACTGCTTATTCATGCAATGATCCATCAATCAATCACCTAATCAACAAAAACAAAGAAAAACAATTACCTGTGAGTGGAAGTTCTGGGAATCTGAGGCTACAGATCAATGAAACCAAATAGTTAAAGAACAAGTGACATTTTTCTAATCTATAACTGTACTGTTTTGGTGAGCCCACTGTGGGTAGGCCCACTGTGGGTCACCTCAGATTCCTGTTCTTCACTGGCAGAAGTGAAACCTGATTTATTCTTTTGCTATTGTAGCCTAACCTTCTTAAGGTTTGACAAAAGGGCGGCTTTCTGAGATGGTTTTATGCTCACCACATGTGTGAAGAATGTTCAAATTAGTTTGTAGACTTCATGTCAAATTTAACCTGTGTGGCTATTTGCCTTTGATCAGGGAGTTCCCACCAACAGAACTTCTGCTTGCTGGATGATTGTTTTTGCTTTTTACCACCATTTTGTGTAACCTCTAAAAACTGTTCTGCATGAAAATCCCAGGAGATCATCAATTTGTGATACACAGAATTAAACCAGTCCATCTGGCACATTCAAGCATTTCTAAGATGACATTTTGTCCTCTTCTAATATCAGATTAAAACTGACTGAAGATGTTAATCTGTGTTTGCATGATTGTATGCAATACTGCCCCATGATTGGCTGAATGAATGATTTCATGCATGAATGAGCAGTTTTACATGTGCTATGAAGAGAACATTTAAAGTATGTAAAACACACAAACAGAAATAAAGGGGCTTTGGGAATCAGGGAAATATTGTATAAAGGTCTTGTCTGTGGGTCTGTGCATGCGGCAGTGTGTCTGCTATTTAGTGTGCACACAAAAAGCTTTGATACAAAAACATTTCCAAATGGATCCATAATAGTGTTGGCAAGGCACCAGAGAGAGAGAGAGAGAGAGAGACTTCAGGAACTAGCAGCAGTAATCTTTGGGGATAGTTTTTCCATCACCACAGCAAACACATAAGTAATGCTTGGAAGGGTTTGCACAACTGGAAGCTGTATATAGCAAAGACTATTATCATTTTAATCCCATATTTGTTTATTTCCCTGCACTTTCTTTAGTTTTAACTCATTTCACATATCAGCATTCTGCACACGAGTCCAATATGTTTATTCAAATATCTCCACAGCTCTTCCACCCCCATTCCATCCCTCTCCAATAAGCCTCAAAATACAGCTGCACTCGTTGGCACTTACCTTATGTACTTATATGGTGCGCTTTGCTCCCAAAAACATCTCTCCTCAGCCTGAGCGCATCATCACTCTCTTACCACAACGGATAACAAAAAGATTTTAGATTTCCATCACTCGGAACATCCCGTACTTTTGCTATTCATATACGTTCCTGGCTGCTTGTAGGTACAGTGAATGTCCCGTCGTAGTTAAATTGCGTTATGAAGCGTGTCCGCGCGCGCTGCTGTGCAGCATCTCCGGCGTGTCCGTGCGCCACGGCGCGTACTGAGATATGATGTTTCTGTTTACGATGCAAGGAGTAATCCACCAATCCCATCAGCCTCATCAGGAAGGACTTGGTAAACCCGCGGAAAAATTATATTCACGCTCTCTTTGTCGGTGCATGTGAGGGCGCGTGTGGTGTGCGAGTTTAAAATCATAAAAAAACAGCAAACTTTGTCTTATAATATAGTTTAAGTATATGTAGTATGTTAATGCATACATCGTGATATCTAGAATAAAATAACACCTCATCATCTTAATAAAATTCTAAGCTACTGCAAGCCACTAGAATTAATTTAGACTCTGCATGGATTTTTTATTTATTTTTACAGTAAGTCTGTGGATCAGTACACTCATTAGCCATAATATTATGACCACCTGTCTAATATTGAGTAGGTTCACCAATACAGTAATGCTCTGGGTGCTCTGACACCTTTCTACTGGAACCAGCATTAACTTAAGTTTGAGCTACAGTTGAGCTCTCCTATTGATTCGAACTACACGAGCCAGCCTTCACTCTCCATGTACATCATTAAGCCTTGGTCGTACATGACCCTGTCGCCAGTTTACTGGTTTGGATCACTTTTGATATGTCCTGACCACTGCAGACCAGGAACATCCCACAAGACCTGCACTTTCGGACTTGCTCTGACCCAGTTGCCTAGCCATTACAATTTGGTCCTTCTCACAGTAGCTACATTTTCAATATCTCGTTACAATGGCGACTGGATGTAGGTGGGATATACAGTAATAGGCAGCAAGTGAACCTTTTTTTTTTTTTTTTTTTTACCTGAAGTTGATGTGGTTGAAGTAGAAAAAACGAGCAAGCAAAAGGATTTAAGTTACATTGACAACATTGACAAGGGGCAAATTGTGATGGCTAGAGGACTGGGTCAAAGCAACTCCAAAACTGCAGCTTTTGTGGGATGTTCCTAGTCTGCAGTTGTCAGAACCTACCAAAAGTAATCCAAGAATGGAAAACCAATTAACTGGCGACAGGATCATGGGTGGCCAAGGCTCACTGATACACATGGGGAGTGAAAGCTGGCTCGTGTTGTATGTTCCAATGAAAGTGCTAATGTAGATCAAATTGATGAAAAGGTTAATGCTGGTTGTGATAGAAAGATGTTAGAACACAATGGTGGCAAAAGGGGTGGACCTACTCAATAGGCAGGTGATCATAATGTTATGGCTGATCAGCGTATAATTCCCTCTGCTGGTCTTAAATGATAGCGAGTGATGGAGAGTGCTGTCTAGCGTACAGTTTCAAAGCCTTTCAAAGGTGTGCTACAGCACTGAGATTTGTGACTGCAAAGGTCATAGCATATGCTTTCCATAATTTCCATGCTCATCTCATTCATTCACTGAGCTCTCATGCAAAAATCAAGAACTAAATCACTAAGTCCACCAGGATAGAAATGTTTCCTCATAGGATCAATGCTGTCAGTCAGACGTTCTTTTGTACAGGGCCTTGCAAAAGTATTTGTACCCCTTGAAATTTTCCACATTTTAGTCACATTATCGAGGAAAAGAAACCTAGTGTACAATGTGAACCAAAATGTGATCAGGATGTGTACAGAATTAAAAAAATCCCAGTAATCTTCTAGCACAAGCTTGGCAATAGATAGGTTAATTAATATTTAGAACTACAGTTGAATCTAATGTTGCTTGGTTCTTGATCCAAAGAATAAAGAGTATAAGGGATTACCAATAATCCTGGAGCACCTGAGGAAACTTGCAATTCCAATAAAGTATATATACCAATCAGCCATAACAATAATACCACCACCACATGAACTAAATATGATTAACTATAAATCATATTCCAGTAAACCGGCAATAGGATCATGAGCATCTATAACCGCAGGGACCAAAGACCCAGCTCGAACCCACAGAAAAGCCAATGCAGCATAAATTGCTGACATAAAGGCAATGCTGGCAAAGACAGAAAGATATCAGAACACACAACGCATCATGGCCTGCCATGCAAAAGGCTTAGTAGGCAAAGAACCTTAAAATTTACCAGATCCCAATCTAGTTGAGCACTCATCATGGAGGCCCCACTCTGCAACCTGCAGCACCCAAAGGATCTGCTGCTAATACTCTGGTGTCAGACACCACAACACACCCCCACAGGTCCTGTAGAGCCATACAGTACATGCCCAGACAGCACATGTGGAGGTTAAACCCTAACTTTATTTTTAAAGTTAAGTTTATTTTTAAAGTTATGGCTGGATTGGTGTCAATTACAGGTGTCTTATGTTATATAAAAAAAAAAACTTTATAATTCGATGCCACTGAGGTGCCTTGAGATGTCATTGACAATCTTCACAGTTTCCACTGTGTCACTGGTGTCAGATCAAAACTGGCAAAGTCATGCAAGTCTCCATGCAAATTACTTATGCCAACTCACATATGAAAAATGTCAACATGCACAACAGAAGTCAAACTTCATAAGAACTGATTCAGTAAAAGCCACTAGAATTTAATAAGGGCAAAAGGTATCGGACATTCATGAAAGTTTATCTTATATTTTTAAATACAGAACCATTTAAATAATTAAGTAGGATGGTGATTAATGGTTATGGTCTAATTTATCTTAGACCCTGAACAGGATAAGTGGTATAGACAATGAGTAAGAGTGAATGAGTGATTATTTGTATAATTACTTGCTTATTTTCTTGACCTGTCAAGTTAATTTATCAAGACCGATGTTAAAATACCCATCCATCATCTATACTCCTTATCCTTTGTAGGGCCATATGGAACCTGAAGCACAAAGCATAGTATACCTGGAAGAGGTGATATCCCATTTCAGGGAACATACACAAATAGTCACACACCCACAATCACGCACAACAAGTAATTTGGAAATAACCATTAACCTTCACTGCATGAAGAAACCCAACCAGCATTAAATACTAAGCCACCATGCTGCCGGATATTAAATATATGTTAAATATACAGTATTTTTTTCTGATTTAGCTAAAAATTAGTTTCAGGTACTAAGTGTAATCTCATTAAGACAAATGATAATATGCAACAAGGTGACTTCAGAACCCTTTGCTCTGTATATGATATTTGGAGTTCGTCCAGTTGTACAGTATGCTAATGGCTGGAATATGTATGGGAATGCACTTTGCTTGGGAACGAAAGTCAAGGATCCAGTTTTCAATTACATAAATAGCAAGCACTTTGAGCTTCAGTAATCCTGGTTGTCCCTAAAGTCTTCATACATAAGGAAACTAATTCAATTAAGCAATTACATGATTAAAATAGATGGATTAACACAAGTTCCTCATAGGTTAAATAAGTTTTAATCAGTGGTGTCAAAAGTATTAACATTCATTACTTGAGTAGAAGTATAGATACTAGGGTTTAAAAAGACTTCTTTAGAAGTTGAAGTATCAACTCAAGC
>JAQQZT010000007.1:23693823-23718433 GCA_030068275.1 Clarias platycephalus
CACACACACACACACACACACACACACACACACACACACACACACACACACACACACACACACACACACAGTATCAGCTGACTTAAACACCAGATATTTATATTGACTTATTCCATTAAATGTCACTTCACAAAGTTCTTCATGGCTGCTGAATGAAGAACTAAGCTAGCAAAGCCATTTCTAAATCCTTATTAATAACCATCATCTGACAAGAATTTTATATTCATATTGTGTTCATAGGACCGCATGACACATGCATAAGGTCTTCATTACGACTGAAATAAATATTGTTTTAAAATAGTTTTTTTTTTTTTTTTTTTTTTTTTTTACTTTGGGGTAGGTGCTCATAAAACTTTAGTTTTAAGCCTAATGACCCTTAAGTTGTTTTAACAAAGCTTGGTTAGGAATTAAAATGCCTGTTGGTAAAAACCTAATGCCATAAATTATGTTATGAAGCCATATGACCACTACCATCTATTTACTCACTTAATAAAGATTTATTTTTATTTTTAATTAGGTTTTTTAATTATGTCTCATATTCAACTGTTTTTTTTCTCTCCCTTTTAAAGACAACAACCAAAAAACCTGGAAAACCTGACGCTTGGGAACCTGGCGGAGGGGGCTTGTCAGTTTCCAAGTTATGATTCATTAAAGTCACAGATGCCAACTACCCCTGTCAGCGTTCAGGTTTGTTCAGCCAATATTAGACTTTTATTGTTATGCCTGTGTATGTAAGAAGCACAGATTTTCAGATTTTCAGCCATCTGAGAAAGATAACCAAGTCACTCATGAACCTAAAATCTAATACAAGCTCTATCATTTCTGCCATTCTTTAATTCAAATGTGTAATTTTTTTTTATTTTTTTATTTTATTTTTTCTGTCCAGCTGTTTGGTTATAAATCAAACCCAATGGTAGCAGAATCAAACGTTAGCATCACTGGCACTGTTTGCAGCCTGTCAATCACGAATGACGCGTCATCTACTGTCAAACTCAGCAATCTCTCAAGTTTCATCCAAGTGAGTTCTTGTGACCTCTTTACAGGTCATTCTTTTCACATTACACACCTCAACTTTAAAGAAAAAGCTCAGGTGATTACATGCTATACCCTGACCTTCCACATGCGAGCTCGATGAATCACATGGGGGAAAAAATAATGAAGGAAATAAATGATTCATGTAAAAACTAAATGACAAAAAATTGTATGTCAAAAATCTTGTGAGAAAAATCAGGTGAAAAAGTAATTAATGTATCAAGAAAATAAAAACAATTCGTAAAAAATGACATGCTAAAGCACTTGAGAAGCAAATGTCATGTGAAAATGAATCAAATTATTACATAAATATAATTTATATAATTATAAGAATTACATAAATAAATCATGTGAAAATTTTCATTGGATTAATGTGTGAAACATAACTTAATAACAGCAAAATATACAAAATAAATCTGAAAACTGAATCATATGGAAACAATGCATGTAAAATAAACTAATTGTGTGGAAAATCACATGAAAAAAGCATCATATCAAATCAAACGAATCATGTGAAAAATGATTTGAATGATTATAAATAAATTTAAATTATATTTAATCATAAAATAACCTAATAAATTAAACTAAATAAATGTGAAAATTGAATTATTTATGAATCGTATGGGGGGAAAAAACAATTATGTAAAAAAAAAAAAGCCAGAGAAAAATCAATGATTTATTTCAAAATCATGTGTAAAAGCACACATGAGGCCAATTAATTATGTGAAAAAATGAAAAAGAAATCACAAAAATAATAATCATGTGTAAAAATGTCTTTATAGACCATGTATGTAAATTTCACACATCTTTACTGACTAAGTAAAGAATCTTTCATCTTTATTCTTCACTGGCTCAGCATTGCTTAATCCTGTGAAGTGTTGCCTAATGTAATGCATTCTTATCTTTGGCCAGGTATTTCTGCCACGTGAAAATGCCCCTGAACCAGAACTTGCAAGTGCATCTGTGAAATACGGGTATGCCCTGATCACATCCTTCAACGTCACGGACCCGAACTCAACTGTCATTGTTACTGCACTGCCACAAAATACAAGCGTCCCTCTTCTGGTGTCCCTGTCTCCCACCAACCAATCAACCAATAACAGTATTCGTACCATCCTGAATGGCAGCGGTAAGGAGTGTGGTGGGGGGGGATTATTCGATATTTTAGTCATCGGGTTCTCATATGACAGATATAGAGAACTCACACCAGTTTTGACGCTCTATTTGGTTGAACCTCAAAAAACAGATTTGTTTTTAGACGCAAGTTGAAAATACAGTCTGTTTCTTGAGTTTAAACCAAATGGAGCATCAAAACTATTAATCTGAATTTTGGAGAATGTCTCCAGGGTTTCACAAGCACTTTTATTTAACCCTGAAAAGAACCTGGAATTGAAAATGTGTACTGAATAAGGACATTTCCTCCTTGTCAAATGTTAAGATATAACAGTCTAATATGAAGATTAATAACAATATTGCTGCAGTACAAAATAGTCTTGATTTTTAAATATATATCATTAAAGCGACTTCCTTATCAGTAATTGTCATGTTACGGCAGGGTGTTGTGGGCTTGAATGGGCAGGCATAGGCGCAGAGGGGATGATGGTAAAAGGAGTCTTTTTATTAAACAAACAAAAAAAAAAACTAAAGCATAAACAAAACATGAACTTGAAACAAACAAACTTAAACAAAGAACTCTAGCACAGGCATAGAGCTACACATAGGCTCTTTGGCTAAACACAGGTACAGAACTAAACACAGGCTCTTTGGCGAAACACAGGCTCTTTGGCGCTTTAAACAGGCTTAGAGCTTCACACAGGCTTAGAGCTTTTCACCACAGACATGGAGCTGAACTAAACTAAGACAAGGCAGACGAGAGACAAGACAGACCAGAGACAGGAGAGACCAGAGACAAGAGAGACAGGCCTGCACTAGAAGCCGGGCGGCGAAGGCGGCAATGGCTCGTCCTCGGGGTCGAGCGGCGGAGGACGAACGACGTCGAAGCAGGGCGGCGGAGGCAGCACTGTATCGCTCTCGCAGGCCGAGCAGCAGATGCAGCACTGAGTTGTCCTCCAAGCCAGGCGGCCGATGCAGCACTGGGACATCCTCGGAGATACAGGGCTTCCACTGAGGTGCTCTCCGTAGAAACAGGGGCCTCCACTAAGGTGTTCCCCGAAGACTCGGGGGCCACCACTGAGACTCTGAGGATATGGGACCTCCCCTGAGGCGCTCAGAAGACACAGGGCCTCCACTGAGGCTCACTGACGAGATGGAGCCTCCACTGAGGCTCACTGACGAGATGGAGCCTCCACTGTTCTGCCGTAGGGCAAGCCGATTCCCTACAACCTGCTTGCCCCAGCGTTATGGACACAGGCTTAGAGCTTTACACAGGTTTAGAGCTTTACACCACAAACATGGAGCTGAACTAAACTAAGACAAGACAGACGAGAGACAAGACAGACTAATGATTGATCGGGTTAGTAATTAGTCAGGTCAGTAACTAAACTGGTTATTGTCAGAATGGATGATGACCTAAAGGGGTTAGTGTCTAAATGGGTTAGTATCTGAACATCACACAAAAGGCTAAACCCACAAGAAGCTAATCCATACTATCGGCTAGACCTACTAGAGGCTAAAGCCACTAGCAGCCAATCCTACTAGAGGCTAAACCTACTGGAGGCTAAGCCTATTAGCGGCTAAACCTACTAGCGGCTAAACATACAGGTAACTAAACATACATGTGACTAAAGATACAAGAGGCTAACGGACACTGGAGACACACAAAACAGTACTTACACAGAACGTGAGACAATCTAACTATTACACATATTTTCACAAACCCAGCTCCACAAAACTAAAGCAAAAATGAACATAACAAACATAACAAAACTAGAGCCAACTTAAAACAGACGTTAAACAACAAATACAAACTAATACAAAACAAAAACAAATGCCGACATGACATAACTAATGCTCGATCCAGTTTTCCAGAACATTATTTATAGAGGGTCTAATGAGCTACCTCGGTTCAGGTGAGTTCCCTCATCACCTGAACGAGGTGCCTTCTGGGAAACTGAGTCTACAAGCAAAAACAAACAAAATTATTGGGCGCCCTGCGCCCTCTAGGGGTGATCCCTCACAGTAATAATATTGTTCTGCATCTTTATACGCGATCTGCTTTGCAACTTAGCTTTTTTATTTCTACTTTCTCACTGCTACACATTCAGCTGATGAATATCGCTGGATCATCCACCCCGAGATGCTCAACGGTAGCAGAGGGACCATGTATGTGAACATAACGCTGTACAACTACACATCGAGCGTTCCAGTGGATGTCAATGTCTCGCTCATGAACTTTAAGTGTGTCTACTGGGATAACGATTTAAACGACTGGAGCAGTGATGGATGCTGGGTAAAAAAGAAAAAAATACACAGAATTACAAATTGACTAAAATCCTAGTGATTGGAGATAACATTGTGCATCTCTGTGTAACCTCTTTCGCACAGGTCGGTCCTCTGACGCAACCCAACATGACGCATTGCTTATGTAATCATAATACTTTTTACGGAAGCACCTTTTTTGTGATGCCCAATCCAATAGACTTGTCAAAAACAGCTGCGCTTTTCGCCACCATCAACCAAAATTATGTGGTCGCCGCTGTCCTTGGAGCTTTCTTCTTCCTCTATCTGATCCTTGTGGTATGGGCCTGGTACGCTGACAAGAAAGCCCAGAGAACGGTACATACCACTTTTGTCACATTGTCATATGAGCTGATTATGATCATACTAATCAGAGACAGACATAGATGAGAATATTTTCTTTCTGTATCCATTTAGCGCAAGGTTATGCTGCTGGAGGACAATCATCCCTGCGCTCATTATAACTACATGGTGAATGTACAGACAGGAAACCGGAAGCAAGCAGGAACCACGGCTAAGGTGTGTACAAGTGATTTGTCATGTCACAGCTTATCCTTTTTTAAATCCTACAAATTCTGAGTTATTTAACCCATAACCCGATGTCCATCAGAATACTGTGTATGGGCATGGGAAATAAAATGCCCCAGGTGACCATTAAATGTGCCTGAACATACTAAGAGGTGTCCTCATTTGAGTTAAAGAGGTGTCCTCATTTGAGTTATTGAGTCCTCAAGTGGTTAAATACTATGGCTTTGCTTTAATTTGAATTATTCACACAATTAAAAATATTATTTATAAGCGCATTAAACCTCATATCATTTGAACATCTACGAATTAGCGTTTGAAATGATCAATAAATATTATTGCCTCATTAGGTGCATTGGCATGGACCCTAATATTCCACTAGTAATGGGAATAATAGCCCAATCAGAAATAAACTGCATCATGCAAATATAACTCCTCAATTGGAACAATCTAACTCGATCCGGTCTGATCTAAAATTTCAATCAGAAGTTTCAATCAGAACGAGAGGGGTGTGTAAACTTTTGATAATCTATTCAATGGATAAATGTTAGGCGTGTACATGCCTGATCATCTGATCGTTTTTAATCGATCTTGCTGGAGTAAATAGATTCTTTCTGAGCATGTTTGCCCCATTTAGGGGTAATATTAGGTGGCGTGACAAGTTTTCCCGAGAAGGATTTTTTTTTTTCCCTTTCATTCCAAACAACTCTCTCCCATCCGTCTTTACTTCAGGATTTCATCCACTGGGTCTCCAAGTGAGGAAAGAGCACTGATTGGCTCACAAAGTAAAGCATCCAATCAATCATAAATGAGACTGAATTGTGAATTCTTGAATTCTTTTCTTTTATATTTCCAGGAGATCAAACTCTCACAGCCGACAGAGCCACTTTGCGCATGCCAAAAATGTTATATTCTGATTAAGTGCTTTAAGCATATAAACGCACATCTTATCAGATAAGCATTCATATAAACATTTAGGTTGAAATCGCCAATCAGAATCATAGTTATACCAGAAGAAAAAAATTTAAGTCATTTTCAGCTGCAGAGCCGTATGATGGGTTTTTCCAAACCTCCGAAAATATTTTTTTTAGCTGACACTAAGACCATGTTGTGGTTTTGTGTGTGTGTTTTGGACAGGTTATGATGTCTATGGATGGCAATGATGGCGAGAGCGACATCCATAACCTAACTTACCCGGACCAGCCTGCATTTGAGAAAGGAGGAGTGGACGTATTCATGGTCAGCACTCCGTTCCCACTTGGAGAGCTCCAGAGCCTTAAACTGTGGCATGACAACACTGGAGGAGATCCAGACTGGTGAACATGTCTTCTTTTCTATTTCCACATAATACTTTAACGCACTGAATAGCTCAGAAGCAGAAAGGTAAACAGGGATGCGATATCTTTCCTTAATTGCATTCAATGCTAAAACAAGTCAATGCTAAATTATGGTGATTCATGAAAGCAAATTGTTTTCCATCAGGTACGTACAGAAGGTGATAGTGCAGGACTTGCAGACCCGTCAGATCTGGCACTTCCTGTGCAACACCTGGATAAAGGGAAACGGCGACAAAAGAACCTTCAACCCAGCGAAGAAGAACGAGATCACCAGTTTTGGGTACTGAGATAAATCACGTATAATTAGTTATTATTTTAGAAATTTACATAGGAAAAAGAAAGTTCCATCTGTGCGACTAGTTCCTGTCTGGGCTGTAGAACTTCAAATTGCTCATGTTCCCCTACGCAAAGGTACTGCTTAACACAGTCTCCGTCAAAAGCAATGCAACTGCACCACTCTCAAAAATCCTCTTAGAAAATCCCCTTTGTCTCAACTGATGGTCTTCCACGGAGATGACACTGTTGACAAGAGCAATGTGCACAGATGAATGAAAGAGTTTAAAGAAGGGGAAATCAGCATGGAAGATGAACCACCCAGTAGGACACCTTCAACAGAGACCAATGGTATTTTCAAAGAGGATTCCAAAGTTGGGTTCAATGATGGTACACGTGCATGGCTTTTGATGGAGCCATCATATTTGTTCTTATGGTTTCTAAGTAAACGTTTGTTGGTTCTTCAAAGGAGAAATGGATTCTTTGGACAATCAGTACTGTAAATCCAGAGCCAACGATTCTAAAGTTCCACATTATGCTAAAGCACATACTAATATACCAGTCTAGGTTCCACATACACCCTTTAACGGTTCCTTTAGACAGTTTCAAATGTAACCTTTATTTATAATAATGAGACTCACACAACCGTTCCCTGTCTCCTAGCAATTTATTCCATGCCCGGACATCCACTGGCTTCCGAGACGAGCACATTTGGATGTCTATTGTGAATCCTCCACGCCACAGCCCCTTCACCCGAGTGCAGCGAGTCTCCTGCTGTATGTGCCTGCTGCTGTGTACCATGGTCATTAACATCATGTTCTGGAACATTCCCAAAGATGGAGAATCTCCTGTCATCGTTAAGATAGGTCGGAATGCTGATTCACATTTCATAATCTTGCCTGTTATTATTTTTGTTCTGTGCACTACACAGTCCGCATTAGACAACACAATCCATATTAGATCAGATTCCACCTATTAGATCTATAACGCCAATCTAACACCTTGTTCTTTGCTTCAACAGCTGACTTTCAACTCACCTGGCAGCAGATCATGGTAGCAGTGGAAAGTGCCCTCCTCATGTTCCCCATTAACATCCTCATCGTCACCATTTTCCGCAGTATACAGCCTCGTATTAAAAAAGAAGATGCGGAAAAGTCCAAAACCAGCCAAGGCGACAAATCTTCTGTTGTTTCCATGCAGACTATCCTCAAGGTCCTCAAGTCAAATAGTTTTGAATTATTGTAGATGATTTAATGATATATTAATACGTGCATGCTTTTATTATATGTTGTATAAAGTTAAATTTTAATAACGATTAAAATTTCATGATACAATCAATAAGTGCAAAAGTTTGCATCCTACCAGTGAGATAAGAAAAAAAAAAATCTTTATCCTGGTCAGTATCATGGTGGGTCCTAAGTTTACTAGACAGAAGACAGCCATGTCTTTTGTGAGAAATTTAGAATGTTGAAGCTGGAACTGTGAGACGAAAATGCTACACCCAAAGAAAAATGCTTTTATAATCATGGTATAAGAAAGAGAGTGTATACGCTATAAACTCAATCATATTGGGAGATTTGAGAGGTGCTGATGCAAACTTTTGAACTGTTGCATGTTGCATTCATTTTCTTTACCCTCATTTTAAAGGTTTTTCAAGGGAATCCAAAATTTTGCATGCACCCGTAGTATCTTATGTACATTACTGTCATCTTTTCAGGACACACAAGATATTGTAATTCTCCTGGGCAAAAGTCCCAAGAACTGCGTGATTGCCATGTCGCAAAGTCTTGAGACCACCGCAGACCTGTTTGCTGCGCTTAATCAAATGCATGACGTTGTTGTAAATATACAAGGTAAGCATTATAGAACAATGTCTAGTCACAGGCTAATTAAATCTCTAGGAAGGAGCTTATCTCCGGATAAGTTTATTACAGGTGTGTGAATAGAACATAAAACTACAGTAATTACATTTACGTCCACTCAGGCCAGACGGTCGGGGATCAGCACTGGGCCCACTGTAGCCGTTTCCTCTTTCACACTTCATGCCATTTGTCAAAGTTACTGGACCGTGCCGGAGAGAAAGTGTTTCCTCATCCCGAGGATCTCGATCTGGCCAGGAGCACGGTGAACATGATGCTGAAGAAGTCTGAGGCATTGACCAGCACTCATCCAGTGCAGTGGTATGAATTCTCATTTATCTACAAACACTTAAATATCCAGTGGAACAATAAATAATGTTTATCAAGAGAATCAAGATTGTTTAGCTTTAAATTTAATTCTAGGTTCGATTACCAAAAATGTGGAATTTGTGCCACAAATGCATTCAAGTATGACATAAATTCTTAGAAAAGCAGGTTCTTCAGGGGTTCCTGAAGGCTTCATTGTATAATTAAGGATTTTTTTTTATGTGTCTATTTTATTTAATTATTTAATTTTATTTAATTTTCATGACAGCTGCGCGCCTTTCCCATTAGTTCTACTGAAAAAAGCTTTGAGTTTTAAATGTGGTTAAAAAAACATGCTGTATTTTGGACTAAAAATGAATCGAGTAATGAAAAGATGGGTTTTCGGTAGATTTTGATAAGAAATTACTTTTTTTAATCATCAATTTTTCATTTCCAGCTTCGTGCCTGTACAAGATAAACCGAAAAAATCCGGCTGCAAGCTGCCCTGGTGGTTCGTCTTTATCGGCTGGGGTCTCCTCCTTGCCATCAGCGGCATCTCGTCCTTCTTTACCCTGCTGTACGGCCTTCAGTATGGAAAGGACTCGTCCACTAAATGGGTCATCACCCTCACACTGTCCATGCTCCAGAGCATCTTCATCATCCAGCCTCTGAAGGTGATCATTAACACTTTGCTCACTCATCATATAATCACATCTCTAGCTCCAGTAATGACTTGGCATCTTTACCTAAGGAATGACTTCAATGTAAACAGCTTTGCATATACTAAAGACATCAGAACATGCATTAAGGACATAATAGCAACAGTGCATCAATAATAGCGGCGATATATCAGTACTGACGTCAGTATCTAACAATTTATCTAATTTCCAGTTGTGATTAATAAAGTGCTGTATCTCCCAGTTCAGTTCATGCAGTGTATGCAGTAGTAACATTAGGACACCTCTCCTTGATACCGTACATGCATACTGACATCATATGCAGTAATATTAGAACTTCATTAATGGCACTGATATTAACGGCACTGATATGATTACTCATTTCCATACTGATGTCAGTAATGAACTGAGTAATAATATCAGTGACTCAGTGATGGTATTAGTATATGCAGTAATGACATCAGTAATGATCTCATATGTGCATATGTAGTGATATCACTACAAGGAAGTGTATAAAGAGACCACATCACTACATCAGTAATGAGATCCGCATATGAGTCATCACCACATGCGATGTATTGACACTGGGATGTTGTTTGAAATGACAGGTTGTCGGTCTGGCCATCTTCTTCGCACTCATCCTGAGGCCGGTGACAGTCGATGATGACCATGAGGTTGAAATCTTGCTAGACGGTAAGACCTAAAGCAAAATGCATGCATATTTTTCATGCCAGGAATGATTCAGATTGACAGGTAGGGCTCATAATATTAGTATTTCTTACAAATCATTTAATTGGATTACATTTATTTTTGCAGAAAAACAAGAAAAATGTGAGGAATACTGTGGACGGCACATGCACCAGGCCTAGATGATAAGAAGAACCAATGCAAAAGGACTGAACTAAACTGACTCTTGATGTAAACAATGATATGGGTGGAGGTTCTATCTTTTGTATCATAAATGTGTACTATATGTGCCTTTATTTTCCCTCTAAAACCCCATAACGTATGCAAAAGTACAGTGCAACCTGTAAGTAACTGTAAAGTGACACCAGGTGCACACTGGATATGAAATGAATAACTAAGTAGTTAAAATGCATCATCAAAATCTGAGCCATACTTTTACACTGCACATGTTGAAACTGACAGAAATCGTGTCACTACTTAATTGCTTACAGAGTGCTCAGATAAATTTTTGTTTATTTATTTACTATATATATATATATATATATATAATCTTAGCAAAACTGTATATTTTATTATATGTTTAACATGAGAATGTGTAAAGAAATTAAACACTGCATCATAACTTTGTAGGAATGTCGAAGTGGAATAAGCGATCTGGTTTTCCCATTTCAGAGATTTGGGTGTAAATATATCTTATTCATTCACTTAGTGCAATAATATCCAATCCATACAGAAGTGGCATATTACCAGATCAGTTTAATATCCTTCTCCATGTTACTGTTTATTTAATTTCTGAAATAAAAAGCCTATCATATCCTTTTTGAGTCTTGTGTCCAAATATTTATTGCATTTACAGATTTGCAGAAATTCAAGAAAATTGCCGAAAAATGCCACAATCTTGGGATCAGCGGAGTTTCTTGATGCTCACTAAAATTACAAACTTTTAAAACAAAGCCTGGTGAAGGAACAGCCTTTGACAGCTGCTATAACATACTGTATAAGGGTTGGACAATGAAACACTGGCCAATTTAGTGTTGGAGGTTTCACGGCTAAATTTGACCAGCCTGGTGACCAATCTTCGTTGATTGCACATTCCACCAGTAAGAGCAGAGTGTGAAGGTTTAATTAGCACAGTAATAGCACAGTTTTGCTTAAAATATTGCGATGCACACAACATTATGAGTGACATATCAGAGTTCAAAAGAGGACAAATTGTTGGTGTGTGTCTCGCTGGTGCATCTGTGGCCAAGACAGCAAGTCTTTGTGATGTATCAAGAGCCATACTGTAGTATCCAGGGTAATGTCAGCATACCACCAAGAAGGACGAACCACATCCAACAGGAGTATCTGTGGACGCAAGAGGAACCTGTCTAAAAGGGATGTCCAGGTGCTAACCCAGATTGTATCCAAAAAACATAAAACCACAGCTGCTGAACTCACAGCAGAATTAAATGTGCACCACAACACTTCTGTTTGCTCCACAGGCTCAATGTACATGGCCGGGCTGCTATAACCAAACCTTTGGTCACTTGTGCCAATGCCAAACGTCGGTTTCAATGGTGCCAGCAGCGATGTAGAGAAGCCCCAAAGAAGCGTACCACCCAGACTGTTGCATGCCCAAAGTGAAGATGGGGGTGGATTAGTGATGGTTTGGGCATCATGTCATTCCCTAGGCCCAATACTTGTGCTAGATGGGTGCGTCACTGCCAAGTACTACCAAACCATTCTGGAGGACGACGTTCACCCATTGGTTTAAACATTGTATCCTGAAGGCAGTGCAGTGTATCAGGATGATAATGTACAAATACACACAGCAAGACTGTTGACAGAGTGGTTTGATGAACATGAAAGTGAAGAACATCTCCCATGGCCTGCACAGTCTCCAGATCTAAATATTATTGAGACACATTAGGGTGTTTTGGAGGAGCGAGTCAGGAAACGTTTTCCTCTACCAGATTCATTGTGACTTAATAAAATAAGATCTCCTCCCAGGCTCCCAGCTCTGTCGTTCTTTGGAGGTGTATGGCTCAGCAGGAGCCAATTTACAGTATATAAACACTCTAATTGCACATTGAGTGAAATAAACTGAGTTATAGGTTTTTTTTTGTTTTTTTACAAAAAGTGTAATTTGAGTGGTATTTCAGCTGAAGCAAATATGGAACCTCTAATCAACATTGCACAAGAGAAAGTGTGATTATGCCAAATATAATTTTTTTTTGTTTAGCCTTTGTTTAGTTGTATCAAACTTTTCATGACCTCATGGACCATAGTATGCCAGAACTTCCTAGATGCTGTCCATGAGGTTTTCTTTGCAAGGATACTGGAGTGAGAGACCATTTCCTTCTCCAGAGAATACAATCTACGGGCAATTTGGAAACGCCAATTAGCCTAATCTGCACGTCATTGGACCGTGCGACGAAACCAGACAACCCGGAGCAGACCCACCAAGCACAGGGAGAGCATGCAAACAGACCTGACATGGGAATCGATCCCAGGCCATGGATGTGGATGGCGACTGCAGTGACCGCTGAGCCACCTCTGCTAGGATCGACATTCACGGACGTAGACTTCTTGAAAACTTTGTGTCAATCTTTTTTTTTTACGTTTCCATTCTCCTGCTCATGAGACAAGAGATTTGACTTGAGCTCATCTTACAAAATTTATCCTTCTTTTTAAAATGAGAATTGTAATTATTTTGTTATATGTTTTCCAATTGCTATGGTGTAAGAGGAATAAAACATTATCAGAATGGTTCATGTCACGCTACACACCATTGTGTTTTATTTTTTACCTAATGCAGTAAATAACTTTAATGTTTTTTATGGTATTAGGTAAATAACATTAAAAATAGCATTAATGTTATTTACTGGTATTACTATTACTCGTACTAACTTGGATCTTTGCATGATCGTCCTAAATTACGATAAAAGTTTCACCTGCTTATCTGCTTGGAATACAGCTAAGCAGTGGATACATTTCAAGGTCCCTCTGGTGAAGACTTTGAGAATGTAATGATAGTATGTGATCTGTTACAACAATTATTTTTTAATTAAGTGTGATGCGCTAAATTAAACATGTTAAAACTAATTAAAGAGGGCAGCTGACATGATGTTAATTAAGAAACGTACCCTTAATAACATGGCTCAAATCAGTTCCTTAATAAAGTTCTTAGTGTGAGAAAAGATATGAGCAAATATAGTTTATTATGACCCACTAATATGTTTCCAATACATGTTAAGACTAGTAACAAGCATTCCTAAAGTTCCCATATTGCTCCTTTAGCTGATCTGAGGGCAGAAAATGCTGTACAGTAGTGTTAAAGAAAATCACACACACACGCACGCACACACAAGCCAGGGACATTACAAATGAGAATTGTTGTATATGTTGAAAATATTAACACTCTCCAAAAAGCAAGAACAAAAAAGGGATCCTTCACCCAAAAAAATATATAATAAAAAAAATTGGTATATACAGTTAGAAACTGGACCTGGGTGGGGAAAAAAAGACAAGGCCACAGATTGGGAGATGATCTAAATCTAATCTAAAGATGACGGTAATAATACTACCAGGAGTGTTTGCTTAAAAGAGTCAGTTTGTCATCTGTTCTTGTGTGAAAACTTTCATCTTAAAGTAGTAAACTGTTAATAACGTAATTTCTAGCATTAAGCAGAAATAAGTAAGATTGCTGCCACTTATCATCAAGTATCATACTCAGGATCAGGAGATGCTTTGTTAACCGAATGGAAAAACAAAAAAGAAAGAAAGAAGCTGTGTTCTTCCAGAGTCAGTCAAGTCACATGACAAATCAGATTAGTCTTGCCGAGGAGTGACGCAGCTCACGTGTGGGATTGCGTAATTCGAGAACGTCCCTAAACTTGGTTAAATGCATTGCGGACGAGTTAAACCTGTCTATTCGCTTAGGACTGAAAAGAACTGCTGACTCATTTAACACCTCTCCAAGGCGCGAGGACCAAGGCTTGGCTTCCCTTCCTATTGTTAATATTTAAAGCGTGTTCTTGAATAATTTAATGAGGAAAAAAAATCCAAATGAATGACCGTAACAACGCTCAAAGGTGGCTTGACGATGACATCACACCATCCGGGCGTGGCAATGCTCTAGCTATATTATATTATATAATATTATATTACATTACATTACAGAAAGGCCATATATGGAAAGTGCTTATAAAAGGGATTTATAGCAATAAAATAAAAAGTTTTGCGTTATGGTGTTCAAATTCAATCAGATCCTTCAATGTTATGATTAAAATAACCTCCACCAGAAAGACACCAGTGCATTTTTTTTTTTTTTTGTTTAGGTTTTTTGCATGAGGTAAATGGTACTGCTGTCTGAAGTAATTAGAAAATCACCAGGTAAATAATCTGACCAGGCCTTTTTTTTCCTTCTCCTGAAGACTTAATATTAACTGAATATACATTTGAAAAGAAAGAGGTTTGCAAGATCAGGTCTTCTTCTTGAGCTCCTCGAAGCGCCGTGACAGGTCGTCAAAGTCAATGTCATCCGACGCGCCGTTGTTGCCGCCCAAGGACGAGTTAGGGAGCGTGTCAGGAACCGATGGAAGCTCGGGAAGCATGTTGTTGTCGAAGACCTGAGGAGACGGGCCTGCACATAGAGGAATGCACAGTGAGGTGTCTGTGCTGGAGGAAATAAACATTAACAAGAAATGTGGTCAGAGAATGTGGATATGTACCTGGGACGACCTGGGGAGAAGCAGTGGGTTTGACGTTAAACTCGTCAATCTTCGATAAAAACAGAATACATGTTAGGGAGAGTTTAAAACACACTTCTGTTCTGAACACTGTATAATAGAAAATATGTTTGTGTTAGTGTGTTATTTCTCTAGGGAAGAAGGGTTTTTTAATAACGAAGCAGCAACAATCAAAAAAATACATCAGAGAGTGTAATACAGGTTTGTAGCCCTATGTTTTATAAAGGAGTGTTTACAGTTTAGCTACACATACAAACTCAATAATGGAATATAGACAGTTAAACATGCTGTATTACAACTGCTAGAATTTTATTAATTAGATCATTAGTAATTAGACAATATTTACATCAGATTTAGTAGGCGCTATATGCATTAGTTAGAAGTTAAGGAACCAAGTCATATAGGTGGGTCAGTAACAATGCAAGTCAAAAATGTGGGAAGAAGGGAAATAAATAAATAAAAAATTCAGGAACGATATGAGGAAGTCGATAAAAAAATATAAGGAAATGAGAATTTAAGGAAGTAAAAGAGGAAAGATGGATGGAAGGAAGAAAGAATGAAGTCAGTCAGAAAGGATGTCAAGACAAACATAACATAACTCAGCGAGAGGAGAAGTAGGATGTTGCTGAAAATCACCAAAGATTCAGAACCAACACCAGCATTTTTCCCCTCCGTAAAGATTTTACAGTCAAGTGTAAATAATTATTATTATTTTTTTTTAAACTTGTACACTCGACTGTAAGGGCTGAAAGTGATGCAGTTAAATATATAGAGACACCATTTCGTTCACCCCAGCTTTTGTTACACCTCTGGTTCAGATTAGGAAAGAATTAAGACACGAGGGTTAGTATTTAAAAACATTTAAAAAAAGAGGAAATGAAGCGGCAACAAGTGACAATGCAGGTGAACCACAATAAACTCCTCTTTCCTTAAAGGTCAACATGGTGTCCGGTTCAGTCTGGTGAGGTAGAGGCAAGGGGTACTTGCACTTACAGACTCATAGGTTGGGGGGCAGCTGGGGAGTTGAGGTGGCTGCCCGCCCCTCACTGGAGGCTGGAAGTTGGTAAAGCCAACATCATAGGTGCCAGCAGGAGCACTGAAGGGCTCCTACAGACAGCGTGGAAGAGAGTGTAAAAAGAGTGTGCTGGCTACATTAGCATTCATTTACTAGGTCACTCGTTCTCAACCCTGGTCCAGGAGGTGACAAAACACTAAAATGTGCAGGGCAGGTGGTCCTCCAGAACCAGGGTTAAGAACCACTGTACTACGTGACTTATAGGAAGACGTGACTCACAGCTCCTTTGGGTGGAGGGTAGCTGAAGGCTGCGTGTGTCGGCATAGGCATGGGCATGGGCATAGCAGCAGCCGGAGCAGTGAAACCTCCACCACCTCCGCCTCCACCCCCGTGCTTCTTAAAGTCGCTGTCCACGTCTATGAGGTCTGCTTCCTCTCCTACCTCCGGCTATAAACACAGCAGCCAGTTAAACAGAATCACCTGAATTAACCACAAGGCAAACGATACCCAGCAGTGCGTACGTGCTCCTTTCCTTACCCGCACCATAGCGTCAGGCTCGTACGGGACGTTGTAGTTTTTGGCGATTTCGATGAGGTAACGTTCTACCAGGATCTTTGGCGGGGCCTCTACACTCAGTTTGTGCATGAGCTGGTAATATAAGACCAACACAGAGTTTTACCATAAAGCCTAAATTTATTTATTTATTTTTAACAGTAATAAATATTGTATGAAGTCATACTCGGTCATTGACTGTCCCGATTTGGTTGGTCCTACATAGCTTGCCGTACTCCTTGCTGTATTTGGCACACAGTTGATCTGAAACCTAAACAAAAAAAAAAAGCTCAAGGCTCAAGATTGAAAAAAAAAAAAAAGTGATTGTCCACACGTTACTTGTGTGTGAGGCTACTCACTATTTTGAGCTCGGTGACTTCTGACTGTAGTCGAGGAGCCGCCCAGATCAGAGTGGACACGGCTTCCTGAAGGCCAGGATCGAGCTCTCTAAAAGGAAGAAGACCAAACTCAATTGTAATTGTTATTAATTCGTTCACCTTTACTTCATATCAAGCTGGAGAGGGTTCAGAGAGTGCTCTTGTGTATAACGAGACACACGGATGTGAACCTCGCAATTTTATTCTATTATTTCATTTTATTCTAAGAAAGAAACGTGAAAGAAAGCAATCAAAAATACAAATTGATAAATAAAGACAAAAAAAGACTAGTCAGTCAACTAGGTCAAAAGTAATGGCGCCCTAAAATATATATTATAATATTATATTATAAAACTATAATATAATGTAATATATATGTATATTTTTGTATTCAGCTCGCTTACATTTTCTTTCCAGTTTAAGCTGAGCTTCCAGTCAGATGTCAGAGTCTATTGGCAATCATTTAATTATTGAATGAGCCACCTTCCCTGTTTTCCAGCCAACACTATAAACTGATTACAGTCATATAATTAAATTCCATTTGGACTCTATTAATCTAGCACTGCAGACTCAGTGGGCACACAGGAAACGTGAAACTCTTTTGGTTTCAACTGATTCCTCATTGCTGAATTTTCAGTTCTGATGTTTCAAAAGATATTCATTCACTTTTCATAACAGCAGCTCTGACAGTAGTTCAAGGTGGAATTGAAATCAGAGGATAATATCTCTTGAAAAATTAAACAAGTTGATTCTGTGAAGCTGTCTGTGAGGAGATGTTAATTTGGCATTTTTGGAAGGAGTCTCCAGTGCCAGCACTTTGTAACAGCCACAGGTAAAATGGTAGCCTGTAATTTTGTCTTCAATTGATTTTTTTTTTATTACAAAAAATAAATAAATTAACTAAAAACAGAGTTTGGTGAAAGATTAAGCATAATTATAGGAATCAATCTGATGATCTCCCACAATATTAAAATCTAACTTTAGCCAAACAAAATATTCAGTGCTTCTAGTTATAAAACAAATAAAACTTTCCAAAAAACAGCATATTTCAGTGGGATTAAAAGAATCTAAAATGCTGCTGCTAGACAACTTCAGGTTGTTTTCACGTCACACCAATCATTGTTAACGTTTTTTTTCTGCGAACAGCACATCCACTAACTGTGATAAGTATTCATTATTTATGTTAAGCTTATTTATTCTTTGATTGAATCATTTGTCATTGCCAGGCTTTTAATTTTCAATCAATTAGCACTTGCAATGTTTTGAGTCGTGTGTGTAGTAAGTGGTTTTGAGACTAATTCAATCGTAGAGTTTTAAGAAAATAATATGCTTATGTAACGCCATAAAATGTTATATATATATATATTTTTTTTAAATCTATTTTGTAGTCAGTGTGTCTATGTGAATTTCTACCCAAAAACATTCATAACTGAATCGCTTTTGCCCCCTTTATGTCTAATTCTTACACACCTTGCCAATTTTTTGTCAACTTCTTGTCTCTGAAACTTACTTCATAGACTGGATAAGGCCGAAGCGGGCCAGCAGCAAGTCACAGTACAACTCGAGAATCTCCATGGCTTCCACTAGATAATCTTCTCTGATGATGTGCTCCACCCTGATCCGTGCTCGTTCATCTTTACCTGCTGACAGGTAGTCCGCAATCTCCTTCCTAGCCTTCTGAGCTAATTCAGCTGGAAAAACAGAAGACAAAACATGATTCAGTGAGGTCATCTACAGCTGAATGAGAACAAGTAAAGAAGTAAAAAAATCTCACTTTTCTTCTTCTCGAGCAGCTTGAGGCGGTTGATGACGAGTCTGAGATTGACTCGAAGTCTCTCTCCTTTGAACCCACCCCCGAGCATGATGGACAAGATCGCTGTAGAAGATTACAAAACACGAAACAAGCACAAACAACATCATATTATACGAGTATAGTCCCTGAAACAGCTTTAGACTTTTAGAAATTCTCAACATGTCTGATTTCAATCCAGTTCTTTGAAGCTGTAACTATAAGAAGGGAAGTCTATCATTCACCCTCACTATTTTTATTTAAATATATGTTTAAATATATTTAAATCTAGGTAAAATAACCACACACACAGAGTACAGTTATAATTAGCTAAACTGAGCAACTAAGTACCTTTAGGTTAAAGGATAGTTATTACAACCACAAACAAGTCACTGTCAAAATAATAATATTATTAGTTATAATATTAATTAAACGGTTATAGCAATAATTTCAAATAGAAAAAAATACTAACCTGGTGTTTTAAAATGTATACCAAAAAAACCTGACGCGTGTAAATAAACAGGTTAGCGTCTACCAGGCTAGCAAGCAGGAAACGGCGTTGTTAACAATACTACCCATATTCATTAAATCCCGCCCCTTCATTATGATTGGTTAACAGGCCCTGAGTTTATGTCAATCATCGCTTGTACTCAATGGAATATCGGTAAGGATAGCTAACTAACCAACCACGGAAGAGGATTCAGAAAACAGGTAGAGTTTAAAAAAAAAGGGGGGGGGGGGGCAAAGCCAAGTAAGACGAGCCATCATACCAGGAAGAGAGACAACACTAACCGCTCAAAGAAACTAAACAAAGGCTGTATCTTTGAAACAGAGACAAACGCATGTGTAATATGTAAATTGAACGTTATACTCACCTTTATAATTCGTATGAAAATTTTAAGCGGCCGTAAGTAAACAAGCGTAACCACCAGTTTCGGTGCTGGAAATGGTATCAAGCTTCTTTTTTACTTCCGCATTGAACGTAACTCATGACGTCTGACGTCACACTGATACTCACATTCTGGGAAACTCCCGTTAGTTACACAATAAACATAGCAACCAGAAAGAAAGAACAGAAAAATCATGACTATCATTTTAAACACAGGTGGAGGTGATTTACCACACTTAAAGTCTAAAGATAGCAAGAATTTTTAAACCACATTTGAGTGCAAAAGTTAAAAAAAATTAGAAAGAAAAAAAAATCCATTAATACTTTGCTACTGTCAGAAGATTTGAAGTCATTTACAAATTCGTAAAAACAAACAGATTCAGATAAAGAATTTATTATTTCTGGACATAATGTTATTTATCTAAAACAGACAATGGGATCCAATGGGCAAACATTAAATTAATTAGTACTTACCATTACACTTAATACACCTTAATATTTTTATATTTTTATTAAATTGAAAGGCTTTGTAAAATAAAATACATGTTATACTGTTATACAAAACCCTATATATATATATATATATATATATATATTTTTTTTTAAATTAATTTAAAATCTATTATTATTTGCATTTTAAGGCCTACTGGGTGCAGTTCTCATGAGCAACACTAGATGTCAGTATAGTTCAGTTTATTATAGGAGCTCCCTTTTTCTCTCTCTCTCTAGTTAAAACATTGTATTTTATTATATTTATTTGTTATAATACATTATAATATATTATCTGGAACTAAAATAACCATGTTGAGATCAATGAAAGTTATTAAATTGTCATTTTAATGATATTAAAATAGTGGTTAGCCCTGTCGCCGGGCAGTAACCACTAACCACACTGGAGGTGTGAGGCATCAGTGCTGAGCACTACACCAGCAATTCTTTAATAAATAATTGTGGAACTATAAAACTCTTTTAAGATATAAATTATTGCCTTTTTTTACACCCAATTTAAAAACATCACAACTATCTGGAGGTCTAACCTAATCACATACAACGTGTCTTCATTATGAAATCAAGGTCGATTAAAAAAAAAAAAAAAAAAGTCCACATGAAATAATTGAATGATATTAGCATATATTTGAGCTGACTATGGCAGCATCTAGAGAATGTGCTGAAAGGCAAACTGGTGACATTTTGTGATTTGGTGAATAAATAACCTTAAAGGGTATTTTATTCCAGAGAGCATTTAACTCACATTTAAAATCAATATAGATAGAGTACACTACTTATGATCTGTCTCATGGGGAAACAAATGTTAAAAATTGAACTATTGCATCGGCAATGCAAGTTAAGCTCATTTACAGTAAGTTAAGCCTTTATTTGTCACATTTAAATATATTATTACATACTGTAGTCAAAGTGTTTTTTTTTTTTTTTGCATATTTCAGCATGGGGTCTGGGGTCAGAGTGCGAGATCAGCCATAGGCATAAGGACAGGTTTAGGGGCCCACAATGGGGGTTAGGGGAACTGGGGCTTGAATCACTGCCCTTCTGATAAGCAACACAGTGCCTTAACCCTCTGAAATACCACTGCCCTGGTCACAGATCATATATAATATTAACATCAATGTGGGACTGAACCGAACATACAGTTCTGATCCATAGAGGCTCCACCACACAACCCACAGCACCCAAAGGATCCGCTGTGAAACATCCTGGTCCCAGACACCACAACACACCTCCAACGTCCCTGCGGAAACCATGTGGCATAAGGGGAACCCAAAACCTTGGTGGATCTATTGTTAATAGCTGATCGGTGTACATTACAATGCAAATGAAATCTATCAGGATTAATATTATTATCGCATTATAATAGGATTATTTTTGCTGTATCTTCTGTGCTGTGTTTACTGTGAAAGTTAAAAGGTTTCTGAATTTTCTTGCCCTGCTGGTTTAGGGACTGAAATTAATATAGAGGTCATTGGAGCACTCAAATAACTGGCTCGCACCGTCGACCTTCCGATCAGAGCCTTAACTCACTGAGCCACCACACCTCGATAAATAGGATTATGATATCTGTGTCTTTATACTATATTTCCTCCAAACAGACTTTCTATTAGACTGCTATTACTCTTACCTAGTCAGTGACCTATTGAATGGATATTCAAGTCAAAGCGGGACTTTTGATGTGCGAATTAATAATAAAAACATGAGTAAAACAATCTTCCTCTATATACAGTAATCCCCTGCTACACTAACAGTGTTTCACTAGTAACATCAAGGTAGAAAGTTTTCTCAAGTACACCGGAGCCATGATCAGACTGCCTGCTGCACATCTGAAACGCTGGCTTCCCAGGACTTCCTTTATTGGCCCAAACATGTGGAAATGGCTTGGAGCGAGGTCAGGACTGTACACGGGACGTGGTGCGGTGGTCAGTTGGAGGTCATGCATTGTCCGGCAAAAACAGAACACCTTTGGTCATCAAATTAAGCCATTTTTTTTTTTCCTGAGAGCGATCCAGCCATTAAATATTCATGGGGACGACTGCAGTGTGCTCTGAGCCGCCTCAGCTGTTATCATCATTCACGGACATACAGTACAGGCTTCTTTAAAACATTTGCACCATTCAGATGTTTTACTGCGGCTAAGAGTCTCATCAGTGCTCGAAGTCTTCTGTAAATGTCAATCGGTTTTACCCCCTCATTCACGAGGAATTTCATCATTAGACCTGTTTTGAACTGAACGCCCTCATAATATCAGGAGGGATTTATTGAGAGAGGCTTTTAAAGTAAGTCGGTCTAGATAAATAAAAAAAATAAATAAATTTAAAAAAAACTAGACTACCTGCCAGAATCATGATCAATCTAAGGGCCAATCAGTATTAGTGCTCATCGCTCACATCAGCTCCTCCTTTATTCAAACTATTGAAATCGAACTGAATTCTTTCTTGCTTATTCAGCTTCTGTTAACATTTACCGGTTTCTAAAATCATATCTTTAGGTGTTCTGCAGCCTGTCACAGGAAACATTTGTTTCCGTTTCATTTCTTTCTTTTAGTCTAAGCAATCACTGTTTACAAATTAAGCACAAAAAAAAAAAAGTATATACAAAACTTCCAAAACAGCATAAATTCTCTTTATTATACAGTGGGTACGGAAAGTATTCGGACCCCCTTAAATTTTTCACTCTGTGTTTTATTGCAGCCATTTGCTAAACTCATTTAAGTCCATTTTGATCCCTCATTAATGTACACACAGCACCCCGTTGCATAATGACCAGAAAAATACAGAATTGTTGACATTTTTGCAGATTTATTAAAAAGGAAAAACTGAAATATCACATGGTGCTAAGTATTTCGACCCTTTGCTGTGACACTCATATACTTAACTCAGGTGCTGTGCATTTCTTCTGATTATCCTCAAGATGGTTTCACACCTTCATTCGAGTCCAGCTGTGTTTGATTTTAGCAAATGGCTGCAATATAACAAAGAGTGAAAAATGTAAGGGGGTCTGAATACTTTCCGTACCCACTGTATATTCTACAAGTCTCTGGAACTTGTACTGAAGCAAGTGAGTAAATATTCAGTTGGATTCAGATCTGTAAGTGAGTAGCATGCGGCCAAAACATGGTATTGGTACTTAAAAAGTGTCTCACCCGGGTGAAAAAGTGAATTTTCATCATTTCAAAAAAACATCATTTTTCATAATTCTTAATGCGCGATCCATGCTTGGGTTTTTTTTAATTATTATTATTGTTTCTACACATTTCAGACAGCTATCATCATGCTCCTGATTCATTGAAACTGGCGAGGCCGACTCATTTCTCCCAAACCCATGCACACACAAATACAATATCCTGGACTTTAGACATTTTATACATTGACTTACACACTGAGAATATTGTATATAGTGTCTATTTCTTGTACAATACTCCGTGATTTGTCCACATCTACGAATGTACGCTGCTGACTTTGCGTTCTCAAGTCACTTCTGTGGCCAGAGGAAAGGGGTTTTTTTCAGGCTCCAAAAAAAAAAAAAAAAGATCTACATTTCACACTTAATTCAGTGTAGGTAATATGTCAGGGGACAGGCACCAGCCAGAAGGTGGAGGAGAAAAAGGAGAGAGAGATGGAAAGAGAGAGAACGTGATTGATCTTTTCCACTCCAGCTACTTAAGTCAACCTCCTGCCTCTTCCGGAAAATCCCGAGGGATCAAATCATCTCTGACAAAACTAGGCCACAGTTTTTCAATATGTACACAGGCACAGAGCGATCAGTAAAGGGTGACACACACATGCACACACACATGCGCACACACACTGCAATCTATCTACCCCCCCCCCCGAAGCTGCAAACGAATTCTCGGGAATTTAAAGCGTGAGGATTGTCTGCTTTCCAGCGTGTCACTGAGCACGGTGACTGAAACGGCCGAACCTTAGACATGGGACGAAAAGCAGGTCAGGATTTAGAGCAATGCTGAAGGGGAGCTGGCATACTGTACTACCGGTTGGAAGGAGATAAATCCCAGACAGTACACAGTCGAGGGTGGGTGACGCCATGTCGAATTTGGTCCAGGGGTTTGTCCTAATAATTTTTGTTTCGATTGTTGTTGCTTTTTCCCCAATAAGGGTTATTTGACAGTGATGTCCAGAAAAAAAAAAAAATACACGGCCCATTAGTAATGCATCATCTTATTTACCACTTCTACTGTATTTCCTAAAATCTCACTCACTCATGTATCCTGTATTCGGCGTTGCGGGGGATCTAGAGTATACCTGTAGACCTGAGACGGGAATCGAACCCTCGACCCTGCGAGGCCACAGTGCTAACCACGATGCCACCTTGCTACCTTATTGCAGCATTACCATTACAAACGCTTATTATAGTTCATCCTTGTGACACAGCGTCATAAAACTATTATGCATACAGTGCATCCGGAAAGTATTCACAGCGCATCACTTTTTCCAAATTTATAAAAAAAAATAAAAAATAAAATTGAGAAAGCACATGCACATAAGTATTAACAGCCTTTGCCATGAAGCTCAAAATTGAGCTCAGGCGCATCCTATTCCCCCTGATCATCCTTGAGATGTTTCTGCAGCTTAATTGGAGTCCACCTGTGGTAAATTCAGTTGATTGGACATG
>JAQQZT010000007.1:23723905-23761714 GCA_030068275.1 Clarias platycephalus
AGAAAAACTGTAATTTCATGCAAGCAAATCCCGTCAGTTTTTAAACCGTTATGCGGTTTGAAGCCAAAATAAATAATTAATTTAATTAATTTATTTCTGCTTTCTCAGAAGGCTGGAGCTGTTTAAAAGGTTTTAGCAATTTAATTCAGTCAAAATGTTTCATAACATGGAAGCTAGATAGAAAACTTGTTCTCTGCAGCATGGTGGCGTAGGGGTTAGCACTGTGACTGTGCACCTTCAGAAAAAAAATTAAGGAATGAATAACTAGTTCTTAGTTTAATATGAGTGTTTTTTCTTCACATGTTTCAAGTCACTTACTCATCTACTTCGTTCACATCAGATCAGATAATTTAGCATAATTAATTGCAGTGGAACCTTGGATTGCAAGTAACTTGGTCTGTGAGTGTTTTGCAAGAGAGTAAAATTTGAAAATAAATGTTAACTTAAACGAACGAGGTCTTGATATATGAGTAGTATGCATTCGCTTTTTCTGCCGAGCGTCAGATGATCACAACTGAGCCAATAGTTCTTTTCTCTCTCGTGCGCTGTGGGATTGTGGCCAGTCTCAGTGTGCATGCGTCACACATATAATCAACATCGGTGCACGTGTACTGTTGATTATAACATTGTGACCATGTGTGCATAGAGCAAGTAGTGATCGTGTTAAAGAGAGGTTCCTTGAAGAAATATCCCGACAGAGCAGGGTTTCCGTTAGTGTGTGTGTGTGTGTGTGTGTGTGTGAGAAAGTTGTCCTACCCAGTAGCCCCCTCCCTACTCTCATATTTGAGAGAAGGGAGGGGACTACTGTGTAAGACGAGAGGAAGGAGGGACGGAGTTGTCCTACACAGTAGCCCCCTCCCTCCTCTGTCTTATTTCAGCTTCACACACACATACACGCACATGCACACACAAACTAACGGAAACACTGCTCTGTCGGGATTCTTTTCAAAGGAAATCATCAAAGTTTAAATTATTTCTTATGGGGAAATTTACTTTGATATATAATGTTTATATAAATACAAATTGTAAACTTTTTAAAATGCTTGTAATTATTATTTTATGTTTGTTTATTTTAGTTTTTACATGGCTTAATTATGGGCTAGGTCTCCTTGAAAAACTTAGTGAAATCTACCTGGTTAAATGAAGGCTAAATTTAAAAAAATAATAAATAATAATAATAATAATAATAATAATAATAATTTTTTTTTTTTTAAACAATTGGAGACAGATATTTTTTTAAAGGTAATTCACTATACAGGTATGTCAGAAAAGTGTTTATAGACGATCCCTTTTTGCTTTTGATACCATAGAAAAATCCAAACAATTTATAAAACATAAAAAAATAACTGTGTGCCTCTTTAGGAGCCGTTCTCATACAAATAAAGATGCCATGAGCAAACATCTGTATAGAAATACAGCATAAAAACCGTGACCACACAGACACCATATCACTAAGAAAAAGAGGTTTACATCAGCTCACAGGGATAAATGAATTTTGGTTCAAAAGTTTCGACTGAACCCCAAGATATCAATGAAGGAGCTGGTAAAGGAGAACATACATCCTTAAGAGTCTAATCTTACATCACCATGGTTTTCCAGGCTGTCATGAAAGATAGAAGCTCCACCTCAGATCAGGATGATAATGTCAGGGTGAAGTTTGTATGTAATCACTGGACTTTTGGAGGAATTTCCTCTTGTTAGAGAAGCACAAACATTGAACAGTTTGGTCTTAATGATCAGTGCTGTGCATGTAGGAAAAAAGTTGAGGCATTCCATCTGAAGAACCCACTCCCACACAACTATGAAGCATGGGGGTGGCAGTGTTTTGCTGTAAACCAGACTGGTGCACTTAAAAAAAATAGAAGGAATCCAGAGGAATTATTTACGTAGTATTAATTCAAAAACCATAGGACATCAGCTCGACAGTTGGCCGCAGTTGGGATTCAAAGCGGGATAATGATCCTAAGCATACTTCCATCAAAATGATGTGATGGCTCCTTCAATACTTTTAATGCACAGGATGCCTGGGTAGAAAAGCCTACTGTGACTGACTTTCTGGTTGATTTCTTGATGTTCTGGCAATGTAAACAATTTTCAAAAGATTTGAAGTCTCCATCACAAAGCCCTGAGCTGAATCCCATAGAAAATTTGTGGGCCGAACTGAAATAAATGCTCTAGCAAGGAGGCCCAGAAGCGTGACTGAATTACATCAGTTCTGTCAGGAGGAATGAAGAAAAAAATCAGCAAATTATTGTGAGGAACTTGTGGGAGGCTGCAACATGAGATTGATTCAAGCACCAAATACTGCCAAAGTGTATATAAACGACAGACTCTCTAAAGAAGCAGTATAAGGAATGAATGCTGAAAGAAGTCTTTTGGTTAATAATTTGAAATGGTCAAGTAGATAATAACATTGACTTAACAATTCGAAAGTGTGTATGAGTCAAGCGGGCAGTGGTGGCTGTGGCAGTTGGTTGAGGCCCTGGGTTGCCGATCAGAGAGTTGGGGTTGGAGCTCTTCCACTGCCAAGCTGCAACTGTTGGGCCCTTGGGCAAGGCCCTTAACCCTATGGCCATATGCTGCATAATACTGAGCCACTGGAGATCCTCAATGCTGGTCCCAAGCCTGGAGAAATGGGTCGGTTTCGACAGGGACGGCATCCGGTGGAAAACCACCTTCTTCTGGGAAAAAGATGAAGGAAAAGAAGATAATGCATCAAAGTATTTGAAAAGCAGATAAATTGTGATAAAGAAGTGAGAGACAGGTTTTACAGTCTAAGATAGACCAAACGCAAGCCTGAGAGGTTGTGTGGTGGAAAGGATGAAACAATGAAGGCGGTCTCCCGCTGTTGGGTTTCGCTGAACCAGATGGACCTGCAGAGAGCTTAATTTCCTGAGCTGACTGCTGTGATCGCTCCACACTGCGCGCTCACTTTCTCTCTCGGCATACAGCTAGGACTCTGGCATACAGATCAAGCACACAGACACATATAATACTCCCTTGTGGCTTGTCAAAATGATTATGTGAGGAGAGCGTGTGCTGTACATTGTACAACCATACGAGTCACACATTCACATATTCGCATGCATACTATCTATATAAATAAAAAAAAAGGTTTTGTTTGTACATTGGTCATACAAGTAATTTTCTCTTTCAATAATTCTTTTATAAGTTTCATACATTGGAGGACCAGAAACCAGTCTCAGAATAATTTCTGTCTGTAAGTCTGTTTGTCTGTCCAGACGATTTTGTTACATCATCACAATTTTTTTGCCTGAAGTCTACGTTATAAATATAAATCTACACCATAAATTAAAACAAAATGATGAGTTGAAGGGACATTAAGAGCAGTTTTGTGTCAGATTACCTCTTAGGCAGCCATTTCTTTTTTGGACAAATATGGCACTTTTTTCCTCGAAAGTGGGCGTGGTTACACGTCACTCAACAAAGCCAATCAACGCGATAGTTTACTATAAGTACACAGAACATGGGGAGACACAGAATCTACTGTTATTTAAAGTGATATTATGAATCTATGTAATAATGTAATAATCTACTTTAAACAGGGAGTGTATTTGGCTGACGACGAAAGACATAGAGGATAGTGTAAACAAGGCCCAAGATACTCAACCCAACAATTCTTTGTTGCATTAATAAGTTAGGCAGAGTTCTGTAGTACAAAAAGACAGGCGGACATGTACATGGGCTTCAACCTGAAATAATAATAATATCACTGATTACATTAAAGCTGGTCAGCTTGTTTTAACATAAAGGTGAGGTTGCATTAACAAGGATTAAGTTTTAAATCTAGGATTAAAATTCAGTTGTGGAAATTGTATTTTATCTAATTTAAAAATTATAAGGATGGATTTCAAACGTTTGAATATTTGTTTTAGTTTCACAGCAATTTTAGACTAAACTTTAGTCTTGTTGCTCAATTACTTGATTAAACCTGAGTAAGAGTAATTTTTTCACATCTCCACTCTTACCAGAAAGTCCTGCAGCCTACAAACATGGACGGTACAGACTACAATCCCCACTCCGTTCTTTGTTGAAAGTCTCCTGAGGAACAATCGGCCAAGTGTCACGAGTTCATTATATGGGACGTAATGAAGATCTGTCAGGATGATTGGTACTTAAACAAATGCAGATCGGTGTTGGTTTAATGAATGTAAATGACAGTAGATTAACATCATGAATGATGTATTTCAAGATAATGACAGCATTTCAATATCTTATTATTTTGACTTAGTAACTCATTATTTCAAGATATTGTGACTCAATATCTCATTATGAAATGTAATAAATAACGTGTTACTGTAAAATACACCAGTCAGCCATCATTTTAAAACCACTGATGAATGAAGTGAAAAGCATTGATTTTCTGCTTATGGTGGTACCTGTCAAGAGGTGGGATATATTAGGCAGGCATTTTGTGAAGAGTCAGTTGTCAAAGTTGACATGTAAGAAGCAGGAAAAATGGACAAGCGTAAAAGATCTGGGTGAATTTTGACAAGGGCCATATTGTGACGTGTGGGCTGTTCCTGCTATGCAGTGGTTAGTACCTACCAAAAATGGGCAAAAAAGAAGAAGAACCAGCGTGCACAGATCATTGCTCCATATGGGGAGTGAAGAAAACACAAATTGGTGGAAAAAGTGAATGCTGGTTCTGAAATGTGTCACAGATCGCTCTGTATAGGGCTGTGTAGCTGCAGACCAGCTGCCAGAGTGCCCATGCTGACCCCTGTACACCACACAAAAAGCACATGAGCCTCGGACTTGGACCATTAAGCAATGGCAGAAGGTGGACGCTGTTTTTCAAAACGAGTCCACACCTTCTGACTAATCAGTCCCAAATTCAACAGCGCTGTGGAATTAAGAGTAAGAAATGACACATGTCAACTGGCAAATGTGTTTAATGTCTGGACATGCTCACAGTGAACTGCAGATGGTGCCAATTATACAAATGAATAAGTGAGAATAAACTGAGAACACTGCACACATGATCTTTGTATTCTGTCTGACTTACTGTGATCCAAAGCTAGATTCAAATCCTCAGATTGGGATTTTTTTTATTGCCATTATTAAAAGAACTCATTTGGAAGAGGTGAAGGCCTCGTGTGAGGGGTATGAAATTTGTCACATATCGTTTTTGAGCCAGATAAGAGGTTACACAGAAGGATTTCAGATTCTTTAGTCTAGCTGTGGAGCAACAGTGCCATACAACCATGGCCATCATTTTAGCAATAATATTCTAATCACCCGTTAAAGCACAGACTCTCAAGGGCCTAAATCTAATAAAGCCTTTAGCACATGATCCTGACTAGCAAAACTACCAACACAACCCAAAATCTTTTACGCAAATATCAGCCTAAAGGCTCATAAGGCCACCTTGTGTGCCAGTAATTCTCATCATTCTTCATGCCCTGGCATCTATACACAACAATGTTACAGAAGGATCTAAATTACAGACTATAAACAGATTCCTTGTTTGCCAGATACCTCTATGTCTCTCTCTCTCTCTCTCTCTCTCTCTCTTTCACACAAATGCACACACACACACAAACTCACAGCTCTCTTTACACTCTTCTCATTGTCAGTATCATCAGCATAACAGATATTCATACAATATTATCTTTTAGGTTGTGTACCTTGTGTTTTCTCTGCAGCACACAGTTCATTTTAACCGTTTCAAAGAATAGATAAAGACAAAAACACACAAATCAAAAAGGATTCCATGTTCATATCTTTTTTCTTTTTTTTCTTTTTTTTTTTTGCTCATGGGAAACAGTTTCGGTGAGATGACATCATTATCATAAAGTCGGTCAGTTTCTGGTTATACCAGAGTGTGATGAGAAAACACGTTAGAGTCTTAAAAAAAAGGAAACAATTCTTGAGTGTTTTGCGCTTGAAGTCCTCATGCTAAGGGCGATGACCATGTGTCGTCATCCCTCTCACTCAGTTCCTCTCGCCTCACGCTCTGCAGCCTTCTTCTTCACGTTGTCTCCGTCCAGTGTAAACAGCGCGATGGTGTGAAGTATGCGACTTCACTTCCTGTTCAGAGGTGGGAGGAGGTGGAGAAGCACAGCTTCAGGGTGTAGGGATTGGACCCGTCTGTGGAGGTGGAGAAAAATCTAGTCACGGGCTGCCTGAATTAGGCAAAGAAAACTACTTGAACTTCAAGGAGATTTGAAATTACTGGAACTGGGTTAAGAACCCTTCAACACAGGGTCAGAAAAAAAAAAATCATGAATGGAGATTACTTAAACACTTGATGAAGTTGCATGGTAAAAAGAAATTGAATCAACCGTGATATAGATCAACCGAATAAATAGATGTTTATTAGTAAAATTAAGAACATTTCCACACATAAAATGTGATGACAACTAAATAGCTGCGTGGCCATAGGAAAACCACTTGTTAGTAAGGCTAATCAGAATAAAAGTTGAATTTGCTAGGGAGCATAAAGGTTGGACTTTGGAGAAATGGAAAAAGGTCATGACCCTACTCCAGAGTAATGAGTGCATCAGGATGAGAAGGGAAGCGCATGAAGTGATGCATCCATGATCTGGGGTTGCTTCAGTTGGCCGGGTCTAGGCTCAGCATTGTTATGTGGGAATAAAATTAAGTCAGCTGACGACCTGAATGTATTAGGTTATATACATAAATGGAGTTTTTTCCCTTCCTGATGCCACAGAGATATTCCAGGACTCAGATTGTGAAAGAATGGTTCTGGGAGCATAAGTAATCATTTTCAATGAACTGGCCACCACATTGTGTGCTTTAATCAAACCCCACAACTAGAATCCAACTTCTAGTGGAAAGCCTTTCCAGAAGAATAGACAATATTATGACAGCTACAAGGACTATAAGGGACTAAATCTGGAATGGAATATTTAATAAGCACATGTTAGGTGTGCTTATTAGAACTACTTGAATTTACTAGATCATTATGTCATCCAGTGAAAATGTGTTTTGTTAATTACAGTACATTAGCACACTATTGTTGCGTTTTGTTAAGAAGTATGAAACTTTTATCTCAGAAAATTAGCTAGCCACTTTCAGGAGCGTGAATTCATGCGATTTTATCTAATAAAATTTATTTTAGAATTATTAATAAAATAGATTTGGTACATGTTAGGTGTTCACATACTTTTGGCCACATGGTGTCTTTTAGTATCGTGGAACAGCAGTGAGAAAAGTAAGCTTCTGGTATTAGGCACAACATCATTCAGCCTTTAAATGATAAATACCATTGTGTATGAACGTAATGAAGCAGTGAAAAAGCACTGATAAACATCTCTACAGAAATAATCAACCTTATGGGTGGTCAGTATAAAAATAATAACCGCTTCATGTTTTCTCCCTGAATAAATAGATCAGCATGAGTAATTGTAGACAAAAGAATTCAAAGAATCTTGTCTTAAGATGTTGAATGCAAGAGGAGAAAACACACAAATTGGGCAGAAGAAAATGTTTATGATGTCTTCTTTATTCTTTGCCCCTTAACATATTGTTCTTCATTTTAAAAGATCTTTCACAAACATATAACTGGCGTTTTAGAAGATTCATGTAATGCCTCGGAGTACAAACAGCACAGACAGGCATCTGTTTGCTTCGTTCTCTGGATTAAAAAGAAAATGCCTGCTGTGACTCGATTACACAGAGACATGTTGCATTTAATGTTGCAAGATTAATTGCACAGAGCGATGCACATCACACAAAACCTTTAAGAGGTGTGTATGTGGGTGTTTTTGTACGTGTGTGTATGCGTGTGTGACTGCGCGTATGTGTCAGCCAGTGCGTGGATAAGTACAACTATCAAATCCAAATTACCGACTCCAGTAAACTGCTTAATCCAAACGTCTGGTGCTTTCCGGCTTTCAAGTTTTCCACAGCACTAACTTTCTAGCTCCTTTTAGCACTCGTTTTAAAAATATCACTTTTACCAAAGTTTGGCTAGTATTACAAAATGAGAAAGTTCTAAATGTTGTATTAGCTCCTTTTTGTAGCGCAGCAAAAACATCAACCTTTGTTATTGCTAAATAAATTTTTATTAAAAAATTTTTTTAAGTTAATTTGGGTTAAATGAATGCCAATTTAAAAAATACACTAATTATAACATAAATTGGGCTTATGTTTAGCAGCATTTACTTATTTTTCGGTTAGCTTTCTTTTGTCATTAGCATGGCTAAGTTGAACAGGTTAGCACTGAATGTAAGCTATCTTTAGATAAATGTAGCTTTTTCTCAGCTAGTTCTATAAGAACTACTTGAATTTACTAGATAATTGTTATCCAGTGAAAATGTGTTTTGTTAATTACATTATCACACTGTGGTAGCGTATTGTTAAGAAGTATGAAAATTTTACCTCAGAAAATTAGCTAGCCACTTTCAGGAGAATGAATTCATGCGATTTTATCCAATAAAATTGATTTGGGAATTATTTATAAAATAGTTAAACAAACTTAACGTTTTTTTTTAAATTATT
Organism: Clarias platycephalus; assembly: GCA_030068275.1. Classification (NCBI taxonomy): domain Eukaryota; kingdom Metazoa; phylum Chordata; class Actinopteri; order Siluriformes; family Clariidae; genus Clarias; species Clarias platycephalus. Next base: position 23,732,396 of record JAQQZT010000007.1, read on the forward strand.
ATTATTATTTGCCCATTTTGTTACTTTAAATTGTGTTGCTTTTTATTATAATTTTTTAGTTTTATAATTTATTTATTTATTTATTTTTTTTACAAATTTTAGCATGTCTCACTGTCAGAGAGGTTCTATTTAAGTGATTTATTGATTCAAAAGGTCTGGCAGTAATCAGGCCTAGGTTGTATTTTTCACACAAAACCTTTTTTCCTTAATAAATGAATATCATTGAATAAATCATAATTTAAAAAATGCATTTTCCATTTACTCTGGTTATCTTTGTGTAATTCTAACATTTGTTTGATTATCTGAATCATTTAAATGTTACAAATATGCAAAGAATTAAAAAAAAACAAAAAACAGGAAGGAGCAAATACTTTTCATGGCACTGTATACTGTATGCTGATATTCAGGAATGTTTTTGTAGGTTAATATTTTGACTAATATTAGTTCAGAATGTGCACAAATTGGCACTGACACCGCCAGCTAACATGAGCTCAGAGTGGTACTGGGGAAAAAACAGGAAATGAGTGAGGTAGTGGTACTCACTGGGTATTCTGATCTGGTAATGATTCAGCACTGTCAATACTTCCACTGCGTGGGTTTTGCTGTCAAATTCCAGGAGGCCAGAGATGGTTTTGGAGCTCGCTGTGAACAAACACATACAGATCACATAAAATATCTCACATTGGGTTGACATTAACAGGAGATATTTCCATTTAAAGGCAAGAAGAGTACAACATCTTACATGAGAAGGCTTATTTAAACAGCGTGGCACTTTAATAAAATAACCGTGCAGCTGTATTATCATTAATTAACAAATGATGAATGAGTTTCCAGATTTCTTTTCCTACAGACCATAGTGTTTTTTTTGCTAAGCATGTTAACATGATATGACAACTTCACTGCAGTGTGTATTTATTTAACACTACTACAGCTACCATCTTGTGCCCTATTTAAATATAAATTGAGTCTGGCAGGGTAAAAGCATGGCAGTGCTTTTGAATTTCTTTTTTCCTTCTAACCGCCTCGCAGTAGAGACAGAATATAGACTCCCTGGAAACAAAGATGAAAAGAAAAGTAAAGTTGCTCAGTCTAGAATTTCATTCGAACGCCTGTGTGCACTGTGTTGACCAATTCAGGTGTGAAAATTATTCTTCATGCTCCTAGGACCTGGAATATGGTTGTGGCATTAGGGGGAAAAATCCATAGATGTTATAACTTGGTCATTTGGTACATGCCATGCATTTTAATTCCACATACCATTGCTGACACTAGACCTGACCAAATGAAGGCTTGTACATTGGGCACTATGCATGAAGGATGTATCGCTTCACGCACTTCTCTTCATACCCTGACATAGCCATCGCTCTGGAATGGAATCAATCTGGACTCATCAGACTAAATGACTTTTTTCATTGCTCCAAAGGCCAATCTTTAAACTAAAGCCTTTTTTTTCTGATTAGTTGAACAAGTTGTTTTTCTGTGGACACAACTGTTTATTCCTAATCCTTGTTCTCGTACCATTGTGTCCTTACTTTCACTATTAGCTAAGTTGACATTTCAGCACTATTCTTTTAGGTTTTGATAATGTTTTTGATAGTTCTTAACCCAATTCCAGTGAAGTAAAATGTTCTTATTGTAGTCTATTTTTTTTTTTTTTGGCTAGACAGTGTAGAACAATATGATGTAAACCATAGAAGGAACAATTCTACAACATATTAATCATTAAGCTGGAAGTCATAATATTAAAGACTGGCTCTTATGCCCAGTAAGGACCAAAACCTAGACATTACGTACACAGAAACATATATGAAGATGCAACTATCGGGACTTACGTTTGGCATCAAACACTTTAAACTTGATGAAGCCCGGCACGTCCTGCTCGGTGCATAACTAGAAAAGATCAATAAAACATTAAATAGGTTAGTGTCACTAACAACAAGGCACCAAAACCATATTTATTTTAATATTATATCAGTTTCCCTCAATTATAATACATTTAATTTTAATATAAAAATTTGCTGGTGCAAGCTCCACCCCCAAATTGACTTTGAGCCTTAGGAAATTAAATTGTGGGTGCGAAGTTCGTCATAAATCTTGCTAATAACTCAATTTGCATTTTGTTGACAAGTTTCAGTGTGTTTTTATATGCATAAATCCGTGTGCTTATACTGCTGCATCATTGAATTATCAAATCTGATTGGCCAGAGTGTGATTAAGTATCTATAACAACAGCTCTGACAGGACAAATTACTGGTTTATTTTAATATTCTAATTCAAGTCGAGTCAGGGTTTCCCTCATATGCGGTCACATTAGAGGAAAAGTCTAGTTTAACTTTTAGACAAAAATGAAAAAGAACAAAAAGCCGGGGAATTTTCCTTTTCTTACGTTTTTTGTGAACATCTAAAAATTACTGTATGAAAGTTTTTTTTAATAATAGGTCCCCTTCAAGTGATATCTTCGGAAGTTCAACAGCATTAAAAGTAACTTTAAAGTATAAAAATATGACGTGTCACTGTTTAAGGCATCTTTTTAAAAAGTCAGTGTTGGCAAGAAGAAAAGCCTCCTGGACGTGCTGTTAGAATGACCTTCAGGGTGATAAAAGGAACTCTGCATCATCACACCACTTTATACAGCATATTCATGGGTAGGATTTAATATCTCGTGGTTATCGTGGTTATCATGGCAACTGGCGCTTCCAACAGCGCTAAATGTTATCAGAGCTTAACAGAAGGCGTGTTCTGACAGCAGCAGGTGACAGGGAGTGAAAGTGGGTGGACATTTCTTTCTAACAGCTGCACTGCCAGCAACGCTTTTCTCCTGCAATATATGCTCTTGTCTGATCAGCACTAACCCTCTGCAGGTCGTCCTCAGAGATGGAGGGAGGGACATTGTAGAAGTGCAGCACGCATGAAGGAGGCTGGATGATGTTTTTGGATGCCTGCCCAGCGCTGGTGAAGCGGTTGTTGCGAGTCATGGCAAAGTCTTTGTAGCTGCTCGTACCATCCTCCAGCTCAAAGACCTGGCTGGGGATGACTGCATGCTGCTTGGACACGCTGCATAGATTGAGAGAGAGAGAGAGAGAGAGAGAGAGAGAGGGAGAGATTTGAGAACGGGAGAAAAGAATGATGGACGTGTCAGTCAAAGAATGACAAGAAACAAACAGAGGCAACTAAATGGTGGTGAAGAGACAAGCAGGAACACAAAAAAGAAAGTGATTATCATCCTTCAGAAGTGAAGGGAGTATCAGTCAGGAAAGACAGATTCAGAGCACTAAAAAAGCCCTTCTGTGTTTCTTTTTCTGGAAACGACCACGCAGGCAACGTAAGGAGACATGGCTCCCGGATAGAAAAAGGAAAATCTGACAAAAGCGAGAGTTATATCTTATTATAAACAGCTCGACCTTCAGCTGCTAGTGCATTTTTCAGCTCGTTAAAAATGGTTACTGCTCATCCTCGGAATAAATCCTCGCCAGTTTGGCAGGGCAGAGGCACAGAAGCACGGCTTATGTAAATGCACACACCGGCTTCAATCACTGTTGCACAAAGGCATCTTTGGCACCTTCTCCAGTTCTCTACACGCCCATGCTTTAGGAGTCTGGGGATCAAAAAACAGCAGCTTTGGAGAAGGAACAAGCTGGTTAGGTTAATAAAATGACAGGTTAGTGCTCGCATGCTACACTTTCTCTTAAGTAAATCTGCTCCGACTACAGCAAATTATCCTGATGGATGAAGTGGGTCGATTCAACGAGACGTCTCTTCATCCGCTTAAGGGCTCTTGAGGAAAATACAATAAGAAAAAAAAAAAAAAACGAGGCAAAGAATTCTAACAATAGATTAAAAGCAGTTTATGGAATGTAGTTTTTAACATGTAATGCTGCATTGTTCACATTGTTCAACAGTAACATGCGGCTAACAGCCCTACGTTCACACCGACAGGCATTTAAAGCAAGAAGTGACTGTTCGTTTTCTATGTATGTTTATGATTAGGATTTTTTTCAATTCTTCGCAACGTGGGTATGACATCATGAAATTGACTAACTCCTTAGACCGACACAATGGAGCGTGTTGTCCGATGTTTCATCACTTTTGTTGGGGGTGAAGTGAAAAATTCACCCATTTGATAATCTGCACTCATCATTTTTTGACATAATGTCCTTGCTTTTCCATACACTTTGTCCAAATGTCAACAAGCTTTCGTATTCCCTCATTAAATAAAATGTTTTGGGCTGAGTTTCGAGGCCACGAATGCACCGCTGTCTTCGCGTCTTCATCAGAAGTGAATCTTCATCCTCTTAGGGCTGCTTTCCGGGGACCAAACAGGTGAAAGTGATCTTTCCGATGGAGCAAGATCAGGACTATTTGGGACGTTTTGCATAGTTGTGCCAAAGTGTATGGACGTGCATCGCCATGTAAGATTACGAGGGCCTTTGATTCTCCACAAGTCTTCGGTAAATATCAGCACCAGGGACACAAAAACTAATCACTTCACATCTTCTTTTGTGCAAATCATAAGTAGGGCATCCATTTTTGCTCGCACCGCAGTTACAAATGAACTTATGTTACGAATGAAAACGTTCACGTCAGCGCATCAGGGACTGGGGAGACAGTAGTCTAGAACGGAATAGTGCAATCAACAGATCATCCCAAAGGATTCAAAAAATGATGGTTAAAACAAACCTTAGCAAGGTTCCTCAGCTTGTTAGGAAAAACAAGCTTGTAAAAAGTACCATAGACTGCTTATAACTCTGCTTAGCATAGGGTACAGTTTGTCAGATTAGTCTGCTTTGCTAATCTGATAGTGAAGCTAACATGAAGCCTAGAATGTACCATGGAAGTCGAACTTAAATACAAAGTAGTATGTATGAATTAAATACTTTATATTTTGACTTCTACCATTTTGTTGTTCAACTGAGACACACTACAAATCTTGTGAGTATCTTCTTATTCGCTAAAGTGAATGTAAGGTACCTCTAAGAGAAAATGAAAATAACACCCCTACTGTGGTTTCTTCATTTATGTGGGAACATAAGCTCTATTTTTACACGCCATTAACAACCAAGGACTTTATCTACCTCATGCAAGAGAGTTAAATAGCTCGCTGTGGTCCACAGGGGTCAATCAACATAGAGCGCAAACCACATGCGACTGTTACTGTATACAATGAAACAGGCCATGCGTGGTGCACTGTTTTCACATACGTTTTAGCAAATTTTACTGTGGGACCTGGGATGATAGCTCTATATTTAGAAAAAGAAAAAAAAAAATAGATTCAAAATGATTATTGACAGAGCCTGGAGAAATGAGACGTTTCTGTTTGTTTCCCGTTTAATCATAATTTTTTCCCATCAAACCTCTGCTCTCTAGCGTCTCGCAGTCCACAGCTCACGAAACGCAGACGTCATTTCGCCTGTAAGCAGCTGATTAATCTCCAATTAACCGAAAAACGAACCTGCACATTTCTGTTCTTGTTACAAAACATCGATTTCGAATAAGACGTCTGCGTGTGTTGACATGCCAAATGCTTCCTCCATTTGTTAAGAAGGCTATTAGCAATCTAATGAATATTAATGAACAGCAGGAGTCTGCTGTGTGAATATTAATAACTGGTGAGCGAGTCGGTCAGAACCCAGTGCGAGATGCAAAAGCAGAAAAAGGCGCACCGTGACAATTTAGGTATGATTTTAAAACGCTTCATGAATAATACAAAAACGCCCGATAGCCTTATAGGATAGGGGTCCTTAAAATGCAGAGTGAAAACTCATTAGCATAATCTAATTTGTTCGAAGCAGACTAATAACATTCATATATCCCTGTGTTCATACGGTTTTACTCAAGTCCAGGCTTTTGGATTAACTTCCTTGAAGCCCTCTTACGTACCTCTTTCCCACCACCTCAGAATCAGAGCAAAATGGACAAACAAAGCTGATTTGTTTGGTTTGTTTTTCTCATTCAACTTGATTTTTAGTTATTTTTTTTATATTTATTGGCCCCCCAATTTGGTCTTGAAATTCCTATCCAAACTCTCCACTATGACATGACACTATCTGTTTTGGAGTTTTTGGTTGTCGAAACGTTGTGGTGACGTTATTTAGGCAACTTTGGTAACCAAATTGGTATTTGGTTGTTTTTAGTTTTAGCAAGAATTAATTTGATGAAATGACGTCGGAAAAACGTTGACTACATGAAGATGGGATAACGAATGGCCGGCACACGATGTCAGAAAAACAACTTCAAAACCAAATTAATATCAGAATGAAGGCCTGCGTGGAACTCGAACTGCACTTGTTGTCGAGGGAGTGCTGTGTGCTAACCACCAGACCACAAAGGAACATAGGGTTGATACTTGTAAATGTGCATATAAAACAATGAGCGCCACAAACACCGTATTACAGCAGAGTGATATGGGAGTTATGAACGCACCTCACGGTAGTTTTTCTGAAAGAAAACGCGACAGAGAGGTAACTTTATTTGGTGTGTGCGGAAAACTGTTGTGTGTGGTCGAGATTCCGGACCTGGTTAGAAACTTAAGGACCATAAATAAGGTCAGGGATTGTGCGAATGGAAGTTAATCGGCATAAACGGTTACATTTGTGTTGTTTGTGGTTGCATTGAACGTCATCACAACATAGTTACAATATAATTAGAGCGGCCATCCAATATCAAGGTTCCTGCATAGTAGTGTGTGTGTCTGTGTAATCTGAGACACTGAAGCAAAGCTCTGCAAGAATCCATGCATGAGCTCATAGACACCTGTGATTGGGTAGTGTTGCTGTGATTGACAGTGGAGAAGGTACGTACACCATCCCTCCTCCCCCCCCCAAGAGCAGTCTTGGTTGTCTGTGGCATCTTTGCGACATTTTACAGACTAATCAAAAAGGGGGGAAAAATACAAGCCTGAAACAGTTAAGGCTCTGGGTAACTGATTGGAAGGTCGGCGGGGGTTCAAGGCCCTTAACCGCATCTGCTCCAGAGGTTCTGTACCTAGACTGACCCTGTGCTCTGACCCCAGCTTCCTAAGTGATATATGCAAAAAAATTATTTCACTCTGCTGTAAGGTGACAAATAAGGAAATAAAGCTTGGGGCAAAAAAAAAAAAAAACCATGAGCACACAGAAATCCCCAAAATCACAGAAAATAATACTAAAATAATATTTGATTCAATAATTATAAAAAATGTCTAGCTTTAGGGCACTTTTTCAACTGTCGATGCATTTGGCAAGTCTAAAGCAGTGCATAATTTATACACTTGGTTTGATATGTGGTTGCGTTGGTTTCACACAGCATACAATTTAACCAATTATAAAGGAAGAAAAATTGTTGGTTGAGGGTTATAAAGGGCTAAATACACAGCATAAAATCTCCCTCAAATGCATCACAGGAAAAAAATTAAACACAGATTTCTCATCAATATGCAGGAGAAGGAGTTGTAGTCGATGCTAAATAAATTTGTGATTTTTAAAATAAAAGCTAGAATTTTTGTAGTCCATCCATCATCTATGGTTCTTTACCGGCCCAAACATCCAGGACACATGACATATCTGCACTGCTACAGCTCCGTCCTTTGGCAAAGTTTAACAGCTCACCTGAAAAAAAATTACGTAACCAAAAAAAACAAAAAACTGCATGTTTGGTTCACTTCCTGCTGCAATTGGGTCGACTGAGAGTCAAATCATTTTCACACAGCGATCGACACCCTCTTGGGCTGATTGGTCTGGTTTGAGTGTTGTGTTCTACAGAACCACACTAAGGGGGGCTCACATAAGGGTTTGAATCAAAACTACTATTATTAATATATTAATAAAAGAAGGCCATCCGTACCATACGTTAAGCCTCTTGCTGAAGACTTTGATACTGTTAAGATGTGTGATGGCACGGTCGACCGCGTACTCATCGCCCATCTCAACCAGGGCCGTTCCAGGCACGCTCTTCATGAATTTCACCTGTAAGGGAACACGGAGCACGTTTTCAGAAACACACTCACACCTGTTAACTTCCAGTTTAGTGCTCGTTATTAGTCCATTCATCACCTCGACTTTTATTAGGGAAAAAAGTCAGGAGAGACAAAACACTGCGGCACTGTTCCTCTCATGGCCCACTCACCTTCTCGATGTTACCATAGAGACAGAAGAGGTTGAAGATGCGGGTGCAGTTCATCTTGGTGGGATGCAGGCCGCTCACCATGGCAACAGAGCTGGAGGAGTGGCCGATGTAGGAGGAAGTCTGGGGCAGAGGATAGGCTACAACGTCGGGCACCTCATGGGAAGTCCTCTTAAACCTGGTGTTACTGGGCAGAGGCAGCAGGGGGCAGTGTGACCCTGGATAGCCAAGGGGGGGTAAAGAGAATGGAAGAGCTGTCAGTCGCACAAGGCAGCTGTTAAGATTCTGGTGCAATGCTTCAGAAGCAAGAGAAAAAAAAGAAAGAAAGAACGAGCAAGAGAAATTACACACTATTTTCTAGTCTGTTGCACTCCGGTTCCCTTGCAGGTCCTGCTAATTACACCGTGCTTAGCAGAACACTATCTCATTCCCCCCCTCCCACCCTCAACATATCATTTCTCTCCTCTATCTCTCCCTCCCCTTCCTACATCCTTCTTTTCTACCTCCCACTTATCTGCATGACAGAGGGTGAGAAAGCTTAATCACTCGAACTGAGAAACAGCTGCAGAGCGACAGGAGGATAAAAAAAAAGATAAGACGAGACAGAGTGATAGAGACTGACCGTAACCATTGTCGCTGTACGAGGATGGATGCTCCCCCAGGATGGCCTGCCTCTGTCTACCTTTACCGCGTTCTGCAATCAGAGGACAGATCCAGTGAAGAAGAGCACAATGAGGGTGTGAACGAAACAAACTACACACACACACACACACAAAATCATCACACCTAGATTAGGCATGCATACTGTAGATAGAACGAAAAGAATGAGAGGTGACATGTGATAAGCTGTGAAATGGCAGTGGCTGTAGAGCTGCAGCGCAGATTGAGGTGATAGGGCAAAAACGTGAAAGAGGTTTATTTCCGCAGCCGAGCAGATTATATAATTGGCTACTCCATTAATGTTAAGAAAATATAATAATGCACACATTTACTGGCATTAGAATTATGAGGTAAAGTCTAGACGTCTAAGATAAAAACCATATCGAAATATCTCTACAATCTACTTATAAACTACGGCCTAAACTTCAGCATTTCTTCACGTTCATATTGTTCAAAATTCTGAACACTGGCCAAAAACAAACCATAATTATTAATTATTCTGTAAAATCAAGTGCCATTTGGTTTTATAAGGTTCTACCTCACTGTTTCCTAATATTCATTTAATCTCATTAAATAAAAAATAACTGATCATAAACTCAGACATTCTGAACCAAGACCGAATTATAATTAGATATGAATTAAATTTTCTTACATGACTTTGTAAAACTTGAGGTTCTTCCTTAACACCTAGAAATTTGACCTTACAATTTTATTTGTAAAGCATTTAATAATGGAAAATTACTTCAGCCGTTCAAGACAAACCGGGATTTGTGATGAACTTCCTGGAGAATTAAGGCGTAAAACCAGTTGATATTTGCAGAAGACTTTAAGCGCCACGGTGGATTTACGCAACCTATTCGCTGTATCTCATTACGGTTTTCTTACGTTTACAACAACCTATTTGTGATGAGATTCTACGCCGCAGTAAAACATGTAAATGGTGCAAACGTTTTAAAGTAGGCTGTATATCCACAAATAACCATCCCAGTCAAGGTGGTTCGGAGCCCACTGCACTCAGTGGGTGGAACGCCTGATCCTGAATAATCAACGGATAACCTTGTCGCTAACTTTCAGAAGAGACACATCTGCCTATGGGAACTGTACACACACTCATTCACCAACACCACTTGCACATTATAGTATCTCAGCTATTATTACCACACACCCCCATACAGTCCTGACCTCTTTCAAGTCATTTCTAAATTTTTACATCATCTCTCATATCTTGTTTTGTTCTGTTATTCTGAGCAATCAAAAGTCCCAGTTTGACTTGAACACCCCACATACATTAGAACATGCATCAGGTAGGCAAAATTAACAAATTGTACCAACAATGTTCAATGTAATATTCCAAGCTAATGCTAGCTGATGTTAGCCTCGATATTAGCTTTCTATGGAACTAACGAATTTTTATATGGCACTTTAATACGGAACCTTTATACCAGCATGTCTGGTAGACCTGTAATGTACAGTAACAGTTCGATACGCTTATTTTCATTATTGTCCTGGATGATAAAACTAATACTTGAGATTTCAACTGAAATTAAAAACAAAAAAACAAACAGGAAAAAAACACCCCAATAGATTTGTATAATACTGATATCATGATTTTCTTTTCATGTATCATGTTCCTAGGATATTATCTGCAGTCTTGCTGTTATCTTTCCTCCCACAAAGCTTTTCAAGAAGCGAACTCTACAAAGCTGTATAATTAACAAAGCTTACAATGGGAAGGGCTTTTTGATTGAGTTAAGAATAGTGAGAGTGGATTACGTTACGCTTACTACACAAGTAGTGAGCACAGGTATACCTCAAGAATATATTTTGAGTCTGCTTCAGTTATTCATTTTATTGTCATGAACATGAGGATTCTAATCTACTGTAATTTGTTGAAGGGATGACAATAATTGAGGAAGACACGGTTGGGCATGGAGTTTGAATGTTCTTTGAGTTGGGTTTCCTCCAGGTAGGATACACCAGTTTCCCCCTACAGTCCTAATACATGCATTGGAGGCATGATTGGTGTTTCCGTATTCCCGTATTGCATGACTGTGTGTGTGTGTGTGTGTATCACTGTATTACAGGGACTTGTATGATATTGTTGATATGGTAAACTTTTCTGTAAAAAGACCTTTAATTATAATTTATGGAAGGAGTCTCCAGTGTCAGTGCTTTTTACCACCTTTCTGGCACAAGAAAGTTTGATGAACAGAGGAGTTTGCATTTTTCATTTTCTCACTAACATGAAAAGCTGCATTTTGCACGTACGTACAGTATAGATTCCTGTCAAGCTGCTTTGTGGCATTATGGATTACTAAAAGCTTTTTACAAAAAACTGCAAACTGGACTGAAAAAAAACATCAGTTTCTTTTGGTAAAAAAAACCCCAAAACAATTATATTTCCAGAATACACTTTTATTTTGAAAATGCGAAAGTGCCTTTACAGTCTGGTGCGAGACTGATTAGTTGAGATGAGAAAGTCCCGAGGGAGTAGTTCAAGGACACAGTGTGGAAATTTAATGTCCCTTGTTTCTCCATCTTTTTATGCCAAATTGAAGAAAAAAAGTGACGATATGAATATTACGAGTTAGAGTAGAAACATGGTGCAAGAACAAGAAAGACAACAACAAAAAAAACCTGCATGGGAGGCAAAATGCAAATCAGTTTTCTTTTAAAAGCATCCTGGACGAGAACACATAATGAAGAGTTTTTGTAGAATCATGTCTTCGTTGCAAATCAGGTAAAGCCACTTGACAGGACACTGCATCAGTGAAAAGGACAACCCAAAGTGAAAATGTAGGAAAAGCATATTTATATCCAGCTGTGAACCGGTAATGGAAATATCCATGGAGTAATGAGGACCCAACTGTGCACTGCAAACAATGCTGAAAAAAAAAAAAAAAAAATCAACATCCGTGTTCCTTCGATTAAGAGTTTGTCGAGGCGTGTGTGTGCACGCACAACGGCACAATGAGCACAATACTCAGTTTCACATCCAACATTAAAATGCCGAAGTGAAAACAAACAGTGGGATGGAGGAAGACAGGTTGCTAACGCTGATAACGTCCTTGAGTAACATGAATTTTTATAGTTTAATTAAGCACTTTGACTTTGAAAGTTAATTTCACAAACAGAGGAAGATGCTGTCTTGTTATTTACAATCATGACTGCCTTGTTATTCAGCACCATCTTACGATTTTTCTTACACTGAAGAAGAAAAAAAGCCAGCCAGACATTGTTCCACCAGTTCAAAGCACGCAAAGGAACAAAGTCTTTCTCAAAAGTGTCAGACTGGAAGGAGAACAGAGCAGACCGCTCCATCTCTCTTTCCATTTCATCCCTCCGTTTTCTTTCTGTTCTTTCTCTACTTAGCTCTGGAGGCCTACAGGGAGAAGTCATGCAGAGTGATGCTAATTGCTACAAAATGAGCGCTTAGCGGTGGGAGTTCACAGGCGCTGCTGGTCACTGTTTGCCACACAGAGAAAGGGAGGGGATTTAGGGCTCAAGGTGACCTTCGCACGGCAAATGTCGTTGTCCTGTTTTACTCGTCTTTTGTTCATACAGACATCATTATCCTGTTAAGTGCAGTCTTTTTTTCTTTTTCTTTTTTTTACAAGCGTCGTCTCGAGAGCTCATTTAATGATTGCCGTGTCTAACCAACATCCAGTAGCACCAGTAAATCCATGTTAAGTCAGCCCTGAATCTAGTCAAGCACCGGTCGACCTTATTGTTGAGGAAAAAAGACAGGGGTGGGCTCAGAACTGAAAAAGAAGGAAAAAAAATCTCTAAAGGGACTCACTGATTTAAAGTATAATCAATACGCTTCCAGGATGGCTGTGTTAAGAATGTGGAAATGCAGTTATCCCATGAACACACACGCACACAAAAAAAAAGAGAATAATAAAATTTTTTTGGAAACAGCCTTGACGTTCATTTTTTTTTAATGCGTTGGCCAGACAGCCTCCATTACAAGTAGACCTACAGTACAGTATGAGGAGCATTCCATGTACACCTTCATGATGTTTGTAATTTAACAAAGTGCTGACTGAAATACCTGAGCCCCGGTGGAGGAAAACAGCAAGGGAGGGAAATGAATGAGACAGACAGAGGCGTTCCATTTATTCCTGGCAGCTCCATTAATACGCTTTTATTTATTTCTGCAGTGCGCAATTCAATTAGCATTCAAATTGCTGCACCCCCTGCGCACCTCAATAACAAAACTATGGAGGCTGACAACGTGCATATGACGCACCGCTGAGTGATCTGCGCCATGGCCGGAGTCAAACAGTTCTTCCAATTCCAACGAGAAGACTCCAATCGATTGCTAAACATCGCAGGCTCTCTGGTGGTGGCATTGTTTATCTTCTATTTGTGGAGAGAACTAAGGGGATATCGGCAGCTGCAACGGTGCCGCTGTGATCCAGACCGTCCATAAGCTGGCAATTCACCTGGTGTTATGACCTTGCATTGTGTTCCTGGTGTTTCAAAGACTCCCTCACCTCCTCCACTTTCTGCACTCACCATGCTTCTTCCACCTTTTTGATTTTCTCAGCGATGCTTTCTTTATCTCCATTCACTTTCAGGTTTCTATTACTCTCACAAAGCCGTCTGATCCCCCGAGCCAGGATTGAACAGTAATGTAAAGACCTTGATGGACTGTCAGTAGTGTGCTTCTGAGGGCTTTTATGAGTATCTGTGATGTGGGTCAGTCAGCCAGGTCATGCTGAATATCTCACCGGAATACTGTACATCTTGATTCTTTTCGGCTTTTTCAATGGACTTCATCAGGTAAATGACCGTGCATTTTAGTGTGTACGTTATTGTACCACATGCAATGACCCAGAAGGCTCTTAAGCAGTGGGCTTTTGTAAAACCACTGGGGTAAAAATCATTAATGAAGCATTGCACAAAGATGATGAGGAGTGTTACAAAAGCCAGTCTCCCTCCAAGGCAGTCTTTTCTGGCCAGGATATCTACTCTGTTGTTCTAGAAAGTATGTCTTGTCCTTCAGGGGTGTGCAACTGAAGTTGCAGCTCTCCTTTACATATTCAGCAAAAAGGTCAAACATGGATCAATTTAAGACTTTTAGTCTCGTCTGTTAGAGTATAGAGGTCGTGAAAGAGGTCTCTAAGTAAAACCAATGCAGAACGATAGCAGCATTTTATTACACAACAAACCCACAAGAAACCCTTTTAATGAGAACAAAAAGGTACCCTAAAAGTTTTTTAGGTTTATTTCTCTGGGGGACTCTTAAAGATAGTCTGTTGAAGTCTACAACACAAGGATAGTGTCCTTAAAGGATTTTGTTTTACCTTGTTTGTTTGGGATCACTCTTAAACTAATTAGATTTGTTTGTTCCTCTTAGGGAACCTTTATGTTTAACCACAAGTTAAGTGTTTTTTTTTTTTTTTGCTTCGCACTGTTAAAGAAACTATGTAGAACAAGGGGTTAACATCTGTAATGGATTTTAAGTTTATTTTATTAGACAAACACTTGAAAGTACTATAAGGTAAGGCTTTTTTCCATGCTTCTTCCTTTGAGAAGAATGAACTTGTCAAGGTCCTATTTCAAATTCAAATTTTATTTGTCACATATACAGTCATACAGAGTACGATATGTAGTGAAATGCTTAGAGCATTAAATAATCTAAATGCTTATTTAGATGTTGAAATCTTTGTGATGTAATTTTAAGGAATACTGATATGTAAAACGAAGTTGCAGGAAACTTCACAAGGCATGGGACAGGAAGTTTGCTGTGCCTGAAGCCACGCTAAGACCAGATGCCTCGAAGTAAACCCAAAAACAAGGGTGTAAATCGGCGATCCGGTAAACAAAGCGGTCAGTTTTACAGCTCCACCCTAACCAACCGCATCCGATTTGACCAATCACCCGTGGGATGGACTGACTTTGAAAGGTCAAAATCAGCATGTTCAAGCAGAATCAACATCAACTAAACAACTTGCAACCTCCAGCAACCTCTTCCAAGCAGCTCGGGCTTCCGCCCTTGCGGGGCGCTACACCGCCGCTACTGGCTCTTCAAGGACTCTCAACAAGACTTCGTGCCAGAACTCCAAAGTCCCGCAATGAAGAAACCCTCAGGAGAAGTTCTAGAGCGCAACCATCGGTAACCAGGCAGCCAACACCTCACCGAAGGGCTTTCCCGAAAGACGTCATCTCAACAACAGCGCATCAACCAATCAGCAACGCCGATTCCCTTCGCTGGAGGCCAACGGATGAGGACGAAACGTAACGCAAGTAAACAAAGCTGCATACCTTGCTGAAGTTGGTGCTCGTTTCATAACTAAACCGTGAGATTAAACCCAAGACTCTGCTCTTGTGACTTTCGTTGAGATAGTAAACTAGAATAACTTCATTAATTTTCACCTTCCAAACTGTTTGTATGTGTGTGTGTGTGTTTAAGTAGTGTAGTTTCATGTATTGTAGATTAGTCAAATAAATTCTCCTTTCTTTATAAAGAACTGTTGTCTTGCTCATGTATTTTAAAGTCTAAACATTTGCCCAGATCTTAATTTCTCTTGCTCATAATTGCTAAATACTAGATTTCGTGTTATCATCGTTGGCCACATGATAAGCAGAACTGGTAAGATACACTAAACTGTGCTAAACGCTGGACGGGGAGTCGATAAAGTGTACATTATAAATTTTGATTCAGTTAATCAAATTTACCCGAATCGTTAAAGATTTGATACACCTCTGACCCAGAGCTAAACACTACATATTAATGGTGAAGAATGCGACAGTCATTCGTTGTCATTATTATGTAAACCCTACATGCTTTTAGTAGCAACAGATCCACTGCGTATGGATTTTGTCCCAGTGATTTGAACCCTGGCAGATATGAAGCTACTGTACATCTCAGTTAAGAGCTAAAGGTGGGAATGTTAGCAGCTACTGTACCTGTTACAGCTATCAGCTAACCTAGCCCTCTTTAGTTCTTAGTAGTTATTTTATATCTGGAAACATTAACGATGTCATCATCAATAAAAACACATACACAATAAATTTGTAGCTACAGAATTTTTTTTCCCCCCTGTTAGTTTTGCTAGAAGTCAGAAACATTCATTATAGCATTCCCCTAGTTTAAAAAAGGAATATACAGTAATGTCAGATTTAGATTTTTTTTTCCTTTGTTTGTTTTTCAGGCAGAACTCTTATTGGTTCTACAAAGACATCTACAACAAAGATATATTATATGATTTGTCCCTCTGGGGGAATCCTTAAAGGCAAGGCTTTGTGTTCCAAATATGCCCTTGGATACTATTTTTCTAGTTGTGTACTCTTCAAGCCCACAAAATGAGAAAAGAAGTAAAGCAGGGCAAATAAGGGAATATTCCTCTTCTCTAGGCTACGCTCACAAAGGTCTACTCGACCTGTCCTTCCTTAAGTAGGACACTGTGGTTTCAGCATGCCTTAAAGACATCTCGGGCTAAATGAAGGATTGCCATCTCCAGCTCAACCTGCAAGGGACAAAGCTTCTTGTCGTGCCAGCAATTCCTTCGCTTAGTACTACAGTACGTCACTTTCAAGCTTCTCTCTTTGTTGTCACTACAATCGAGGTCAGAAGAGCTAACCCGGTCATTGTTGTTATATTCAGGTCATCTCCTGGACTTTAGATTCAGGTTTTATAAATCTTTATAATAATATTGGAATATGTTCGCCAAGTTCCTGTGCAGGCAGTTCACAGCTAATAGATCTTGTGCTTTTTGACCCTTTTAGAGCTTCAATGTTCATTTTTCTGCACCACAAGGTCAGTTTTAGAGGGTTTACTTTGCTAACTTGTTACTTACACCTTCTCCAAAATGTTCCCTTGAACTTTGAAACAGATGACTTACTGAGCTGCTGAAGCACTGTATTCCCTCCTCATACCTTGGTTCGATTAAACATCCTATCACGCATAAAGGGATAACTGAACACAAATGCTTGTTAACCCAGTAACTAATGTTATGATTAGGTGATCTTTTTCGCCTATTGTTTAAGGACACTGATAGTCTTTCCAAACAGATCCAAGTCTAAGCGCCTTGCAAGCCAAGATATGTAAGTGAGATCTCTGGAATACTGCTGTTGGTGTTTTTTCGTTTTCGTTTGTTTGTTTTTTGATGAACCTTTTTTTCCCCAAGAATACTTGACTGGAATGTTAACTACTATTACGTGTATTACAGTACAGTATATACACTAGTATATAATACTACATACTACATTCTATATCTAGTATGTATAATACTACTGTACTATACATACTACATTTGTTATGTTTCCTTAACTCCAGTCTATCTTTGACGTGTTTTGGATCAACTGGTGTATAATCTGCTCTGCAGCTCTTGTATCATTGCCAGATCATTTACTCTGTAGCTGCTTGGTTTTGTATTCTGCCTCACTTGGAAGTTGCCACAAATGAAAGGAACTCCCAAAAGGGGATAAATATAAATGTAAATTCACTCCAGGCTGAAAGGATGCTATTGTGTCTCAAACAGCATTTTTTTTTTTTTTTTTTTTGGCTCTCGTGTCTTTCCTAACTCCAGGGAAAGAATTACAAAATTTCAAAAGACAAAAGCATATCGAAACATCAACAAGACATACTGTAATGTAGGTGAAGGAAAAACGGTGTCAGTAAGCAAAGAAAGCCATGCATTCACACACACACACACACACACACACACACACACACACACACACACACACACACACACACATATACACACACGCCCTTACCTCGTCTGACCAAAAAGGGTTTGGTGTAGTCCCAACTGTCATTGTCGTTTCTGATGACGTTGAGGCGTGAGGGCTAAAATGAGGGAGGGAGAGAGAAAGCACAGCGGCAGTGCATGTGTGTTAGGCTCCACCGGTGTGTGTGTGTATGTGCGTGACTGTGTCAAAATTGTGTGCAGGAGTATGTGTGTGTGTGTGTGTGAGCGCTGCAGATTTACCCGAGCGTACTCGATTTTCAGTGTGCAGCAGCCGGCATATATGTCGGCTCCGTTCAGGGCCGCTTTGGCCTTCTGGGCATTCTGGACCGATTCAAATGTGGAAAACAGCCAGTCAAGGAAAATCATAGCAAAGCCCAAGTCACTGCATGCATCTGAGCATTTAGAGCTCAATCCAGACCGAAATTAGACATAGACTGATAAGTAGTTCTACACGTCTCCCTTTCATTTGAAAAGAAGTTAAAAAAAATAGACAGGGTTTTTAAGCCAGCAGTGCACTCAGTAAAAATATATACTGTAGAAAACTAAATGTCTGTCAATGTGAGTGAGAAAGAAAAGAAAATACGTATATTTAAAGTGCTTTCACGCCTCTATTTGACGAGTCAGAATCAGAAAATTGAACCCTTTGGTTCGTTTGCTGTTTAGTGCAAAAAGCAAAAAAACATTGTCTAAAAGGGTGCATGGTGCTGAAAGCAAACTCGTTATACAAAATCATTCATTTAGGAACACTGTGACGAAGAAACTAAAGCAAGTTCTGTGATAGAAATCCAAAAATCCCCCAAGGACCTGCAAACACTGAGCCGGCACTAAATAAATGATAATTATATACAGGAAATAACTACATGAAGACAGTTCCTCAGTCCAATTACTCAAATTGCATGTCGTTTCTACAGCACTACAGCTCTGTCCTTTAGCTCAGTTTGCACATCGTGGCACAGTTTAGTAGCTCAAATCTATGATGAAAAATTGCCCTCAAGAAGAATTGAAATGTTATTAATGTTATGCTTCTATATTAATAGAAGAGAAAAAACGATCTCAACTCTCAAGCGAAGATCAGATCTGTGAGTAAACACATGCGGGGGACAATAATCCAGAAACACAACACTGTGGGTTGTATAATGGCCAGGCAAAGTCCAAGCCAAGGCTAGCTGTCTAAACAATTTCAGAGTCCATATGTTCAAGTCACTTTTCAGAGGAGCATATTAGCCAGCATGGAAGCAAAGCCAAGCAAGATGTCTACACGTGCAAACTGGACTCCCTAATGACTTTCCCTAGTTTGATAGGCTATAATATGGGAATGCTTGAGATAGACTGTGGCAGCATAATCCCTAATAAAGCTCGAATATCCCTGGATATTATGTAATATCCATCCAAGTGCTCCGCTTTACCAAGTAGCTTTTGAAGCATCTGTGTAAATTAGAGCAAAATCGGATAGTGCACTTTTGATGAGTAACCTACTTGCATGAGACAAATGAGGAGAAACATACTGTAATGTTAAAAAGATTTTATTTTTTTCCTCCGGAGCATCTCATCAATGTCAGGCTTTTTCAGTGTGTGTTTCCACAAAAATGCGCACTGGACTAAACATGTCTTTTATGGGTCCAGAATCTGATTGGAATCATGGAGTAGAACCCTTTTCCCTATAAGTGACAACATAGTTACTTCCCTTTGTCACACTCAGCTACATACCCACTGCAAAAAAAATAGGTGAATGCAGTAAGAACTTGGCAGGAACACAGTAGAAACTGGAAAAGAATGCAATAACTACAGCATTGACCAGTTCATTATATGACTAACACCTCTTAGGGACATTGACGTCCTATAAGCATGACTCCGATGGGAACGATTGGATGGTGTTCTGACTGAGTGGTCATTGGGATGTTGCTCCGTCAATGGAGTTCTCACAAAAACTTTTTCAGGCTTGTGCTGTGATTATGGTGGGTTCATGCCATGTTGCAGAAGACAGCATTAAATTCCTATTATGTTCTTTACGGTCAGGGAATTTAGTATAAATACCGGATCCAATTTCTCACATCATCACCCTGTGATAAAAAGCACTGTGTGATTTGAGGTATTTTCTGACCCAATGTAGTAAACGTATGATGATCGCCTGGTAAGAGCATGGTCGGTCATAGTAATTCCTCGGATCAACCTCATTGGACCTGGTGAGCGCATGATCATGTGAATGATAGGAAATTACTGACCACATGGTAAAAGCATTGAGAACCTGACAAGGATGCGTCTAGGAAGTAATATGACCCTGATCCCACTGCGCTCTTTAATATTTTGGGGCTGCAGTCGGAACTTCACGGTCTTCGACGCCTTAAGCACAATAAATGGACAGCAAAGCACAAATAAGCCAGTTATAACTTCCTTACAATCAGTTATCAGTTAACCAGCATTTAATTTAATCTCAGGCTAGCTATCTAAAATGAGTCTTGTTAGTTGATCAACATGACGTCCCACTTTGACTGTAGCATCTAGCTCAAAGCTACAGAGAAAACAAATAACATGCTTTGTCATGCTATGCCTAATTAGACAAAACAAACAGCAAGATAAGATGTTGGCTGTGGCCTGTTTAGTGGTGAAAATGTCTAAATCTGTCTGAAGAATCCTACAGAGGAAAGAGTTCATTTGAATTCATAGCGATTTTTACATTAAGCCAGCTAGTCAGGCACCCACAGCTGGGCTGCTAGCCAGTTAGCTAGCTAGCTATGCAAGTTAGCTTATCCTTTAATACTGTTTCATTTTATTTGAGACACTAACAGTAGTTAATTTTTATCTCAGGGTTAAAACAATCCTAGTTCATCTTTATTACTCTAAAAATAAATCTAGTTTGATAGCAAGCTAAGCTAGTTAATTAACTATTAGCTAGGACAGGTTGTGTGACGTGTGAGGCTTTTATCATCATCATCATTATTATTATTATTATTGCTGTATTATGTTGGCTCTGGGCACCTTTTTTTCATTAAAAAATAAAATAAAAATCTTTAGCCAGTCATGTTTGGTGCCCCGGCCTCATGAATTTTCGCCTAAACAAATGAAATTTCCCAAGAAATTTACTTCGGCATACTGTATGAGGCATTTTCAGCATATGAGTACCCAAGCTGAGCCAAAACAACTGCCAACTAAGGTGCATGTACTGTATGTCCGGAGCCATATTGTGTTTTTTTGATTCGTGATTTTTTCTTTTTGGCATTTTGTACACGATTTAGTGGAGACATAGAGTCCCAAGAAGAAAACTTGAGCCATGTTCAGTTTCGTTTTTAAAGCAGCCAGTGCCAAGAAGAATTAAGGTTTAATGTCTATTTATTTCATATTTTACTTCATTGGAAATTGGTAATATTTTTGGGTAGCTGGAACGGATTATCTGCATTTACATTATTTCCTATGGGAAAATGTGTTTTTCAATACGAATTTTTGCCTCAAGAACCCGAATTAAACGAATTAAATTCGTATGCCAAGGATTTTAGAGTAATTTAGCTGGGAGCCACATGTGATGAGCATGTGACTGCATTTCCTTTTACCTTTATATGTCCTTATTCTTGGAGAATTAAAGTTTAATCTAATCTAATGATCCACAAAAACGTGTGTGTACAGTATGTGTGTGTGTGTGCACAGATTTGATGTATATTCCTGACTTCCACACAAACAAAATGCCCTGTTACTGATCCTCCCGTGTGCCTCTTTCCAGTAAGGATATTCCACCATGGCCTGAATTCCGTTGCGCTTGAAGATGACGATGCGTAGCACGTTGCCGATAGGGTTGCACACTGTGTATAAAACATCCTGTAGCATAAAAAAAAAGAAGAGAGTCCCAATTCAGAAAGGGGTACTTGATACTTAATTATCCACAAAAAATGCTTCCTTAAATCACACATCAGTGAGTAGCTTCAGAACAGCAAAGCATCTTATCAGCCTATTAATCAAGCCTAGTGCCTTTTGATATGCAGATCCACTCCTATTGAATGCCTCACACCAG
Source organism: Clarias platycephalus (assembly GCA_030068275.1). NCBI lineage: Eukaryota > Metazoa > Chordata > Actinopteri > Siluriformes > Clariidae > Clarias > Clarias platycephalus. The sequence goes on from JAQQZT010000007.1 coordinate 23,753,858, forward strand.
TTAAACTAGAGGTAAAGCAGAGCCTATTATCTAGTCTTGACTGTGTCTGTTCAGGTCACTGATGCATAAGAGAGACCGGCAGGAGCTTCAATTGGTGGATTCACTCAGAACTAATATAGTTATGATCAATGATTTTTCTTCTGACTAGCCATTAGAAGTGAGATTAGTGCACTAGATGATTGCCATTGTTAGTAGTCTTGTTTTTTTTTTATTTTATCTCCCAGCTCTGAGTGCTGGGTTTGAGATAAGGGAATGAAGGCTGTTATCAAATTGGTATTGTTGTTGTTGTAATGTAGCAATGTGTCGGAGCTGCATGAGGGCAACAGTCCCGGTAATCGGGTGCGATTCAAAAGCATTCAAATAACCGTGCTGCTAAGCCGGCATACTTCTCAATTACTGCCTCGTGTTTTTCACCTTGACGGAGTCATTCGGCCGTCACTGAACTTTGCAGATTTGTTCTTCCATCTTTGCCTTTGACAGCCAGATTTAAAATGATCATCTTGTCGCATCCGTCTTAGTCTTTTCCGGCTGACTTCGTGTTTCGCAGCCTCTTTCATTGTTCGAAAAATTTCGACTTTTTCAAAGCAGGGTTTCAGTTTCCTTGCAGTCTTTTTTTTAAAGGTCATGACATTAACAGGATCATGAAAATGAGATAAGGTAGGATGCAAGTGTGGGTGCTTGGCTTGTTTTTATTTCATTTTGTGTTTAATTGAGGGCAAATCAGGAGATGTTGTTAAAAAACACAGACAGGGTTGACTAACAAACTAGTCAGGCGGTAACACAACTGAACACAATGGGTCACAGATCAACAAAGGCATGTGATAAAACATCAATACGATTGAGATCCACAATGCCAAGGGGAAACGTATCATAGGTTTATATTAGATGTATATCCTATCTGTTATAAATTTTAATTATGACAACAGAATAGCCAAATTATTTCAAATTATATTTGAACTTTTTACACTTTTCCTGATCATGGAATGCCTTTACATTCCGGCATCTCTTCAGTAACCATATGGATGTCATTAATTTTTTTCACTATGTGGCATTATACCTTTAATTATTCGTTTGACAAAACATCCAGTTGTATGTATTTTTCTTGGTAAAAAATGTGACTGATAGTAAAACTCCTGTGGAAAAAGGAAATCTACAAATTTTAAATGACCTATTAAGTATCTCTATGGTTGAAAGGGAAGCTAGATGAATCCTTCACCTCGCCTTTTATTCTGAGGTTATCTGGCGAGAAGTGGATACCCGATTGACTTATTATTATGGTAATGGTGCCGCTAAATGCCACTCACCACATAAATGCAGTGTAACAGATTGTCAGGATTAGGATACAGAAGAACTCTTCATATAATCTGCACATGCAAAAATAACTTATCAGAATATAATAATACTCACTGTAGTGATGGGGTAAAGTGGATTCTGAATGGAGAGCAGCAGCACTTTGTTCCCGCTGTTGGGGTCGTCTGCGTTTGTGGGCCGTGTGATGCGATTGCTGGTTGAGTAGTTGAAATAGGCTTGCTGTCCCGCGATGTACACGGCCTCTCTGGAGCCACAGCCTACACAGCGGTCAGCGCTCGCGACATCCTCGAACTCCACCAACGCCTGCCTCTTAAACGGCATCATCATCACGTAGCTGCAAGCAGACAAGGCAGAAGAAATCATTTTTATAATGTAGTATTGTTTAATCTTCCATTCTGTGGACATAAAATTGAATTGAATGTGATATGCATTAAATGCACCAACTGGATCACATTTATTCCAGGACGAGTAATAATATTTGCCCATATGGCTCGTGGTGATGCGAGTGATAAATAAAAGATCACAGCAGTCCATGAGCTGTGAAAATTCATTTCTGTTCTTCATTCTGCACCTCCAACATCAGAGTCAGGGTGTTGCTTTGCATGGCATACAAAGTATCTTTTGATTATTAAATTTGCATCAGCTGCCCATCCTGCCCAAATTTGAGCTGCCCATCCTCGTGTTTAAGTGGTCACATCATCACACTCACTTCGTGTAGGTTCTGACACCGAATGCTGATGCTCAAGCCCTTTTTGACAACTGCATTTAAAACTAGACAATTCACTGTACTGTAGGTACGTCCTTTATGGAAAATTCCCACTAAAATAATTTGAAAATTCTATGATAAATTCGATGCCTTTAATGGAGTGAGGGGTTTATAGTACATTACTGTCAGCTCACAAAACAAACAGACCCCACATGTTCTCCACTGAATTCTATCCTTGGAGTTTGTACTATATGATTCTTTTATATGAAATATACATCACATTATGCAAAGCATATACATTTCATAAAATAACTTTGTTTTACTCAGCAATTATGTAAGTAATCATGAAAGTTCTTCATATCACAGCACTGTTAAATTCTCAAATTAGATTGGTCAGTAGGTGTTATTTAATTTTATAGAACAGCAGATCTAACTGTACTTCCTGCTGTAACATAGATTAATCTAATCATTAATATGGTGATGTTTTATGTTCAAGGATATCTACATCAACATCTACTGTATGCAAAGAGTTTTCAGTGCGAGTCTTTAAAACAGAGCAGTTTGTACTCTTTGTATCAGTTCACACGATAACTAGGTGCTGATTCGATTTGTATTGTAATTATTACACAATTATCCCGAGTCGTTTTTATCAATATATATATATATATATGTTTTTTCGTTAGAATTCTAAACAAACTTAGCAATTTGCTCCTCCTACACATAATGCTGTGCTGCCTTGTCAATGTGTGAATAGTTTAGAGTGCGCCACCTGTAGGATTATAGAGGAACAGCAACATTTGACCACCTCGAATGCAAACACATACAGGTAGTCTCCGACTTACGAACGAATGCCATTCCAGGACATGTTTGTAAGTCAGATTTGTTCTTAAGTCCAACAAAGTGAGTCTTATACGCCCCCGACACGAATATACAATGTGAAGGATACCAATCCACTTGACTAAATCTTTGTCCCCTTTCCCCAAAAACCATAAGCGCGCCTAAGGAAATGAATCTCACACATGTAACAGTATTGTCTCTGCGAGTTTAAATTGCGAGGGGAATCCCAAAAACCATGTTGTCTCATAGCTGTCTTGGACTGAGGACAGCTTTACAGGACAGCCATTTTCTACCATCGTACTTTCGGACTGCTTCATTGAAACCGACTCATTCCCGCCCCCACACCCACACAATATACCAGACTTTGGACATTTTATACATTGACTTACACACAAAAAAAATATTGTATATAATTATCAATATTGGTATCTGTTGAACTGCAATGTCCATTTTTTTGTACAGTACACATGAGCTACTTCTGTGATTTGTTCGCATCTGTGTTTGCACATGTTCATAGAACCGTAGTCCATTCGTATCTGTAGAAATGCGTAACTCAAATGTTCATAAATCTGGGGCTACCTGTATAAATGAAAAAAATTATTTAACAAAAAAATTGTTTTGGAAGACATTGTGGAGATGGACATGGACAGCCTCACACAAGATGCATAACTGATCTTGATACATAACTGAATCTATCCCACCCCCCCATCTCTAGTAGGTAATAACAGCATATAGCTGGTTTCATGGATATTTTACAACATTAAATGTAAGGGTCCATCCACACACCCATCAGGCGATGGATACTCCCCTCTTTGGAGATAAAGCCGCTGATTTAATGACAATTTTTCATAGGATCAGGTCGCCAGCTTGACACATAATTCTATTGGAGCAGTTGAGGGTAAAGGATCTTGCTCAAGAGCCCCACAGTGGGATGCAATGGAGCTTGAACCGGGGATCTTCTGATCAGCAGTCAGACCATATTAAATGTAGGCGTATATTAAAGATGCAGAGATTGATCAGCCTGTGGTTCTATGCCAAATACTCACAGTCACAACAGAAAAGCGTTCGCCGTATCATTCAGAGATCACAAATTCGAATCCCGCTACAGCCACTCGTAGAGAAGTCAAGGAAGCAGATTGTCCGTGCACTCAGCAGTGGCATACTTAACACTCTCACACTCTCGATAGCCAATCCACTCACTCGGAGATGGCCAGTGATAGCCTTCACCCTCCCTGAGTTGGTAGCTGTTGGATTTTATTTTTTTATGCCTGTTACAGTCCTGTAACCTTATGCAATTTTGTGGGTATAGTAAATAATCACCCCCCATCTTTAACTAGGGTTTATTGCTATATCAGCTTCACAGGCTATTTCATCTTTAAAATAATCACATTTTGTTGCTTTGCAGCCTAAAATGAAGACAGTTACAGAAGGCTGTTTTATTCAGATGTATTCAACATCCAAGTGAAAGATATAAAACCAACATGTCAAAAAAATAAATAAATAAACAACAGAATCACTAATTTGGAAAAAAAAATACTTGTAAACTAAATTTTCAGTTAAAGTTACGCAACTGTTTGTTTGCTGACAGTTTAAAATTTTCAAAGGAAAGAAAATCAGAATTGCAACCACGACAATCTGTGCATCGCTACTACAAATCGATTAAAAAGAAAGTATGAGATGTTTTTATAGTAACATTTTAAGATAAGTAACCGCATTGCAACACTTAACAGTCGTTAATTACAGTATATTCCTGTAACACAAAATCGTGCTATTTTAATCCTTACATGGGTTCCTACGGGATTTATAGAAATTTCACGGAGGGGCGATTTGGACTCCACACTCCTCCCAAAGGCATGTCTGGCTTAAGGCAAAGGAGTACCAAGAATTTTCATAGGATCCAGTACAAACGAAAAATATTTCACATGATTGCAGCATCTCATTTCAAAGTCTTTATGGGATGACTCATGATCTCCCTTTCTCAGCTGGTGGAAATCCTGCGTGAAGTTTCTATAATGGTATAAATTTACACTTTTTACAAATGTGAAGATTAAACAGAGCTCAGTGAATCATCAACTCTTGTTTTTCTCCTCTGTAAACGATCAATGTTATACTGTATGCTTCCTGTTTCAAGTGAGGTTCTGCAAGGGATCTACAGTGGTTTAAATACAATGTCACAGCCTGCCACTTCCTATAAGACGTTCTCGCAGAGACCTTCGCTGATGTTCCTGTCGGCCTAAAAATACCCTAATGCACTACTCTATTTCCACTCAGCTGCACCGGAAAGAAGCAGTGGGGCCTAATCCCGTGCCATCCGATACCCTCCGAACATCATTATCACACACTGACCTTATCCAACATATCTAATGGCGGCGGGTTGGTGGGGGGGAGACCGATCGTAACGTTTTATGATAAGGCACCTCACACAAGTTAAACTCTTTTCCTTTATATCTACATGAATCCTCCAAATACTATTAATGTGACCTTCTGTAAAAAAAATAAAATATATAAATAGTACAGAAATTGTATGTATTCAAAGCTCAGCAATATGAGATTTTTGAGATGGAGGGCTCTTGAACTCATCTATGTTAAAATGTTTTATACTTTATACATAAAATGAGAGCGATTAAGTATTTCGCCGACCAAGTGTTCGGGTAATTAAATGCGTCTTTCGTTTCAGCAGTGAAGACAGAACGTCCTACCGATATTAATGACCCTAAAATAAAAACAGTAACCAAAGACTTCCTAGAACCCTTACACTTCGGAGGAAGAGAATGAGCTCAGCGATGCTGTCATGGTCTCTAAATATATACAGTGGAGCAGGCTGAACAAGACTTAGCCAAAAATACATTTATACAATGTCGTCTTTATCACATATCAGACAAGAGCTGATCTAATCTGAAGTTTGCTTCTGTTTTTTTGCACTGGAGCTCAAGCAACTTTAGCAAGAAGCATGATTCTAAATAGAAAATAGTCAACAATCAAGTGGTATGATGCAGTCCTACAGAGAGCGGGGTTAATTTTCACGCAGAAGTCGATTCTTTTCCTAAGACGCCTGATGTCCTGAAATACAGAGCGAATTGCTTGACAACCGTTACAGTTTTTATTCCATAAACATCGTACAGTTAAAGTCACGAGTTTTGAAACGTGTGAAATGAGAATGCGACGTTACCGAGAAACCAGAGACCCGTCTGTCCTGATGACTTTCCCATTGTGGAAAAACTACCGTCTGTTCCAAAGCACTGGCACTGGAGACTCCTTCCATTCAGGACAAGGAAACATCTCCTTATCTCAGATGAATTCACCATGTTAATATTTATTAGGCTTAGACTGCATGAATAATCCACCACTACTGTATCTACCAAGTACGTCTAAATGAGCTACCTCTTATTTCCCCACCTCTGACACTCTGACAGATCTGAGCAAAAATGGGTAAGACCCTCCCATAACTGTGAATATATGAGTTCCTGAGTAGAAACTGACTGCCGGTTTAAATCTCAGGCTTTCAAGGACTACTCTGTCCTGCAGTTTGTTCGCTGATTAGTTTAGTAAGTGATTATTAACAGCATAATGAGAGTATGCTGTTATGAGTTTTTGTACAATAAAAGCAGATTAAAAAGGTTTTTTAAATTACAATGAAAAAAAGTATCTTATACCATTTATACCTGCAAGAAAATAAGTGCCGTTCTTCATTCAATAAATAATTGTTGAAATAAATTGCTGTGTATAGGAGGAATAAACCATAATAATCCACCATAATAATCCACCATAACTCTTCATTTTGCTGAGTCACATCACACCGCCTCGTAGATTATTTTTCCATAACAGGACATCCTGCTGTTTTATTACAAACGTAAAATGCATTATAACTCTGTGTGACTCTGGCAGATTGACAGTAAAGAAAACACAGAGCTAAACATTTGAAGACTATGTAATAGATTAAAAATTTCGGGTTCCTACAAACAGACGTGATTCATAAAAAAAAAAAGCATACACTTCTTGTGCTCCATTTTATAGTGTATCTCTAAAATACCGCAATCCCAATAAAATATCCCAAATGAAGCTTGCCTTGGATTAAAGCAGTTTATTACTGCACTTTGTTAGTTAAAACTGCTATTTGTTCGCTCCAGTAGAAATGGCTTTAAAGTACAAAAGAACATTTGCATACTGTCACTAGTTACTGTATATATCAGTCACTAGTTAGAAAGCTTTAGCTTAAATAAATAAAATTGTATGCTCAACATTCTATATCAGTATATTAGTGATGGGGAAAACAGTTTCAGTCGCGTATCGAGATTCCTGTTTATGTACAGCCACACTGAGTCCAATATCAACTCGTTTGAGGGGTAAAATGTTGCAGTTCCACTATGATCCTAAAGGTGGTGCACTCTAAACTACTGCAGCAGCGCATCCTATGTGGTAGGAGCAAATTTCTTGCTACGTTCATTTAGAATTGTAATAAAATCAGCATATTTACAAAATCGTGATGCTAACAGAATCGCAATAAAAAGTCTAAATCAGCACCTTGGTATCGTCATCGTATTGTATCGGCTGGCCCCTGATGATCCCTATCCTTAACACTATATGAATATTGTTCAATTTACACTTCTTCATACAGTACAACTGATCTATTTGATCTTACCGATTGATTGATCTCTTTGCTCTAATTGATTTGAGTTCATTGATCTTTGACGTGTTTGACTCAGGATTGATCCCACTGATCTACAGTACCTAATCCCTCTGATCTCATTAATCTATTCGATCCCATTGAGCTATTTGTTCTACATGATTTATTTTGATCTCTTTGATCTACTTGATCCCACTGATCTCTGAACTCATTCGTCTATTTGATCCCATTAAGCTCTTTCTAGAATCAAACAGTCAGTCAGTCAGTCATCTTTATCCTTGTATTCAGGGTCGCGGGGACCTGGAGCCTATCCCAGGAAACTTAGGGCACAAGGCGGGTTACACCCTGGACAGGGTGCCAATCCATCGCAGGGCACACA
>JAQQZT010000007.1:23761814-23779051 GCA_030068275.1 Clarias platycephalus
TCGAGCCTGCCCGGGAATCGAACCCGGACCCTGGAGGTGCAAGGCGACAGTGCTAACCACTACACCACCGTGCCGCCGTAGAATCAAACAATCTAATATAAAAATAAAAAAAAATTTTACCAGATGTTTCCGAACTTCTCCAGTGCCTCCACCAGGTCGGCTTCCACCACCGACTCACAGAGTCCCCGAACGTGGACCACGGGGGACGGCGCAATCCTGTGAGTCTCATCTCCATTATCCTGCAAAGCAAGAAAGCACATTGTTTAGAAAAGGAAACGGAGAAATAACACAAGAATAGTGTAAGTTAGGCAGAGAAGCAGTTCTCAACTCCTCCCGCCTCAGGATCCACATTAATCATTCATGATTAAACTGCAACTGGAACGCAGTTTAACTTTCCGAACCTTCTAATTTATTTCACAATATGAACAGTGCAGTAACAGGCACGGCCCTATTCATGCGCTAAAACATTACACAAAATGAGCTTTTTTATTTCAGTTTAAACCCTACAAAGGCAAACAGATTAAATCCTCCAATACAAAAAAAACGCCGCTTTTATCCTCTTTACTTAAGACTGCAATAACAGAATAATAAGGACACGCTTAGGTATTATAAAAAAATACAAGAGGAGGAATGAGACCAAGGAGAGGACAAGAAAGAAAACTGTAGCTTCAAGGGCAATCATCAGGGTCCAAGCACCTTTAGCAGTTATTGCTCCCAGTTGCCAGGTCTTGCCAAGTCACACTGAACAATAAAGTCCATAGATTAACATACTTATAAAGTTTTATGAGGATTGCTCAATAATAATCGTATGAAATGTCTGCTGAAAGCCAACTGACTGAAGGATGTTTTAATTGGAATTAAAATCCAATTACAGATCACCAGGACGATGCAGCACACGAAATTACATTAGACTGCTTAGATCAATTAGATTTACAGTTCCTGAGAAAGTTCTCATCTCATCTTAGCACCGCCCACTATGAGTGACCCCGCCCTAAACTTCACAATTTTTCGCTAATGTTTTCTGAAAGGGAGCAAAGAAGAAAGAAAGAAAGATGGAAACAGAAAACGAGGTGTGATAAAGGGAATGAAAACGAGAGAGGAATGAAGGAGGGAAATAGCAAAACAATAAGAAAAACTAAGCAGTGATTGAAGAAAAAAGAACTAAAGAAAGAAATATTAAAATAAAAGAAGTAAGAAATTAGAAAAACAGAAAAAAGGAGGCATTAAAGAAAGCGAGAGAAGATGACAGAAGTAAAAAAAAAAAAAGGGAAAAGAGAGAGGGTCAAATGTAAAAGAAAGAAAGAAAGAAAGAAACTATGGAAAGCAGAAATGAGAACTGTGTAATGTGAAACGTAAAAAATGAAGAAAGAGACGAAGAAAGAAAGAAAGAAAGAAAGAAAATGTAAAAAAAAGAAGCAAGAAACTAGGAAAACAGGAAAGAGGAAGCATTAAATAAACAGGGAGATGATGATTAGAAAAGAAGAAATAAAGAGAAATGAAAAGTGGAAAGTGAAAGGGAAAGAAAGAAACTAACCAGGAACACAAAAAAAAAAACAGAAAATATCAAAAACAGGAACAAAGGGAGATAAAAAGGAACCTGATGTGCATACTTTTATTAGGTTGAACGACGCAAAAACGTCTAACGTTAATCAAACACCTGTGACTCGGGAGAAGTGTTCAGGGAAACACTACACTTCATATTGACACCGTCAGTAATCTTTTCGATCAGTTTGTGACGTCAGAGAGCATCTTCTGCAGGAGGTCACGACCCTGTAAAGACGTGCTTCATGAGCGGAGAGTAGAAGACGACGATGCATATAAAGAACTCTGTGGAGCTTAATTGCGTACAAGCTGAACAACGAGCACAGACTGAGAGAGAAAAGTTCACCACTGTCATGTAGCATGCCTCGTACCATGCATGTTTAAACATTAATACCAGTGAGCTCCGGCTCTGAGCTCCGAGATATCGACGTGAGGGACAGACAGATACACTTTGCATTATAAGCAATGCAAAGCAGCTGGTTATGGAAAGAGGTGCGAGTGTGTGTGTGTGTGTGTGTGTGTGCCAGATAAGAAAGAAAACACTGAAATGAGACGTGTATAGCAGGAATATGAAAACATTACATTTTGCATCACTTCTGCATGCTTCACTACACCGCATGATTGAGTCACCGCTTTACAATCGTCATTGATCAGCGAAGCGACTCGTTCGAGTGGGAACATTTTAAATGTTATTAACTTTAACAGCACTTCAGCAGCAAAATGTGACCCAAATAACTGAGCAAGAGGAAAAAAAAAAAGAAAAGAAAAAAGCCTAGCTGTAATAATCTTTCCCAACAAAATTAGCTTTTCTCATTTAATTGTAAGGATGAAAGGCTTTAAAAAAACTAACAGAATGAACTCCAGGTCCTTTAAAGCGAGTACAGAAATAAATCATTTCTAATGTTTCCTTCACAAAGCAATAATATAGAAATATTGCTATAGTGAGAACCAGGACATTCTCGAGGCTTAAATAATGATCATAACTAAACTAAGAGAGAGAGAAAGCAAAGAAAGAAGGAAGGGCGATGAGGAATAAGACAAAAAAGTAAGAAAAAGAAAAGAAGAATACAAAGTCAGATTTGAGACGGAATAGCAGAAATGAAAACCAAACACCAGCTAATGGGGGGAAAAAAGGATGGAAGGAAGGAGAAGAAACAAAGACAAGAAATACGAAAAAGAAATAGCATCAGGAAGAACCATCTTATCAGGACATGAAAAGGAATGAAGGAGGGAAAGAGGGGGAAAAAAGTAAGAAGGAATGATAAAAATAAAAATTTTGAATATCAGAAATGTAAACTGAACATCAGGAAATGCAAAAAAGGAAGGGTAAGAAATATGGAAAAATGGATTTTAAAGAACTAAGTGAATAATAAAATTAAAAATATAAAAAAGATGAGTGCAATATGAGGATAGAAAGAAAGAAAGAAAGAAGGAAAGAATTTGCTAAAAACAAGCTAGAAAACTCCGAGTGGTTTGTAGGCGGCCACACACACACACACACACACACACACACACACACACACAAAGCAAATCAGCGTTAAGATTTACAGCAGTACACTATCAGTGCACTGGCTTTCATCCTTTTATGCCAAGGACGTTTCATCCTTCTCTGTGACATCATTCAGAATTCAGCACGGAGCTGTTAAATTCTTCATTCTGATTGGTCGGAAAGTGTTGATTAATTTTTCTCTAACAGCAGGCCTGACAGGCGTGCCAGCTGGAACTCGAATTGATATTAATACGCTCGTTTGTGAATACGTTATCCTTGATGATCATTGATACGGTGATGTTTTCCGTAAAAGAGATTTATTTTTTGTTATATCTGGACGGAGCTATGTATATAACTAGAACTATAAATGTATATAAAAATGTATATAAAATTTAAAAAACAACATGATTTTTATTAATAAATAAATAAAAATGGCAACTGTTATTGATTATTTTCCTTTAATGGCATGCTATGTTGTTTCTTTCCCCCAATAAAAATACTATATTCCGAAATCTCCCTGAGACGGCAATAGGAAGAAACCTTGAGAGGAACCAGACTCATCAGGGAACCCATCTTCATTTGGGTGAAATCAGATAGCAGGAATCGATCTGCAGTCATACTGTGTGTTAGGAGGCTGGAAGTTCAGTATAACGGGAGAGGTGTTTAAGTTAATATGAAGTCCATTTTCGGTACAAAACTGTGTGGGAATTTCAGTCATCAACAAAAAAGGTCTCATGACTTTCTATATATAGTCGCCTTTCTGCTCCATCTTCCAGTAGAAAATAAAGACAATCTAACAATCTAGGCGGGAAACAATCTGATCTATCTTTATCTTTAACGGTCTTGTGTGTATAAAAAATGGGCCTGTAAATGAGACCTGATGAAGTTATTATCCTCCAATTACTGAAGGGCACCAAAAGTCAAAATCTGAAAATGATAAAATGACAGTCTCTGCAGAATAAAGATGAAGGATCTGAATAGATGGAACAGCCTTTGGCATATTAATAATATAAATTACTATTGATGGCAGAGTACCAAAGCCACATTTAAATTATGTTGAAATGTCTTCTAAAAAATTAGTTTTGCAATAACATTTGATTTAACACAACCTAAGCATACATTTCATTGCACATTTTTAGATATCTTACTGTGTTGAGTGTTAATTACAGTCATCAAATTAAGGCAGAAAATGAGACAATTTACCTTAAGAAATTCAAACTGTAAAACATTTGCTACATTATTTCACAATATTTTATATTTCATAGTATGTATACTGATTATATTTATTATCCATGTTAATATTAATATATGGAATATTTCTGTCGTTACTGTACTGCATGAAATAATTATATATATATAGATAGATAGACAGAATGATCATTATAATAATTACTTGTGTAATTAATAATTATATTTCTCAGTGCATCCAAAAAAATAACAGTTTATTTCACTATTTTTTTTACTAGAATATCCTAGTGTGGAACTTGGTTTATACAACAGGCGTACTTACAATATACTTAGAGGAGTATGGTAAAGTGAACTAGAAGTGTTGGGTTAGTGTGAAATTTCTCAAGTTCACATTTTGAAGTAATGTAATGTAAACTGCGATCGTTGGACAGTTCGTTGCGGGGTTTTTTTTCATACTTTAAATTCAGATTGGAGAAAATTCACCTCTTAGCTCTAAAGAAACTAAAACATTATTTCACAAAAGTAGTGTAAACATTTAGTATCTAAAGGAACCAGCTTTTTAACTAATTTATATTAGTTCTATAATAATAACCGTTGATAATTACTGTGGTATAATTAAGTAAATTGTATCATTTCAATAACAACAGCACTAGTTATTAGCAGTAGTTGTAGTACTGTAGTAGTGTAGTATTTCTAATATTAATATTCTCAAAGTCATTCTAATACTGTACATACAAAGTATAAACTAAGTCTAAAGTTACTGAGTACTTTCCTCCAAGTTCACTTTCGCCTGCTTGTAGAAACTGGATGAACTTGTGCTGAACAATATACATTTTTTTCACACAGTATGAACTTGTCACAATGTATTTGCTTGAGAATTTTTACAGAATCACTAAACCCCAATCTTTCATTTCACAAACTGACTTCATGTGATTTATCTCTATAATTTTTTTCTCAACTTCATCTCACACCATGATATATTTTAAATCTACATCTACTGTTTTAAGTAGTGACAGTAAAACGACGACTATCCTGCACTCCATTGTCATTACTGTCGCAGTCAATGACAGCTCACACATTCTGTCTCCATAGAGACATCCACCATGGCGCAGAGATCCTCTGATCATAAATTCCATGCTTGGTTGAAATAAAACAGAATTATGAAAATGAGAAATGAGACGCACTGTTTTCATCATGTGCAGACTCAGGATGGTGTGCTCGTTCTAAAAACTCCAGATGGTTTTCATCGAATAAACCATGACCTTGATTTTTATAACCGGAATTTATATGACCTAAATTTCCACAAGCACATGTTTAAGAGGTGACATGAAACAAAAGGTACAAATTACAGAAATAAAAAAACTATTTTCTTAAAGGGGACATATTAAACAAAACAAAAGGACAAACTGTGAATGTATGAACAAAACAAAAAAAACATGCTTTTTGTCCTTTTTGTACAGATGAGGGGTTTAAACGAGCTAGTTGGATTTCCCCCCTAATATGACCTCATATAAGAAAAGCTCCTCCCCCAATTTGATGCTCATCTCTTCCATTCTGAGCATAGGCACTGAAACGGCATGTTAGGAGAAGGAGTGAAATAAAGTAATAAAGACTAAATGAATAAAAAATTGTGATATGATATGTGATATGCATCTGAAGGGTATTTCAGCAGGAGTGTTAACAGATACACTGTGAATATGAGAATAATGTAAGATGGGATATTTCCTACTGTAGATGGTGTGTTATTTTAAAATTGTAAATAAAAGTGAAACTAAGATTAAAAAAAAAAAAAAAAAAACATAGTTGGATCAAAGTTAAAAATGTGTATTTAGAAATAAAAGTGAACTCATCTGAAATAGTGGACTGTGAAATGCTGAGTAAACGTTTTTAAGACTGATTTTTATAATATTTATATTTGCAATGTAAGTCACCTCTACAGTATGTCTAAGCTGCGTTTTTGTGCAAGTCAAGTTGGTAGCTATGTATTTTTTCTATATTTTTTAAGCTCGGTTAAAAACAATATTAAAGCATAGTAACTTTAAAATGTAATATTTAGGGGGTTACGGTATATCGGTTGACTTGGAAGTATACAGTTAACAATTCAATTCATTCGTGTGAAAATAGGGTTTTGCCTATTTTACGACTTAATTCATATAAAATCGAACAAAAACCAACAATTACATCTAGGACCTCCAACAAATATACTAAAACACTGATCATAATTTGTGTAGCAGCAGTGCAGCAACTTAAGCAATGAACAAGAGCACCACTATTTCTCACCACTTTACTGTATGTTTCTGTGACCACCATAGACATTAAACACGACAGTAAAAGCACAGTCAGCCTGCAGAAAGAAAGAAATGTAGAAAAAATGTTGTGCAAAAGCTGGGTGAAAAGCAAGAAACTTGTCCTAAGCAAGCCATGAATATTAATTACTAATTACCAATTAATAAGGTGCGCGAGTCCTGGGTACAGGCCGTTTTCTGTTAAGATTTAGGTTTTTTTTTTTTTTTTTTTGTCAGTTTTTAGTTTGAGGATTTTGAGTCAGATCATGCCTGCAGGGCTTTTTCTGCTGCCAGAAGAGGAGGAGAGGAGTCTCTTGAAATTCATCGCTGTGCTCTCAGGCCTGAAATGCAGTGCGAATTTTGCTATGGAGAGGAGAGAACCTGCTCTTGTTTGTTGTCGCGAGCTCTTCTCGATCCTCACCGCTTCTCTCTTATCAAATCTCGGCTCGGGCTCTGGTTCACAATAAGGACAGGGTCCTCATCTCGCTCATGCTTACAGCGCGCCAGAGGCTCGGTGAGATGTCGCAACAAACCCAGCCCTGAATATTCCCTCGCTTCTCAGTCTTTCTGTCATCAGCTCCATGTTGCACTCTCTCCCTGTCGTTCTTCCTGTCATTCTCTCTGCAAGCCTTCAGTCTGTAGTTTTCAAATGCCAAACAAAATTATATGGTACTTAACACTGGTCATTTTAATAGCCGAAAACCCTTTTTCTATTATTTATATAGACGATAAATATAGCCTAAAAGCCTACTTGCTTGGAGTTTTATTGTGATGACATCCTCAAACATTCAAAAACTATTTTTTGTTTGTTTATTTATGTTCGCAGAATCTGCATTATGCACATTTTACATAGTTTCATTGATAAAATATAAATATATTTACCGTTATTTTTTAGGATTAACAGTGATATTCTAAAAAGATAGATTAGATTTATGATGTGCAATATGAAGTAATAAGACTAGAATAAACATATACAAATTATTAAATATATAAATGAAGTATTTCTATAATTTTTGGGGTTATTTGTGAACATTGTACTTGAACGGAACATAATTTGGACGGATGCGAAGTTAATGACGGAAAATCTAAAAAAAAAAAAAAAAGAATCTGAAAACTGATATGTGAAAACAAAAATCTCTCTTTTTTTTTCTAAAACGCAGAAGAAAGACGTCAAATGTGGAGCATCCTAAAGAACACACAGTGCTTATTTGTCTAAACGTGCACTTTGCTCATTTGCTTGCAAAAGCACGCTTGCATCGTTGTGCATCTACACCAGCCTGAACCTCACTATGTTAACACATTCTCCCGGGTAACTCAACTGTTCACAAACATAATTTCACCACCGACACTTTTATTAATCCCTCCTTTCTCCCTTCTCTTTCTTGCCTCGGCAGTGGAATGAAGTTATGACGGCGAGCGGCAGCGTCTCGCAGCGAGCCCGGCTCTTCTTCCCATTAATCCGCCGTATAATCCACTGCAGCTCGCTCGGCCGATAAGAAGCAATGTCAGACGAGGTTAACAGACTCCCCCTCATCATTTTACCCTCACCCAAACACACACACGCACAAATAGAAGGAAAAAATGAAAGCATGAAAGAGGGATGGTTGAAGGCGGAGGGACAGACTGTGTCACAAGACGGCTGAATGGAGGTGAATAAATAGGACGATAAATATTAGCGGATGAAAGGCCAAGGCAGCGGCATCAGCCCACACGAGCACGCTCATAAAACGAGCAAATTGCATTGAGAGAGAGAAAGATAAAGAGATGTGTAGATATGTTTCACTTCGCAGGACAAAAAGTAAAGGGTGCTGTAAAATTTGTTGCAGTTAATCAGGATTGAGCTTGGAGGCCATTAAGTGAAAGTTGATTAGTTTGGACCACTGCAATCACAGCTCCAGAGCACTAAAATAACTTTATTTATGCTGAGCACAAAGCATTAGGACCGCATTCTCTCTAATGACCTTTAAAAAATCACTAACACAAGTCGGACTAACTTTACTGCACTGACACAAAATTAATACTGCAGAAATGAATATTGAAGAGATTTCTGAGTGTTAGGATACAGTAGATGTACTAAACTATCTGCATGCGTAATTAGATGTCTTACATGTTACAGGCGAAACTGATGTACCAGCTTACATGTGCTCTTCTCTTGCTTATACATACAGTAGTAGGGTTTCAGTGCCTTCATTTTTGGATTTTCAATCAAACTATTTTTCCTCAGGAACACAATGCTGTCCATTTTCCAAATTGTGATATATCCCTCATTTAAAAGTTTTGAATTTACGCGTTTTTGGCAAACCATGAGAGTAAGTGACCATATTTCATAGCAAAAAAAAAAAAGAAAAGTCTGGTAAAATAGTGGCTGCAGTACATGAACTAAAATGGAAACCCAAATAAAAATGAAAAAAACTGTTTATTGGAATTCCCAACAAAAAAATTTACTATTTACACTAAATGCCATGTTTACGCTGCCACAAACACAAGTACAGGCTGGTTTATCGAAACTTCGGAAGATGAATTTATAGCAGTTTGTTATAAATATCGATATAACTGAAAATATAACTGATTTTTACCTAATATTTTTCCATTTGTGCTTTTTAATACATTCCTGATACAAATAAAACATGCACAAAATATCCTCTTTGTTATACAAATATATCAGTTTGTTACACCGTTTGCCACTTTTGCAAAACTTGATTTGTTTAAAGTGATCAAAATGGATTTTTCCATTTTCAAAATGGAGAAATTTATGGAATTTTATGGGATATTTTAACAATACCAAACAACTCTGGCTGAACTGAATTAAACAGAACTGATCAGTACAGCTGACTCATACGGTATATTCTAATCAATGTAACATTAGCGTTGGGTAACTGATATTGCTAGCCTGTTATACACAAAAATGAGCACCACCTGTGATGTCAAGTGTCATTAAAAAAGAAAAGGAAAATCACATCTTTTCAGTTGGGAGATTTTGTCTTAAAGATCTGGCAACCATGTTCATATAACCGATATCAGAAATACAGGTAGGTAGAGAGCATGAATTTCCTCACGTCTCATAGAGAACACCAGCGCATTTAACACAACTTTTGTGCTAAAGGTTATAAAACAGTCTACCGATCTTTATGAAACAGTTCAAATAATGTTGGTAACTAGTTAAAATGATATTTTATCTTTAAAAAACCACATCTAAACTTCCATTTATATCCTAAATCTCTAGTCATCTTTATAACGCTGAGCCAAGAGAAACTGAATGTTTAGTAGTGTTACTGTATCGCGATTCTTTTATGTTGCAATGTACTGTAGGTATTGCCACAATGAGTACATTAAAATATTTCTTTTATTTATATATATTTGAATTTGAGGTGTTGCGTTCCTCCATAACTCTATAAGTGATGTCCTGTAAACGATTTCTATTTACAAAGCACGGCATCCTGTGTCGTAGGTGCAAATTATTTGCCAAACCTGTTTAGAATTGTAATAAAGCCAGGAAAAAAAAAATGAATAATGAATTGGGAGATTTATCAAATTGTTATTAAAAGAAAAAGACAAATCGAATCGGCTCCTAGATATCGTGATAATATCGTATCATCTATTGGTTAGTCTATTAGTTAGAGAAACTGCCATGCAAAACATATTATTTGACACGCGTACAGGTCTATTCAGCTGTGTCTGGTGTGTAACCAAATTCAAATTAACTTTCAAAACATAAAATATTGCATGACTAGCGACTCAAGTGCTTAGACCCTGCATATACTGTGAGATGAGATTGCGATCTGGGTAGTTTGGAGGTCGTGTCGAGCTGTTTGCATGCCGGGCCCCGTGTGCAGTGGGCTGTGGTGCACTGGGTGTTCTGGTGCCATTCTATCGTTTCCGTGGGATCAGACCTGGCAGACTTGCCTTTGGTCCCCACAGGCATAGATGAGTCTTGGATGCTCGTGATCCTCTCACCGGTTTACTTACAATCTACACTACTGTATGTTAAGGTGTTAATGTGATGTGGTGTTAATGTTATGTCTGATTGATGTACTGTATACAGTATAGTAGCCATAACAAGTTTACTTTAAATAACCCCTCCCCTTCCAGTCCAACAGGATGTAAAAAAAAAAGGCCATGTGAAACTTCTGATGCTATACTTCAAACCACAGCACAAACAGCAGCGCAGACCAGGACAGGAAATTGACACACCTTTGGCTGATATTTGCACTCTCTACCATACAAATGACTTCGGTTTGCTTAGAGACGTGCTTAAATAATTACAGATATATGTATATATAACAATGACATATATATGACATACGCTCTTGGTTTTAGTTTTTTTACATTTTCCTGAGAACAAACCGACAACTCACAGAGCAGTGTTTCAGCACGGCGTGTACAAGGGTTTTTTTTTTTAGTTGCCTTAATATTCATTAAAAGCATGTTCTTATGTGTTCAGGTGTTTTGCTAGATTTTGTGTTTATTTACAGCATTTACAACCTGGAAAATGCTGCAAAAAACAACATTTCAATTTTGAACCAAATGTGGCCCAGTTTCAGACCACAGTTTCGCTCTGTGGATGGTGGTATCTGTATCTGTCACTGTCAGCCACGTTGTAATAAGAAGAGTTACACTTTATAAAATAATACTGATCTATATAACTACAACTACAGTATGAAAGAAATTATGCCCTCGGGTCAGAAAAGCGCTACAGTTCCAAGTTTGGAAAAAGCGGTAAACAAAATAGCACAGGTGGTATACGAAAGTGGCACAGAAACATAAAAACCCATTTAACGTTCAATCGCATACAGCTTGACTTTGCACATTAATGAAATGCAAGGGCTGTTCAAGTCAAACCAGAACTTTCCATTGTGCAGAATAACTCCCTTCCAGCCAAAACACAGTAATTGTGCTGATTTTATTTCATATTTCTTATGTCATACATACTGTATAATACAAAAGATGTGTGTGCCAAAGAAACTACTTCTAAAGTTTATGCGACATGGAAGTGACCGAATTTGCCTTCCTAAAAATTTCAAGTTGCTAACTTCAGCCGTTTTGGAGAGATGCCCCAAAAATGGCCATTTTTCGCATTAAACACTGTCTCGCTTCAAACTAAATGCAAATGATTCACATTATTTTATGTGTATTGATACTCCAATCGGTGTAAAGTTTTGGAAGCATATGACCTATAAAAATTGTTGCTTAAATTAAAGCATTCCGTGCAAAATTAAGGATTTTTCCAAAAAAAATCAGTAGTGTTTAAATTTAACATTTTAGAATAATACACTTTTTCAGGTTCATGTCTTTCCATGTGAAGTTTAAATTGGGCAGGTTTATCTGAATGACCATTAAGATCAGTGAAAGATTAGGATTTTTAAAAAGTTACAGACACTACACCTAGGTCAGACACTTAGCACCAATACTTTGTTTTGGTCTTTATTTTCTCTATTTAATAACCTGCTGCACTAATGCACACATCCCAACATTTCACTTGGATACTGCTTGGATTCCATCAAAGTAGAAAGTTTCTTACTACACCAAAGCTATGATCAGACTGCCTGCTTCACGCCTGAAATACAGGCCTTCCAGGAACTCCTTTAACGGCCCAAACATGTGGAAGTTGCTTGGAGTGAGGTCAGGACTGTACGCAGGATATGGCAATAATCAACAAGTGGTGTTGGTGAATGATTGTGTGTACAGTTCCTACACACAGATGCGCCTCGTGTGCATGTTACCCGAGGACATTTTCAAGTATCGGACGTTCCACTCGCTGCATGTACACGATAACGACTGCCGTGGGCTCCGAGCCACCGCGGCCGGGATCGTCATTCACGGACGTACGGCTTTCTTTAAAAACGTTTGCAGCATTCAAATGTTTTATCGCAGCTAAGAGTCTCATCTGTTGCTTGGAGTCTTCTGTAAATGTCAAACGGTTTTATGTCTTCATTTACCACGAAGTTCATCCTGGTTTGACTTGAACGCCTCTTGTACTTCAGGTACTAAAAACCTTTGCCCACACTTCCGTCTTACAAATGCGTCAGGAAAGGAATTTTGCACTAAGTCCACTAAGTACTTTTTAAACCGTATGTTGTAATTCTGACCTCCAGCTTCTGAGGGGGAAAAAAAAAACTTCCTTTATTGCATCTTTATAAATGACTCCTGTTTTAAAGTTACCACAGTATGATTTTTTTTTTTTTTTTTTAACACTTGGCGGAAGTTAAAGAAGTTAAACTTCTCCAAAGTGCATGCTTTTTGTTCCTATTTTGTTCCAATCTAAAACGAATTTCTACATCACGGCTGGAAATTTCATCTTGTTTCTCATTTTGTTGCATCCTTGGAGGCTTCATCGCTTTGCTTTTGTCTCTTAAACCCTTTAATTGGACACTCCGTTTATTTGCCGTCAAGGAGCCCCTTTTGTCCGTTTAGTGAATCTCGAGTGTGAGGTTTTTAACTCTACAGTAAGTTTTAGTGAATCTAAAATGGAAACCAGTTCCCACCTAACGTACAGGTTGATTAAGACTGAGATTGTAAACAATCATAAGGTTACCACGAATGTGGAATAGAGAAGTGGACTCCTTTCTGATTCACTTCCTCTGTGTCGTTGCGATGTGTCAGAGTCATGCATTGCAAACTGCAGAAGTTTGGTTTGCACACACACACACACACACACATACACACACGTCTGTTTTCCCAACTAATCATCGCGTCTGACATTTCTCAACTGCCTCAGGTTACAAGTCAAGGTTTACTGAATTACCGTTTAAACGAACTTAACGATGTTACAACGTGCCGGAGAGGGAAGAAGAAAAAAATAATAATAGTACACACTTAAAATAATACTGATGCTAACTTTTCACTGCCTCGGCCTAAAGTTTACACACTTCCAGTAGCACGTTCTGATACACAACATCGCTTTGTGGTCGGAAAAAAAAATCAACCATGTCGCTCTAAAACATCAACGTCGAGCTGACTGGCACCTGAAGCTTCTGCAGAAGCCGACATGCAACAACCTTATTTCCGGATGTGTTAGAAATCCTAACTTGCTGAGGGAAGACACACACACACACATATACACCTAAACAAAAGAATGCGAGACCGCCCTGGCTATCTGGAATTTGTACGCCGTGAGCTAGTCTGCTGTGACATGATCAGAGGATGAAAAGATTTTCAGGGTGTGCGCGAAAGAGAGAGGAAGAGTGACGGAGAGAAAGAGAGGGATGAAACAGCATTAAAAAAAAAAAAAAACAAGAGATACTAAACCCCGTCATTAAAAATTCATGATTTAGCCTGATTTTTATATCACATGATTAGGGTAGTGAAAACTTCAGACGCTGAGATCAATCGAATGAATATATGGTTGCCGGTGTGTGTGTGTGAGAGAGAAAGAGCGAGCGAGAGGGGGAAAAAAAAAAGCGAGAGAGCATATAAGGTTTTATATCTTGGTTGCGACCGAATGTCTCTTTAAGGACACGACGATCGAACACTTTTAACCAAAACCTGTAGATTTTATTTATGTTTTTCGAACTAAAGGCTTCCTCTTGGTTACCATGGTTACTGTTGGGTTTACGCCCAGCCCTGGCGTTAATGAGCTGCATTAATACTTCTTCAGGATGATAGTAATCGAAAAGTGTGTGTGTGTGTGAGTGTGTGTGTGTGTACAGTATATACCCATGCTTAAGCAGTACTGATGAATGACTAACAGGATGTCGTCTGGGTGAAAAGAGTGGGGGTTGACCTTCATTCAGCTCATCGTTATGTCTTACACACTCGGTTCTACGCCAGGCTGCAGTGCAATAAAATAGTAGCGCGTCGTCTCGGGCGTCGTCACTCGGTACGAACTCGAGAGCTTGCAAGAAACAGACGGCATGAACACTGCACCAGAATCGAAATACCACAAAGATGCAAAGATCAAACTAAGATGTAATCTATGGGCCATATGCAGAGCGGGGTGAAACGTGTGTGTGTGTGTGTGTGTGTGGTAGTGAGGAGACAGGCTTCTGGTATTCAGTAGTAGTAGTAGTATTCAAATGGATTGGATTTGCGATTATATATGGCATGATTTATCTATCAAGTACAGCATCCGCCCAAAACATACAGTACTGACATCAAAAAGACTAATAATATTACCTTGTTGTCATTTGTGAGTTTATTTCTCCTGAAACATACACACTATTAGCGTGTTGATTTACCACGGTATGCGTAATGTAAGTGTTCGACGTGTGTGTGTGTGTGTGTGTGTGTGTGTGATTCCCGGAACAAAGGTTGCTGCTGCCGACTCCTGCGGAAGGAGACGATTTGCTCGTGTGATAAATTTCCCACAAGTAACCATCAGGTGGTGTAAGACCGGGGAGACGGGGCGTGTCTGGGAAGGAATTGTTTAGCCACCTTTTTTAAACTCGGTCCAGGACCCATTTTTTTTAGATGACTGCACAACACAACTTCCTTTTCGCTACCGTGTGTCTGGAGCTCGGCCCCGTCGGCAAACGCGAACGCACATCCGAGATGCGCGGGTTTCAGTACTGTATATTTTGGCGCATAACGTATTTTCTGGTTGGGTGATTAATCCTTTTGTAAACTTACAAGTAAATAATATAAAAAACTATTTACAAAAAAATAAACATTTCAATGTGGGAGTAATTTCCCACATTAGAAAAAAAAAAACTTTTTATTCACTAAAAACTAAAAACTGCCTCTTCATGACGCAAAAAAAAAAAAAAAACCTACTATATTTCACCGTATAAATCATTGAATAATATCAACTGCAATCCTCTGAGAAAGTCTCATGCACTTATCACTTATTTAAATATGAAATGTGCGCAGGAAGCAGCCGTTTCACACTTTAACTCCACGAGGCTTAGTTATAAAAGGCTGTACGCGGTTACAAAAAAAAAAAAAACTGCTTACATCTCGCCAATGTGCTGGAAAGCGGCGTTGCCGGAGTAGCCGTTAGCATCTGCTCTGGACGATCGCGACTCCCAGGCACTGACACCCACCAACACTCAGACTGACTATAATCCACAACTTACGCTGTTGTCTGTATGTTGCAGTAATCTGTAGAGGTCTAGAAAGGTGTTTGCTACAGTGTCTTGTCTATAAACAGAAGATTCTGTGAGTTATCTACTGTAGGTCTTTACTTTGGAGTCACCAAAGTGTGCGTGTCTAAATACTTGGGCAATAAACCTGATTCTGGTTCTGAGGCTTGTCGTCTTGTCGGAGAGAACCGGGGTGTTTTCTTTTTAAGATGCTCGTGCTGTGTGTGCATGTGCGAGTGTGTGTGTGCGTGCATGTGTGTGTTTTGCTTCGACACAGCACTCAGATAATCAGGTTCAGATTTTTGGAGATGAGGTCACATTCTAGCGCGCGCCTACAAAATGGGGGACGAAGGGAAACGTTGTGATTCCTCGACGCGCTCAGCGGACGTACTCATGGTCTGGCTTTGAACTTAAGCACATCTTTGTTGCAGAGAATCCACTTGAATGAAGGACAGTATTACTCAGCACCGCTGTCTTTAGAGGTTGACGTAACCCGAATTTGTCACTGTAATTTATGTTCCGGGCTTTAAATACACGCAAAACAAGTATGGCAGTCCAATGGGAGGCCAATATTACATATTGTGAAGGCGGGCCTACAGCCAGCGCCTCTTACCGTGTTCACGCTCGAGCGGGAAAACGAGGCCAAGAAATCACTTCAGCACCACAACCAGCTCCACTGCCCGTCCAAGAGGGGCGGGGCGCCTCAACTCGCCAGCGCCGGCAGCGAATAACCTTCCACCGTCCCGCTGTCAATAGGCAGCCTATAAAAGGCCAGTGGAGCGTCGGTCCGGATAGAAGCAGAGCTTGGATGCTGAACTCTGGTTTGTATTGTCTTTCTACATTTCCGGGGTCTGACCGCAGGGGGGAAATCTCCTCCACGGGGCACGACGCCAAGCGGCCTACGCCAGGGTTCGACAGCATCTTCGCGCCTTCCTTATCGTCCAACTCCGCCGGTTCGGGTCGACCGCTGCCACCCTCAGAAGCCAAAGAACCTGTCAATGTTTTTAATAAAAGAGAATCTTTTTTTTTCTTTCCCCTCAACCTCCGTCTCCCGGCGTCGGTGTTCGGTTTGCTCTGCTCAAGTCTTCACCATACTGTATGTACTACAGTAACTGTAACACTATCGATTCATTATTTAACAGTAGAGTCTCTTTAAAGGAGAAAACTTTCCCAAATAGAACTTCTAGGGTTGCTTCAGTTCTTTGCATCTAGAAACCCTGGATTGTGTCGCTGTAACTGTTTCAGTAAAACCTAAACGGAGGGTGAAATGTGTTTCTGGTTATCATTCATTTAATGATTAACGATTATTGATTATAAACTGTGGGACGACTGGTTAAGAAAAACAATGTGTGAAATTTGCAACCTTGGGAGGAGCGAATTTACACTGCGCGTTAATCTTAACTTTTACTCTATTTCAATTGAATTATTTGTATTTATTCGTTACACTGACGCACATTTAAAGATTGCACAATAAGAGGTACACACATGTGTTGGTTTGTTGAGGGAAAAAAAAAAAAAAACCTAACAGAAGGATGAAGAGTTTAGTCCTCAAACAGCCTCGGGGAAAGTCGTGCCCGGTCCTAAACCAAAAATATCTCCTTGTCCAAGGTTGGGGAGCTCAAGGGGGCTTCAGATGCCATGTGGAGCACAGAGGAACTGACGGGAAGACTTTATCCGAACACCAGGGCAGCATCGTCCACTGTACATCCCCAAACC
>JAQQZT010000007.1:23783177-23797328 GCA_030068275.1 Clarias platycephalus
ATTTATTATTATTTTTTTTTTTACCCTACTTAATCCTTTTTTTTTCTCCTCCCAATATATCTTATTTATATTTTATAAGAATAGTCACACTCTGACATGGATTACCACTCAGGGTTCAAAGGAAACGCCTACAGCACTCTCACCTCTCCTACCACACATACTATACATCATATATTCCCATCTCTGCTTATAATGCTATTAACGCTGTCTAACGTTCTGCTAATTCTCTGTTATCTAACAGGAAATAATGCAAAAAAAAAAAGTCCTGGTTCACTTCTGAAGTCGTCTTCCACATTCTCGATTTCAAAGCACTTTCCGCAACAGAAAGAAAACTCGTCAGGTCATCCTTACATCGCACTCCCAGAGGTACTCATTAAAGACAAGAGGAATGCAGAAAGCGAGCAAGAGAGAGAGAGAGAGAGAGAGGAGAGCGGTATAGAGAGGGCAGTTTTACCGCAGTGAATAGAAGGAAAGACGTGCTCCTATGTGCTTGAAAAAATGAGGCTAAATCCTTCTTGAGTCTTCAACTCACGGTGCACACGGTGAGCAGACTGGCCACTGCAATAACTCCCCCGATACATCATGGCAAGGCTGAGTGGCCGCTGGAAAAGTGCACTAATGCAGCTTGGAGCTGACAAACCCTGGCCAGATCAGAGGCGCGTTCAAAGCCAGCGATAATGTGGCGGTGGTAATCAACGCTAACACGTCTCAGACCACATCAACATCAAAGCCTCGCACGCTGCTGGTGTACAAACTCCTAGCTCGCGCTGAATCCGAGCGATTCGTCTTTACTAAACAGCGGCGCAGCAGAGATCCTGACATTTTCACTAGCTAGGAGGGATACAGCGGAGGCTCACTCCTTCATCAATCTCAATCTCAGACAGCAATTTCAGTTTAAGGTGAAAGGAGGCAGAATCCCACTTAAGTCTTTAAAAAGTGAAAACCGCACTGGGCGGCGGAAGCGCTATAAAACAGATTAAAGGCGGCTGTGAAAAGCCAGCACAACACCTGTGATATA
This sequence comes from Clarias platycephalus, assembly GCA_030068275.1. NCBI lineage: Eukaryota > Metazoa > Chordata > Actinopteri > Siluriformes > Clariidae > Clarias > Clarias platycephalus. The sequence goes on from JAQQZT010000007.1 coordinate 23,784,196, forward strand.
TATATATATATATATATATATATATACACACCCGGAATAAACGCCGCACATCCGAACACGCGCGAGTGTTGTTTCTGGCTTAAGGGTTATTAAAGTGATATTTCATTCCACAACAACATCATGCTCAGGAATTAGAGCTTGAAACAAGAATGTGTGCGGAAGTGATTACGATGATCCGACTGGCTCTGGTTTAATAAAATCATCGTCTGCATCTTAACCCGAAGTTAACACGAAAGACCGATTATAGCTGTTGTTTTTTTTTCCCCCTCTGGATCCATAGGACCTGATCCGCATCACTTTAAAGGTCACGTACAAGTAAGGAATAAAACACTAAGGCACATGCTGGTAGATAATAATTGATGTTACACTATACTATCTTTAGAGTATGCAATTTTTGATGGTCTGTATATATTTACTGTATATTTTTGCTTGGTTAGGCGCTATATCTTCCTGCGTTGATCTATTGAATTTATACTTTAGGTACATTACAATAACTTAGGTATATACATTAGGTAGGTAGGTTTATCTTTACTAAAGAAGTCTGTTTCACTCCTAGTTATTTACGTTGTTACTAGCTAGTAGTTACCATAGAAACAGTACATACTGTACTGTACGTTCATTAGTTACTAATATGTCATTATGTCAGCCAATCAGGTGCAACGCTGCGAACCATGACAACAGAGGGCACTGAACCACTGAACGAATTGCGTCACTTTTTCCATATAAGGGTTAGCAGGGAAATCATGGCGTCAAAATACAAAATTATAGCTGATTAGATTTGACAGGTCACATGCACTACCAGGCAAAAGTTTGGACACACCTTCGAAATGCATGCAATCTTTCCTTATTTCTATTTCTTTCTACATTGTAAAACAATGCTGAATGCATCGAAATCCTTCGAACAGTTGATATTGAGATGTATACAGTATCTGCTACTTTACTGCTCTGTAAATCCTTCATAACGCCTCTAATCTGAGGTGCTGGTTGTTAATTAGTGATTTCTGAGGCTGGTGACTCTAGACGAACTTCTCCTCTGCAGCAGAGGTCAGTTTTGGTCTTGCTTTCCTGGGAAGGTCTTCATGAGAGCTTCATGAGTTTGCTTGATGGATTTTGCAAGCGGACTTGACAACACCGTTCTTGCAAGAACTATTCTCAACAGCTGACCTTCATGTCAACTGATTGTTGTTGTTGTTACTTAATTACATAATTACATATGTATTACTTCAGCGTGGTGAAATCTCCAGTCGCGTTCTACAATGTAGAAAATACATCAGTAAACAAAACAAGAATGAATTAGTACTAGTACTGTATATAGACAGAGGACACCGCTGTCGAGACTGACAACAAGATAACAGTAATGAAAACACAAGGTTCTGCTGAAACGGGTGCTTTCTACTGCTCAGAATACCTTGTTTAAAAATAAAAATACGGAAGAAATGAATGTGAACTAGTTTATTTTTGTGAACTAAGAACGTGAACTGGTTCATTTTACTGTTTGTGAACTGAGCTTTATGCTAAATACAGAGTTGCTGAAACAAAAAAGGTAGCGATTTGAAACTGAAAAACAGTGAATTCACACTACGGTAAACAGGGTTCGAATATTTTTATGTTATGAAACCGCACTGAGTGTGTAGACATGCCATGAAGCTGAAAAACAAAAACTATAAACGATCTGAACCAGTGTCGAAGTCAAGTTTTCGATATAAAAAAATTCAAGAGTTTGCGTTAACATTCCCGTAAATATCAGAATCTGAAAAAAACTACGTGATCTCAGACACCATGGTGTGTTTGCTGCTGTAAGAAGCGCCACTTTGACTATGGGACCTTGTGGTTTGCACTAAATAGTCTCTAGAATTTACACAGAACGATGTGAAAAACCACAATCTATTCACCAAGCTGCAGTTCTGTGGCTACAAACACAAAGACGTCAGAGGACAATGACCAGAGAGGCGCGAGCTGACAGGAAGCCGAGAGCTGAAAAAGCATCGCGGAACGCGCAACGAGTCAAAGCTTGTGGTGGATACTCTAGAACAATAGAAGACCATGTCCGGTTCCGCTCCAGCCAACCAAGAACAGGAATCTGACGGCACCCTGAGCAATGAATTAGCCAAACTAAGCAGTAAGACTGAAGACGGGAAAACTCATCACCTGGTCAATGAGATCACATTCTCTGCCTCCGTTCTGGGAAAATGACCTGAAAATGTTCCACGGCTTCAAATCCAAGCCGCTCCGAACAGAATCTGACATCAGCGAGGTACAGACCGCCGAACAACTGGAGTTCTCCCAAAGGCCACTTTCAACCTCATAATACCAAATCTGTTACCTTTAAAGTTCACACGTGTCAGGATATAATGATATACAAGGCTAATAAATGTGTTAGGAGGTGTGACAGCCAAGGGCGCCAACAATATGACACTTTTCTTCTTTTTTCTTTTTTTTTTATTGTACCTCATTAAACCATCGAGGCAGTAATGCCGTTGAAAGTGGCACAGATTGAAAGTGTGAGAAATGGGGGAGTCAAATAATAAAAATTACAATAAATGTAACTGATTTTGTTATACAAAAATAAACCCTATTTAAAATGGTGCTACAGGAAGATCACATTTATAGACTGCTCCTCATTTATTGGCAGCTTTCATAAAAAGAGCATGAGTGTCAAGTCACAAACATGTCTCTGTGGTTACTGAGCTTGATAACACACTGAGAATTATATAAAAATGACAGCTGTCAATATTACCGTGTTAACGCATGTGATTAATCTAGAAATTTTAACACATTAACTATTTATTTATTTATTTTTTTTAACACAAATGAACTGATTGACCAAGTTTGACCCTGGTGACTTCCCATAATCGCACCGTGGTTACCCGGCTGTGTGTGATAATGGCACGTTTAGCCCAGATAATAAGATGATTGAGAAAACAAGAATCACAAGTTGTGTGCTCGAGCCACTTTCAAGGCGAGCTATTTTTACAAGACTACATTAAACGTAAGCTGGGGGAATGTGGGCGCAGGCGGCTAATGCTCTAGGTTGTTGATTTTCCGGTCTGAGGATCCAGGTTCGAGCCCACACCTCCATATCACCCAGCCGCTGCACGCAGTGCCGGTCCCATACAAGAGATTAATGTTTGAGATATTATAAAACTGGATAATCAGTTTCCTCTAATCAGTTTGTCATGCATTTCTTTATTCCAACACTGCACATTTATAATTCAAGTAAATTTGAGTATTTTAAAATTGTGATTCATCGTGATTAATCACAGACTATGACTGTGAATAACTAGATTAAAATTTTTTATCAATTGACCGCACTAATAAAAATAAAAATTATTACTGAACCATATTAATAACATTTTGGGAAAACAATTCTAATCAACCACAAAGATTTATACATCCCATTGATTTACCTTTTTTTTTTTTTTTAAACCAAAGGAAGTAAAAATTCTTCTTAATGAATTTGTATTTTTTTTTTTATTTGCATGAGCGTTCATTGAAAATATAAAGAATTTAAACCACTACAAAGATAACCGGATGGTGGGAAATGCACATATTTGCCATAAGAGCCTTTTCAAGGATGCCGGAAACACACAGGCATTTGCACTACCTTAATTCTTTATCCTCGACCTAACACATGGCCTTGTATGAGCAGTCGAAGCAAAACTCTTAAACAAGTCAGGCAACAAGAATCACCCTTTTCTCCCCATAATAAAAAGCGTCACACGGACAAAAAATAATGCAACGTCATCTATCAGTTATTTGAAAGTTTATCAGATCAGACTTGGCTCAGTTAAGACCGACAGCCCAGATCTGACTGCGTTGGTTGCTATGGTAACAACGCCAGAGGCAGGGGTAATGACAATGTGACATGAGTGTTGTGTGACGTCAAACGCTGGCTACACCATGTGATTGTGTGGACTTGAACTCCCACACGAGGTGGACAGTTTGAAATCTGGGTAGATTGTCCAGACTGAGACACGGCTTTAGAACATTGATTTAAATCTGATTTCAAATCAACTTGAGAGTGGATTTTCAAAGATCAGATTCAATGTGGGTTTTTTTGTACCGTTCAGACTACATGAAAGCAATCCGATTTCAAACTGATTCTAGATTTGGCCTGGCAGTCTGAACAAGTAAATCACTTCCCAATCATCTCCTGTGGGTTGTGCAAGTGTCAAGTCCACATCTACAACTATATTAAGACATACTCTACATTATTTACAACAGGAGCAGTATATGGACACTTGGGATGTACCCATATGTAGTTTCCCACCAAAACTATTGGTATTAAGACAGAATTAGTCTCAGGTGCTGGATCATGTCTATAGGAATGTATGTTCAATCAGCTATAAGAGTATTAGTAAGACTAGGCACTGATGGGTGAGGAGGTCTGGGTTCCAGTTCATCTCAAAGGTGTTCAGTGGTGTTGAGGTTAGTGTTCTGTGACAGTCAACTCTAAAATTTGTCAAAACAGGTCTGGCTTGTATTGTGCACAGGGGTCATTGTCATGCTGGACCAGGTTGGGACCTCTTAGTTCAGTTCCAATGAAGGGAAACTGCAATGTTACAGGATGCAAATATATTCGAAACAATGGTGCGCCTCCAATTTTGGAATCTGTTTGGAAAAAGAAAAAAAACAAAAATGGACTTTACATTTAGCCATGTAGTTTAACCTCTCACTGAACTCATCCCTGCACCTATCCAATGCACCCGTCCACCCATCTGAACTCATCTATCCTCCTAGCCAACATATCCATCTCCCAATTCAAAGCAACTCAGCCTCCCATCCAACTCATCCACCCTTTCATTCAACACATCAATCCCCATCTCTGATCAAATCCAAAATCCCATCCAACCCCCCCCCCCTCCATCACCTCATCCTCACATCCATCTCCCCATTCAAACCATTCCATCCTCCTATCCAGCTCATCCATCCTGCAATTTATTCATCCATCCTACGATCCTTCCATCCAACACAATCATCTCCTCATCCAAACCAATCAGTCCTCCCATCTGAACCTATCTATCCTCCTGTCCATCCTTATTCCATCTTTTACAAACCAACAGCTGGTCCAGAATTTAATTTCACAACCCTGATCAACATGGAGATGATTTTCAAATTCAGCTCACGAGTTCATGCAACTGCACCGTCCTTCACACAGATGCATGCACTGTGTATAAAAGCGAGCGAGAGAGAGAGAGAAGGAGAGAGAGGTTGTCACATTAGCTCGTCACAGATTGCAAATCTTTGCCCTACTTTTATAATTATACTATATTACGATGAGAATGAAATGTTTCTCCAGCTCACTTTGCAGATCTTCAGACCTTTTCTCTTACATTTTTCTTTCTTTCTTTCTTTCTTACTCGTGTATTCAGTCTCTGAGCAGTAACACATACCCAAAGCTTGTTTTCCCATCAAAGTCAAGCTTAATTTCAGCAGCACTTCTGTGCTCCTTGAACTCGGAGCACGATGGCACGTTTTCGGAGGCACAATGAAACTGCTTTAACCGTCCGCGGATAATAACACACTCCGCGCTCTGTGAGCACACGAACATAGAGACACAGCCTCGTTCATCTCCTCTCTCCATCTTTCATTTCTGTTCAAAAACCATTAAGCCTCCTGCTATTCCTCTTCTTATCATGCTGACATACACGACTTTCTGCTTTAATGTAACGGAATGAACGAGTGACGGAAGAAAACCTATCTGTAATATCTTTAACATTTTTACAGAGCTTTTTTTTTTTTTTTTTTTAAGTCAGGAAATGCTCCGAGGCGAATATGACAGACTAATAAATACACAAAGTAATAAATAATATGATATGATATGCCACTGTGGGCTGTCTGGTAAATGTTCCTGTGTTATAACTTTCTCTCATATATGTATATATAGTAATACAGACATCCATAATATATATACACTATATTACATCATTTATATTTATATACTGTATATACTGAACGTAATACACTATATACATTCCTGTGTAAAAGTTAGTGCCCCCCATTTAATTCTATGTAAAAACATATTGTTTTTTTTCACCACGCCATTATTTTTTAACAAAAACATATTTTTTTGTTTTTTTACAAAAATAACATGCAAGCAATATTAAGTACCCCCTTACTGCTTCCACAAAATTTAAGAGGTTAAGTTGCAACCAGATGTTGCTAACGATCAGCCCATGATTAATATATATGATGGTATATATAAAATATAATAAATTGAAACATATTATTTTTCCATAACAACCTTTCTCAAAATGTTTTCTTTTCTTCTTGCATCAGATACATTTGTCAAGCTACAACTTTTCCCTTCTTTACATCTATTGCTATGGAACATCAAACAAGTAACAAGTTCTTTTAAGTGTACAAGTGTTTTTAATGTTTATTTAGAACATTTGTTACCATGGAAACAGTAGCATATTAGAACATGTGTGTTCATACATTATAGAAAATGAATCAACACGTCCGGACCGATCAGAATCAATAATTTAACAGCACTTTTGTATAAAACAGCGAACAAACGCAGCATCCCGCCAAATCAAGAGAACTCCAAGTGTGTGAGACAAAGAATTGGAAAATGTCGGGATGGCTTTCTGCTGTTGGATTGATTCCACAATCATGGACTGAACATTAATCTATCATGTTGAATCCCTGCCAAGCATCAGTTAAATATAAAAAAAATAATAATAATCACACATAAACACAACCGAAAATGAGCTTGTTTTGCAAATTCATAAATAACTAGAGAGAGGGGGAAGAAATGTGCAACAGATGGCCCTGCAATGCTCACACTCAACTGATTATGTATTATGCATCTGATTTTAATTACGCAAATGCATAAACAGCCTAATCAAGCTTATAACAGACAAACAAACCTCCTTTATCAACCGCTGCGTCTTGGTCATATGACGAGGCCTAAAAATAGCTCTGGTAAATAGGAAACACACACGTTATAGACGTGACCAGAAATGGCACAAAAACTGCACGAGCTCTTATTCCTCCCTCAAGCCCTAAAACGGCTCTGCTGTTCTCTGACCGTATTTCAACGAATTTCTACCAGGACCCAATTTGATTAGGAAAATTGCTGAAATTAATTATGGAGATTGGCACATTTCAAGCAGCGCCCCACTGGCCCATGCACATCAAAAGCGGAAAACCACCGATGGCCGCGCAAGCGAAAAAGTACACCAGAGCTATCGCTGAGCAAAAAAAAAAGGCATAGCAGACCGTGAGAAGAGTTAACCTCAACACCCATCCACTGCACACGTGAGTGGAGAAAAAAAAAGTGCCTCGAGCTTGTCTCGTTTTTATCGTAGACGGAAAAAGTCTGCTTGCTATAAAAAAGTATTACAAGACACAGAAGCACAATTAACAGGGTACACCACGCTACACTAGAGCCATCGCTTACTGTAGATTCACTACGTTTATCTATATTCGATATATATTTAGACATATATTTATGTTACTTGCGATATCAAGGAGCATTTGTGAAGACTAACACACTTCTTGTTGCTATAACAATGACATCATGTACAGGAGTCCTAATGGTGTGTAAACCTGACCATGTCTGGGTGAATAACAGGTTTCAAAAACATACGAAATAACTATAAATGTATTACTCTTAAAAAAATATACAGATATAATATTAATTTGTTGGAAGGTAATTGTTTACACGGTACCCATAAAAAGTTTGCACCAAAGTTTGGATTTATTTTCTACATTCTAGAACAATACAGGATGTTTTTTCTCTTCTGAAATAGTTCTTGTACTGTAAGAACAGTATTGTGTCAAGCGCATTTGCAAAACCCATCAAGCACCATGATGAAACTGGCTCTCATGAAGACCTTCCCATGAAAGCAAGACCAAATCGTACCCAGTAGATTATATATAGTATCGTGCAAGTCATTGACATGTGTTTGAGAAATATCAAAATCAAAATCAATCAAAACATTTGTTTGTTAAAAAGGTCAATACACTAATATTTCACTGACAGGCAACCATTTTTTCCGTGACATTCCATTCTTGTTTGTAAATACTACTTGTTTTTACTGACCTACAGTAATAATAAAGTCATTTATATGAATAAAGTCGCCTAAAACTCCTGCGCAGACGAGCATATGTGATGATTAGGAAGAAGCTGAAGTATATAAAGTGCCTCTGATGTCAGACACAATTCGAGCGTCAGGACGGCATCAGAGAAATCGCAGCTAAGTAGGACAGCCAGCCGGCAGGTAGCGAGCCTTCAGAACTTCAGAGAGCCGTCTGCGCTTTCAAGATTTCTCTGTGAAGGCAGGTGAAGGCAGATATCAAGACCAGAGCGCGCATCGAGCCTGATGTGTCCCTGTGTTACACGTCGGGACTCATCAAATCACTTGACGCAACGGAGCTAACATCACCCTGTCCTGGGTGCCATCCGGAGGGCATGCATCTATAGAGGTGTGTAAGGGTATGAACCTCACACACCTAAAATTGTGTAGTGGGAATTTTTTCCAGCACACCACACCACACACTGCACTATTACCCACTGTTACTATATTGGTCAACTCTGCACTCCAACCCACACACCACTAAACCAGCTTCAAATGCACACATGCTCAAGTTCCTGAAAACAGACTGTTGTAATACGTGCAGAACACATTCGCCAATATTTAGTCATAGTTATGCTCTTATCACGGTAATCATTGCACCTTGCAAGGTGAGAACTTCACATGTGATATCTGTGACAGGAGCAAATCAGATTTTTCGAAAGTGGTCAAGCTTCAATATACTATGGTTAAGAAATATATACAGCATATATGGGAGGAAACCCACCAAGGACAGCGAGAACATGCAGACTACCTGCACACAGACCTGACGTGGGAATCAAACCCAGGACCTTGAGGTGCAGGGCATCCACTGGTAACCACTAAGCCACTGTGGTTTTATTATATATATATATATATATATATGTTCACAGATAATAATGGTAAAATAACATATTTTGTCTAAGATGGATGTTCAAATCAAACCAGAAATGAAGGCATAAAACCGACTGACATTTAAAGAAACACTTTAAGCACAGTACGGTGATGAGACTCTTAGCCGCAGTAAAACATCTGAATGATGCAGACATTTTAAAGAAGGCCGTATGTTTCTGAATGACGAGCCGGGCCAAGCTGGCTCAGAGCCCCGTGCAATCGTTCCGTGAACATTCAGCAGTGGAACGCCTGATCCTAAAAAAAATTATGGATCGTTTATTGGCAATTTGAGGATGGGATGCATCTGTCTGTGGGAACTATCCCCTCACTTAACCACCAACACCACTTTCACGTTACTGAGAATTATTGCTACATCTGCCATACAGTCCAGACCACGCTCCCAGCCACTCCCACAATTAAAGGAGTTCCTGGGAGGCTGGCGTTTTTAGTCATGACGCAGGCTCCGGCATACTGAGAAAACTTCTACCTTAATGGGATTATATAGAGAAAAGGGGAGTTTTTACTCTCGTAACTGTGTTCTGCTATTACGCACGTTTAAAAGTCTTGGTTTGACTTGAACGTCCCTCGTATAAGTCAGTATGAAAACACTGGAAACCCCAAAAGAATTTCCTTTTCATGGCAGATGACAGATGTTTTAATGAAAAGGTTTTGTAGAAATTTACTGAAACACATGAACTAAACGTAAACAAAAAGCCTCTGATTTACTTTCTTTCTTTCTTTCTTACATTCTGAATCAAGTGGCTTCTTGTACCCTGGATAACTGGAAAAGTACTGTTCTGCAAACACGCTGCACATTTCCTGCAAGCAAATGCTTCAGCATGCATGATAACCCTTTTTGTCTGAACACAGCAACCACTTCATTCGGGCGCACTAAACTCGATTACATTCGTCTGCAATATTTTTACGGCTCGGGAATGACTGCAGACAGAAGTGTGCATTAAAAAAAAAAAACAACCAGACACAAACTGCATAGACTGCAGAGCCTCTAGATGGTCAATAAATGCAAAAAATTTTAGCAACTGTTTATTGAAAGCTTATGAGCGGGTACTGTATCTCTGATGCTAAAAAGAAAATAAGGAATGAAGTAAGAACAGATATAAATAGATTTTACAGTAATAGTTATAGTACCAAACAATTTTATCAAATTAACTAGCTACGCTAACATGAGCTGACCTGATATTTCAGAGAATAATTTTAAAATATAGCTGCAAAGCAACGATGATCGGGCCCAAGCACCTGAGCCCAGGTGCACCAGAAAGACAGTAGTGCCCAGTGGGTTTAAGGCCTCACCATGCCTGAACCATTTGAGATATCAAAAATCCCTTCACAATTTTGCATCCTCAATGTCTTAAGATCACATTTTCCCAGTTTGGTGGCAATCATATAAATCATCTCGGAGAAGTATAACAAATTCCATTGGGTGTCTTTTGCGAACAACCCCAAATAACTGACTTACAGTAAGTAGAATCGATAACATGCACATTGTTCAGCTCAATGAGATCTAAATGTGTACCGAGTTTTACATGTACAGATATTCAAAAAGCACCAGATGATTGAAAAATAAATAAATAAATAATCCTTAGGAAAACAATAAGGCCCTTGCACAATCAAATTCATGAATGTTTACATACACCTGACAAAATTTCTAAAAGAAACATTACATTGTACCTATAAAGCTTTATACATTTCATGAGTAAAGCTAATAAACTAACTGTGTGATCTGATCTGACCGGAAATCTCAGAGATAATTTAAATCACACTTACAATGGTTCAAAGCTAATAAGCTAGCAAATGTTCACTAAGTCAATATTTACATCAGACTTATGAATGTTCATAGCATTCATTGGTAAAGCAAATAAACTAAGAGAAATACAAATAATACAATAAGTGAAAATAATAAGTCAAATTTGTAAATATTTATACCATCAGCAAATCTGAGAGGATTTCTCTGAGAAATTGAAAATTGCTTTATTTGTAACGCTAACCTAAAGATTTCTCAGAGAAATTTAAAATCCTAATCGTAAACGTTCATACTGTAGTAGCATTCCCGAATAAAGCTAATTAGCAACATGACCATGACATGGCCCTATCGGGATTTCTGAGAGAAAACGCTTTAAATTATAATCATAAATCATAGTAGTTACAAGTAAAGTTAATGAACTACTGTAGATGACATTGCCTAAGCTAACATGTTATTTCTGAGAAAAACTTGCAAACAATAATTCTGAATGTTCATAGTATTTATTTGTAGATATATTACACACGTTAAACTGTGTGTGTCTGTATAGATGCCCAACATACCAACATTTCAGAGAAATGTGACTTGGATTCTATTTACAGGAGTGTCTTGCACGCATTCGATGACCTCAGGTAACTCATTATTATCAGTTAGATCATAGCGTTTGACATTACACTTACAGAGCTAAAAGTATCTAAAGTGAAAACAGTTTGTGATTTAAAAACAGCACTCTGCCGTTCACCTAAAACGTAAACTGATGGTTCCGATAAACTCAGAATAAACATATAAGCGGTAAGAAATTCCACGCAGAAATCTTAAACAGCTATGTTATATGTAGTGAGAACATACTGTATGTTGCTATGCTGCAGAATCTCAGAACTCAAGATCTGAATAAAGAACGAATAAGAAAACCCAAATGAACTTGTTAGTGTTGCGTGAATATACCACTTCTTAATTACAAATTGAACTGCCTTCCTATCTCTGATACAATCAACCAATAGTCAGTTATCTCTAACACCATCGCGCACGCGAATGGCTTTGCATGCTTCATAAGCATTCATGCACTTTGTTTTGCAAAGATCTGGACAAAGAAGAAATATGTATTTGTTACGATGTTCCTGTTATGATAACTGTATCACCCTTGTTCCCTAAATGTGAAATTCGTGGCAGGCAATACTCATTTCTTCAGAAATTGATAAGAAATGAATTGAACAAACGCGACGTGGATGGTTTCGTTCAACTGCAGCTTTAAGAAAAGATACGAATTCTAACTCTCTCAACAAGTTAACTCTTAATAAACTTAACCTTAATAAGGTTTCCCTAAAGATTTGGTCATTCGAACTGTTTGAAGTTATGACCAGTTTGAGAAGTATCACTAATTTCATTTTCCTCTTTCTTCTCTTAAGACTGTCTGAGAGAACGTTTTAAAGGGAAAATGTGATGCGATTATAATGAAATTTCATACATTTTCTTCTTAATATGTTAATTTAATATCCCTTCTTTTAAAGTTATAATCCTGTAAGCAGATATGGCGAGAATTACGGTGAATATGAGTTTCCGCTGTTAAGTTAGACTTTTGAAAAAGCTAAAGCTTCAGAATGTGTGACATCATGTTAAAAAGCAAACCACGTACAGTACAGCGCAAAAGTCATGAGCCATCCCTCATTTCTTCATATTAAGTTAAATTAAATCAAATGATGTAGATTCAATTAAAGAAATGTGAACAAATGTTTTAATGCGACTGGCTGCAAAGTGCCTAAAGATACACTTTAAAAAGTGGTTATAATTGGTGGTTACGACCTCATTTCCCTTCTCTTCTGTTCCAACCACTCAGCACTCAGCACCACCAATATGCTAACCATCGGCCTGATCATCTGTCATCATCTGCATCTGTTTCTCACTGGTTCCTGCCCTAAGTTAGATATAATTTTTATGTTTGAATGATTAGCCAAAAACTACGCCTGAAGAACTATTCCTCAAGACTTCATTAAAATACTAGAAAGTCTGGCTCTTTGAAAACAAAACATGAAGAAACAAGGGGGGAACGACTTTTGCATAGTACTTAGAACACTGTATCTGTGCCAATCAAATACTTCTCTTAACGTTTTACTGTAACACTGTCCAAAGAATAGCACAATACACATGACTACCTGTATTGAACGCATTACTAGATTATATGCATTACCATGAAAACTACCTTATTTACAAGTACAAAGGGGGGGGAACAGGTCAGTGTCATTGTAACGCTGGTAAGCAAGAACAAATGCATGAGTCATAATCATGTCCATGTTGGGTGTCTATGTCTAAATAGTCAGTCAGTCATCTTCTATACCGCTTTATCCTTGTATTCAGGGTCGCGGGGACCTGGAGCCTATCCCAGGAGGCTTAGGGCACAAGGCGGGGTACACCCTGGACAGGGT
>JAQQZT010000007.1:23797428-23809477 GCA_030068275.1 Clarias platycephalus
ATTTTTCTTGCATTTGACTGACATGGTGATGACTGATGACTGTTTTAAATCTGTCAGAGCGCGCGCTTGTAATTGTGCGCGCGTTAACTGTGTAATTGCATCAGTTCATAGTTGCGTCAGTTCTGCGCATATATGAAAACATGATCACCAAAACGATTTTATTTGACAAAAATATAGTTCAAAGTTTGTTTAATACATTGTTTAATATTTTTTTAAAAATGAATTGTATAACCACTTATTATTATTATTTTATTTATGTATTTTTTTTTACGTGGTCAGCATCGCGGGCCGCATCTGCATTTGTGACAGGTCGCATGCGGCCTGCGGGCCGCAGGTTGAGAACCACTGCCATAGAGTAACAAACCACTGACTGAACATGCACAGAGAAAGGGTTAAAACCAAAACAACTGCATAGCATACGCATAACAAATAGTACATGAAGTACAAAGCAGAAGTGCTTTGTGGGAATTTGGGAGGAATTTGTGATATTGGCAATTGCTGTCATTCTGACATTATGTGAACGTTCTACAGTATGTGGTGCTAAATTCAGGTGAGACTGGGTTGGAGGTGTGGGACTTGTTATGGGATTTGTTATGATCATCAGTATATTATTTAGGTTTGAAAACAATTGAAAGTTCACAAAAAACAGGCCAATTAAGTACATTTCTGTGTGAATAACCGACTAAAATTTTTCATTTACATTAATACATTTCATCATTAATAAACACTGAAATGCTGTGTAAAGGCAGCGGTGACTCAGTCGGTTAAGGCTTGTTGTGGGTTACTGGGTTACTAATCAAAATGTGGGCGGTTCGAGCCCCAGCACCACCAAGTTTCCACTGTTCCCCTTGAATAAGGCTCTTAACCCTATCTGCTCCAGGTATGCTGAATCCTGGCTGACCCTGCTCTCTGACCCCAGCTTCCAAACTGGGACACGACAAAAAATGATTTCACTGTGCTGGAAGGTCCATTTGACAAATAAGTGAATATCACTCACTCACTCATCTTCTAAACCGCTTTATCCTGTCTTCAGGGTCGTGGGGACCTGGAGCCTATTCCATATACATACTGTATACAGTACTGTGCAAAAGTCTTAGGCACCATATTATAGGCTGTACCAATCTTGTTGTATATGTTTATCATGTCTGCATAAGCATGTACAACATCATTCAGTATTTCCATATATAACTTAAAAATTTATAAATAAATAACATTACAGGAGAATATCCATAGCTGTAAAGAAAAAAATATAGTACAAGACAGACCAGTTTTCAGATGGAAACAAAAAACCTAATGCACTCCAAATTTTGACTGTTTATTTTATTACTCTTTATTGCTTTTTATAGAAGTTTCTTTTATGCAGAAATGTTTTCCAAAGCATCTTTTGCTTACGCCATATTTTTGTATGTGCCCAAGACTTTTGCACAGGACTATAAGTAAAACAGCTGTTAGGTTTTACTGAGCTTGCTGGAGAATCTGATAACTTTGGTAACGTTGTCTTTACACTTAAAAAGTGATCTTATGAATGTGTTTTTTTTCCTCAGTCATGTTTGTATATATTGCATCATATTGCCTGGGTTGTGCTGAAAAAAAAAAAAAGAATATGACTAAGGATAACTCTATATTGCACAATCATGACTCCATATATATTTGTTAAAACATATTAATGCAAAGGGTTTAAGGGTTACATTACCGCTCAAAAGTTTGGCATTACTTGCTAATTTCTTTCTTTTTGTTTAGTGATTTATTTTCTTGTAATTATGTAACAACAACAGTCAGTTGTTATTTTAAGACACGGAGGTCATGGTTTTCTGGAATAGTTCTTACAAGAACAGTATTGTGTCAAGTGCATTTGCAAAACCCATCAAGCACCGTGATGAAACTGGCTCTCATGAAAACATTGCGGGGGTTTTTTCTTCTTTTTTTTTTTTGCTTTGTCTTACTCTTCACAGGTTTGTAGGTTGGATCTTTCAAATAGGAAATGACCACTTTTGTGCAGACAGGTAAAGCCGGCCCGTTCCGCCGGCTACAACCGACAACCGTGGGAAACACCGTATCATACTATAAACAGACAGCATTGTCATCGTCTGGCATTTTTAAACTTAACACTATCTATATATGGTTTGTGGGCATGTTTGTTATCTTGTGTCTAGGGACACAACGTTTCCTCAATTATCTTCCTCTAGTTTCACACCGACACAGGCAGCAAAATGGCTCTCGTACTGACATTTCCTGTTTGCGTCTTCCGAACAAGCACGTGGTTGCTGCTTTAAACATCTGGATTATCCAGAAAACGTGTCATCCTACTTTTTTTTATTATTTTTTTTTATTTGTCTGAAGTTACTTGACAAATTTACTTCAAAATGACTGCTTGAAATTTCTATTTTTTGGTCTGAAGCCTTGGCTTTGTTTGTGTTAGAAAAAAAAAAAAGTAGTAGATCTATCTGTGGTCTAATCTTATTGCTGATGAGCTCACTCTGGCTGGCAGCTTCAGATAGCACATCTCAGTAAATAAGCGTTTGACAGGATATAAAACTGGCTGAGAAAAGAGATCTGAATGAGGCCCAGCAGGACAGCCGGTTTAGCTAACAATGCATTACGCTTAAATGCGCTGAAGCAATGTGTCATACCTCCATTTGAATCTGATTCATTCGGACACAGCTGTTTCATTATTACGTCCTTGCAAAGTGTGTAACTGTAACTTCAGTTGTTGTTGTTGTTTTTTTTTATCAGATACGTTTGTTAGTATTTCTGCAACATGCAACCGTTAAAAAAATAATAAATAATACATTAAATCTTTGGTGCTTTAAACTCAAAAGCTTCCAGTTTCCGATCGTAATTGATGCTTATCATCTTTCGTCATTTCAGTTATATTTTACGATGAACGAGAGCCATTTTGCTGCCTGTGTCGTAAGGTAGAGTTTGGTAGGTTTTCCTGTGATAAAGATCAAGACTGAGCGAGCTCACAAAACTGCGCACACATACACAAACCGTAGTTAAAGACAAAAAAGAACACACGTAAGCACTGCGCAGATGAAAAGGAAAGGTTCCTGCAAGACACACACACAAACCATGAGAGCAGTTCCCATTTTAGAAGACACCTAACCCAGGACCAGAGATGTCTGGTGCAACGACGCGTCTCTGATATTTCTCTCAACGTATTTCTTTAAAGCCGCGTTCCGTTAAACCAGACGCACACTTCGAAGCGAAAGCTGCGCTGAATCAAGAAAATCGAACGAGCTGTTGTTTATTAAGCTGTTTGCTTGGTAAATTGATCTTTCTGCACATTTGACCTTTACATCACATTACTACGGATTTCATCAGAAGGAGGTTTTGCAACACTGCAAAAGCAAAGGACAAACCCTGACCTATAGAGTTAAACCACACCAATCACTACACATCTCTCCTCATATCCTGATTATGTAGTAATAATACAAGGTGTTGTAATAGGAAAATAAACTACAGCGTGAGAATATGATGCAGCCTAACATGCTGCAGAGTTACAAACCGAATTGTTTTTCTAATAACAGCACATCCTGAAGTGTTTCGTTCCTCTTATAACGCAACAACTTGCCAATGACTACAAGGTTTTTCATTAAAAGTCCCATATTTCACTATTTCTTTTTATCAAATTAACGCAGGTCTCATAGTTCTCCCTAAATTGTGTGTGTGTGTTAATGTTCGAGCTGAAATACCTCTCAGATAATCCATCTTTTAATATGGTAAACTCTCTTTATTTCACCCCTCCTCCAGATATGCAGTTTCAGTGTTTAAAGAACAAGGAAAGAACCATAGAGCTGAGCACCAAGCCAAGGAAGGGTATCTTCTTATATGATGTCACATTGGGGAAACTCTAATTGGATTGGTCAATGGAAAAAGCAGGATTTGTGTTTTTTTTTATTTTGGTACATCTGAATGTCTAAAAATGTCCAAAAAGTGATTTTTTCATAATAGGCTCCCTATAAAGAACAAAACACTATACTGTTATAGTTGAATTTAGTGTTCGACAAACAGGTTCCTATTATTAGCAGGGGTGCCTAATACTTAACTCCCTTAAAAACGGGCCTGAAACCACAAAAAAAAGCACTCCATAGACTGTAATTGGGTTCTCACACTGATTCTGCAACAAACTACCTCAGTTTACGTCTTACTGATTCAGCAAAAACAACAAACTTCTCTCTCTCCCTGATGCAATTTCGCACAAACCTCCACAAAACTTATAAGAAAACAGACGCCAGGACTCTTCCCTTGTTTAATCTTTAAATAGAGAAGATTGGTCAAACCGTTTGGGAGCTATGAAGCATTGTTTGGGACCTGGCAACAAAATATTCCAACGGATATGGATAGGAATCAGTTTATTTTCTATTTAAAAAAAATTAAAAAAAGACTTTTGGACTACTTTGGAAAAACTGCCGTCCTGTGCACAAACACACTTCAGATCCCACAAGTTTAAAGCCTCCACTCTCACAGACTCCAAAAAACAAATGTGTTACACCTACAGCTCACAAAATACAGGTTAAAAAATGATCACAAAAGTGTTGTTTAAAGTGAAAGCTTGTTATATTCTCTGTGCCTGTGAGTTTCACGGGGGTTCAGTGAGTATGAAACTAGAACGAGCCGTTTTCAATGTTCTGCCCAGAAAATGCTGTACATCCGTGTGCCCTTAATTCGCAATTTCTCCAGGAATTTCATCTCTAGTTTCATTAAGTACGCTATAGTGCTTAACTTCATGACATTTTGTTCATAAATAGTTTGAAAAGTGATGTTTCTAAGCTGGAGTTAAAAAAGGAACATAAAAAACTCTGCTTATAATTAGGCCTAGATTAAGCTAAAGTCCCAGTGAATTTGTTGTTGCTATGGAAACTGAGCAGTAACAAGCGTGTTAATATAAACCTTTGATTTGTGGCCAGCAAGAAATCGGAAAGTTAATCGACAACATGAGACCGATCACAATCAATAATGTACAAAATGGTATAAAGAACTTCAAAAATAATCACAGCTAGTGTTATTACTGTCTTCTGTAATGTTTTTCCCAATAATTTGCATTGCTGTAACTGCTTTGAAAGTCATTTGCATTAAATAAACCTAAATTTCCCTGTAATTACGTTCACACGTTAGCTTCTTGTGGATTTATCGTACTGTTCAGACGTTTCACATAAAAAGGTCATATTTCTGATTACGGTACATATCTATCTGGATGGAATGCCAATAAAAATGGAAGAGAACCCAATTCAGGCATCTTAAACACAAATCCATGATGCACGTCCACCCCCCCAATCGACTAGCTCAACAATGACACTGAGATGTGACATGTCTACAGTATGAAAGTATATTCGCCTGATACATATTTGATGTCAGTCCCAGTGCGCCTGTAAGCCGAAACAAAATCATTCCTCCATTTTCTCCCATCAGCGTCATAACAAGCTCCTCAGAAAAACGAGGCAGGCGTGCCGTCTAAGCCCCGCTGCAGCCCATCATATCTGCGCATCTAAAGCATGCACACAACACCGGCTCGGAATCAATAGTTAATTTCGCGACCTGGTCGACCCTGCTTCCTGCAGACTCATTAAGTGCTTCAGTGCTGCTGGGTTTTTAACCCACACGCCACTCAGGCTGGCGTGCTCGAATGTTTAAAAAAACAAACTGACACAGTGCTGGATTAACATTAACGTTTTTATACAGATATTATTGATAACCAGTGGCATAACTGTCTTTAGTCTTACTTTTCTTTGTGGCGTATGAGGATGCGCTGATATGACCGGAGCAGAAATATAACTGTTTGTGTCCAATATGAGGATTCTTACATATTTATGATTATTGGTCTATAGAATATGAACATAACACAGCAGAGTAAAAAAAAAAAAGTGAGAGGACGGGGTTAACACATGGAAATCATGCGCTTATTTGAGTTTCATTGACTTCAAGAAATGTGAAATTATTTACTTTTTATTAAAATTTAAAGAGTATAAAATTTGTACAATTTTATAATGAATATTCATAAGCCTTAAGACGGGCAGACAAGATTTATTACCTATTATGCAAATGTAATTTTTTTGCAATTTTTGCACATACAAACACAAACTAAAACAAGTACATTTCAAGCTTGCTGCCTTTTTTCCTGACAATTAGAATTTCCCCTAATGTGACATCACATGTGCACATACATGCACAACTGCACAATTCCTGGACATTTCATTTATTTCCATTTCCATTTAAATCTACCGCCATTTTTGTCTACATTTGTACAGAAGTTATTATTTATATTTTGTTCTATTTTATTAGTTTCTATTCTTACTCTTATTTTATCGTATTTTAGTCCACTATTTATTTCTTAATTGTTTTTTTTTTTTTAATGTATGGTCAACAGTGGTCGTATAAGCATTTCACTGCATATCGTACTGTGTATGAGTGTGTATGTGACGAATAAAATTTTAATTTGATATAGGAGGAGGCTTATCCCCAGGCTTGTTGCTCAGCTTCTGCTGTTCTCTGAAGGGGCGTGGCTCAGGGGAGTCGCTCATTTACATAGACACTGAAACAGCATGTTAGTTGGAGGATAGAAACAGAGAGAGTTTAAGGTATGAATAAAATGCATTATTTATTTTTTACAGCGCTATTTTATCTGGAGCAGTAACACACACACACACACACACACACACACACACACACACATACTCTGGGGGAAAGCTTAGAGACCTGAGATAACTTGCTAAAGAAATAGTAACATAGGGGACCTTTAAACTAGGGCGATCCAGAGTCACGACCAGAGCAGCACACAGAGGTTAACACCGGAAAACACTGAACTAGAAAATAGCACAGAACAGGTGCACACAGGAGGAGAGTAACAAACCAATGACACAGGTGGAGACACTAGTGGAGGCAGAACTACATCTAAAAAAAAAACGACAGCACCTGCAAATATAAACATAAATAAATGTCTGTGAAGGGGATTTCTTTAGGTTTTAAAGAAAAAAGAAGAAAAAGAAAAACTATTTTTGGTGAAATTATGAAACGAGTTAAAAAGACATCTGCACTACTGAGGCATCTCAGTTCTTAAGGTGTCGGCCCACTGATCGGAAGGTCACAGGTTCAAACCTCAGCACCACCAACTTACCACTGTAGGGTGCTTGATTAAGGCCCTTAACCCTCAACTGCTCAGATGTATAATTAAATAAAAATGTAAACTGTAAGTTAATAAGTATACCTTATTAAGTATCTCATTTCATCCCAAATATAAACCTTTCACCTTGCACAAGCTCTTTGATAAACACAAAGAATGTTTTATTATTATTATTATTATTAAATTATGGGAATTATAAAACTACCAGTGACAAAACTGCATGAACTTAAAACTGGACTGCACATTTTATTCCCATTAATCAAATTCTTCTTGATTTTCACAAACTGATTTTCATTCTCGCACTTTTTTTTTAACCCTGTCGCACATCCCCGTTAGACACTTCTAAACCCGCTGTACATCTACAAAAAATGTGTTTTTATCCCTCCAGCAACCACACGATCAGCGGTGCTTTTTAACACCCTTTCAAACATCCAGTTGCTGTGTGTCGTGTTACCGTGTCTCGGCGTTTCCGCACTGTGTTTACTAGGAGCTCGTTAATGAAAAGGAAAATAAAGAAAGCTGAACAAAGCCAGCCATTAAAGCCTAAGTACAGCTACAGGTTGTCAATAAAGCTTTGCATACGCTACGATATTATGAGTGCAGATTTCGGGTTAAGAAATTCCTGATTTGATAAAGAGATATCAGCACCGTGTCGTACGCAAAGGAAATCGCTAGAAATTTGCTTATCCTGATTTTTTGGTGAATAGTGCTTACATGACAAAAACATTCTGCCGTGATTGCCAGGTAAAAGTAGAAATACAAACGGTCTACTTTTATAAGTTCGATCATTCAGTATCTCTGTCGTTTCTGATGAACTACTGAAAGTTGAACGATGCCTTCAAAAAAAAAAAAAAAACCTCATTTTCAAGTTTAAAAGAAAAAAAAAATAGATAAAGCTTGAATTTACAATCTGATCGGAAAGTTAAATTCTTTTCACTATGGCTCAGTTTTTGCTGTGACAAATCAAGACAAGTCGTCATGACGCCTCTGGATCATAATTGCAGCGTTGCTGAAAATGGACTTGTCGTTTATATTGTATTTATGCCACTTTTAATATACAAGTTGATCAGTGATGTAATGCACGTTTGCAAAAAATATTCCATCACAGTCATATTTTGTAAAGAAATATAACATTTATGGTATATATGAGAAGGCCTTCATCTTCTTAAGACGTTATGAACATTTTATATTGTTAAAATTATTTATGAAGCTGCATTATTATTATTATTAGGTATTAGGTATTATGAATGGTCACCGTTCTAAGTCCTGTTGATAACACATTATTCATGAACACGCTAGAACAAAAGAAACGCGGCTCCACGTGTTCGTTTTTTTTACTTTATAAATAAAAAAGCTATTATTACAACCCTTTTTTTTACTTCTCTAGAAGCTCTTAATGCGTGACGCATTCAGATAACAGTTAATAAATTAATTCATTAGAAATATACTTATAATAAATAATGGCTAGCCATAAATGCTTATAATAATAATTATAATACCTAATGTTATACTGTACATCAAAGAGAAATACTGTATATTTAATTTTATGACCATTATCAAAAATGTTATTAACAATATTTTTAACAGCTCATTTAAAGTATACTAATCATTAAAAACATTTATATATATTATTATATATTATATATATATATATATATATGATAACAATATAGTATATATATAAACAGTAGTAAAACTCTATGTCCAATATAATAGGAATATACTTAGTACATAATACTATTAAATAATTAGACTGCGATATTTTGGACACTTAATTATAACCTCTATTATTGTAAAAACACAGAGATATTACAAGATCATGCATTATGTACAACAAGCAAAACCCTTATAAAAAATTTACAGACTAAATCTTGTCATCTACACTACGATAGACAACGTGCAGTATTTTGTGAAAGCGGCTAAACTGCTACTAAATATTTTCCTCTACACTAAATAAATGAAGACTTGAATTATTTCTATTTCTATTATTGTGGAATCGGTTCTGAGACTATAACCTCATGTTATTACGATTCAGTGCTTCTGCAACTCTCACATTGTTATTATTGTTATTATTATTATTATTATATAGTAAATATTTCTTGTGAATCCAGATCGCCTTGTCATGATAATTAATGCAGTTTTTAGTGTGGTATCGCGACTGACGCACCGTTTGTTTTATTTTCATAAGCGATCGACATTCGCTCAGAGTCGCACGCACGAGCACGGAGGAAAAAAGGCTCGTTCGGTTGCTCATTAGTCATCCGTGCCATCCGAGTGCCATCCAACAAAGAGAGACCCAGATGCCGAGAGAGCCTCAAGAGACACGGCCATGAGGGAGAGAAGGAGAAAAAAAAAAACAGAGACAGATAGAGAGAGAGAGAGAGAGAGAGAGAGAGAGAGGAGCACGATGCAGCATCTTGCTCACTGCACTCTCGTCCCACTCCCATTTGCACTCGCACAAAAAGTGGGCGGATCAAAGACGCCAACTGAATCGACAACCACCTTGACATCTCCGAATCCGTGATTCATTTCTCTAAACATGATTGTTTTCCCAGCAAAAATGCAGATAACACCGGTCCGCCTGCACCCCCCGCCCTGCTTTCGGGTCTGATCTGTAAAATCTGTTTAAAAAATGAAATAATGAAAGTGACATTTGTCTCATCTCTGACCCGAAAACATGTTTTCCATTCTCTGGGAAGACACAGAGAGCACGAGTATGAGAGAAGACGCGTTTCTTCGTGTGTAACTCTGGCTTCTTTTTTCCGCACGTCAATAAAAGAGACATAAACAAGGATAAAGAGCTAGAGCGCAGACGGCTGATGGAGAGAGAGAGAGAGAGAGAGAGTGATAGCGAAGGAGGAGATGAAGCGGGAACGTTAGCTCGGAGAGAGCAGAGTGATACTGTGGGCCTTGAGTGAGGCCGTTAGGGCTCAATTGCTAGATCGGCATGTGGATTAGGTTCTGCACGACTTGTGGATGAGGAAATGTAAATGTGAGAGAGCGACTTGCTCGATTTAGTTAGAAGTAGGTATAATTCTGAGGCTTTAGTTGAGAGAATTAGGCCTGCATGTGTATATTCTTTGAAAAACAAGGCGTATTATATAAGCGGCTAAGAAACATCTCATGCAAGACAATAAACACAGCTCAGGAGAAAGTATTGTGTACTGAAACCTACATGATCCTTACTCAAATAAACCCTTACTCTGTTCAGGAGTACACACGGAAAAAAGGGGGAAAAAAAGAACGTTTTGTGATACTAAAATGTGAGCTATGTAATAAACTCTCACCAACCATCGCTGTCTATTTCAAAGCTCCTGAAAGCTTAAAAATGATGCCCTGCTAAGCTTGATGTCAAAAAAAGTGACTATTTCTTTATGTATGAGGGCTGTTCAAGTCAAACCGGGACTTTTGATTGCGCCGAACAGTGCATTAATCTAAACCTGCGATTTGCAGATGCACTTCTGCCGTAGCTGCTGACGTTCAAGTCAAACCAGGATTTTTTGTTTTTTGCGCAGAATAACAGAACACAGTTATGAGAGTAAAAACTCCCTTTATTTCTTTATATAATCCCCTGCTGCACTAACGCACTCATCCCAGCGTTTCCCTACTGCTTGGATACCATCAAGATAAAAAGTTTCCTAAGTTTGTTGAAGCAATGGCCTAAAGCATGTTGAAATGGCTTGGTGCGAGGTCAGGACTGTATGGGGGATGTGGTAATAACTCCCAGTCCGAGTTCCTGTAACATGCAAGTGGCATTCGTGACTGATTGTGTGTAAAGTTCACACATTACAGCGATCTTTAAACCGTTTGCACCGTTCGATTGTTTTACTGCGGATAAGAGTCTCACGATCCCACTTTTATTCGGTTTTATGCCTTCATTCGGAGGCGAAATTTCATCACAAATCCCGTTTTGACATGAACGCCGCTTGTGGCTTTTATATATTAATTATATTAATATAATCCAAAGAATTTCGTTCATGTTACAGCAATAAATTAAATTCTCAAATTATTTTTTTTTATTCTATTGGATGGCTTAAACATAAATTTGCTATTTTTAACTTACGCATCTAAATAATTCTGTTCTTCGGTCCATGAAAGACCAAGGCCATGCGTTATATAAACGAGAGCAGCCAGGTCAGAATTCATGATTTTTCATGATTTACTTTGAATATTTGTAGTAATTCTTCACTTATTCAGGCAAAACTGAAAAAAATAAACGATCAAACTGAGTAATGTGCGTAACAATTGCTCAAGGAGTGGCCTGGCCCTGTGTGTCCGCAAACAAATATTACTACATCGGAATCTCTTTTTTTTTTTTTTTAAAGGGGGCGTAAGCATACAGTAATGCAAAAAAGCAAGATACTAACAAATACTGTCACTCTGGCTAGCGTGATTAATATATAAACTCTAACGTGTTAATATGTTCCTTTGAATATGACGGATTAGACATTTATTTTGTAATGGAGCATGCATAAAAGACATGTGGTTTCCTCTGCAGATGTTACAGATGTGAGGTGTCAAGAAACACAAAGCAAAAAAAACAAAAA
The DNA here is from genome assembly GCA_030068275.1 of Clarias platycephalus. NCBI lineage: Eukaryota > Metazoa > Chordata > Actinopteri > Siluriformes > Clariidae > Clarias > Clarias platycephalus. Next base: position 23,809,096 of record JAQQZT010000007.1, read on the forward strand.
AAAACAACAACAAAGAACAAAAATGTGCAATAAACATTGCAGTATGAACTTAATCCGAGACACATCAGGGCCAGAGATCTTAATCAGTGCCAGAGTTAAACTGTAGCCAGAGGACATGTGATGTCTGATTGGGGTTTAAAAAGCTAAACTGGATTAATTTCGGATCGTAATAGCATTTTCCGTTGACTGCATCGCCAGGGCTCGGGTTCGATTCCCGCCTCGCGGTTTCCTCTGAGGACTCCGGTTTCCTCCCACTGTCCACAGGACATGCAGATTGGCATTCGCACATTGCCTATAGCGTGTGAATAAGCGTGTGTGTGTGTGTGTGTGTGTGTGTGTGTGTGTGTGTGTGTGTGTGTGTGTGTGTGTGTGTGTGTGTGTG
>JAQQZT010000007.1:23836094-23856921 GCA_030068275.1 Clarias platycephalus
GTGTGTGTGTGTGTGTGTGTGTGTGTGTGTGTGTGTGTGTGTGTGTGTGTGTGTGTGTGTGTGTTTTCAGTGCTGTCCAGAGAAAAATAAGATAAGATTCAAAGTTATGAAAGCAGTTGGAAGATTTCCAGAAACAAGCTTTAGACAGAGAGTCTCACCTTCAGGATCAAACGAAAACAATATATTTATTCATGGATTTTCCATTTTGGAGCAGTTCTACAGCACTTTTTTCAGTTCCTGTTTGAATCTGGTTGTGTGTAACGTCCCAAATCGATGAATCATAGGGTGTCATTCCATGTCTTACACCATATTTAAGGAAGTAAACACCTCCCACATAGTTACCACCCTGAAATTGATCATGTTCCAACAGCAGCTCACCCTGAATGGTTTAATTCCTTTTATACCATGAATCTTTGCAGACTTTTTTAAATGTACTAAAGAACGACAGATATTTTTAAACATTGTTGAACAACTTCAAAGTAAATGAATTCTTGTTTTTTTTTATGTACACTATCTAATAAATAACATGTAGCTTGTCATGATAGAGAGAAATCAGACAGGATTAAGATCTCAATCCCCAAAGTTCTGAAGACTGCAATGGAAACTCATTTCACAAATGTTCTTTTTCACCATATTAATTTTTAGTTTTTCTTGGGTAACTGTTTCTTAATATAATCATATAGTAGTGATTAGCACTGTGGCCTCGCATCTGCAAGGTCATGGGTTCAATTCCCATGTTCATGGAGTTCGCATGTTCTCCCTTTGCTTGGTGGGTTTCTATCGGAGAGCAATTTTTTCCTTTTACATCAGTTTCAAGTTAATCAGTGGAAATGCATTGATGTTCACAATATACACTACATCCTTAGTAAATCAAGTGTGAAAAATAAAGCACTTGTTTTCCCTCCAGTCAGAAGCCATCGAGCTGATCTGCTACTTCAGGTTATCAGGTGCAGACCACCAGGTCAGGTAACCTCACAAGGACTGACAGTTGAAAAAGTGACTCAAAGTGGTGCAAAGTAATGCGTTCGACTTTTTAACGGGTTCACCTGAGCGTGTTTCCTAATGGAAAAATGATTGGTGAAAGGCTGCAAATGCAGCTCTCAGCCAAATTTGGAGCCGTAATCGGTTTTGACCTGCGGTGGTCTGTCCAGTCAGAAATTGAGTTTAGCTAAAGTGCCGTGGCTCGGCGAAGAGGTGAAGAGCACTCTAGCCACCCAACATCAGAACGAAAAAACAAATGAGCTCCCCCGCCTCGCACCCGAGAGGCATCATTACCAAACCATTTAGACAAATGAACCCTCCGCCATTTCCTGTCGGGGAACTTTATAATTCAATTAGCCTCATTTATCGATCACAGACGAACATTTAATGCCTCTCAGAGAGCGCGCAGAGAAATATTTATACGCAGGAGTTCAGCAGAGCCATCAATCTTACAGGAAAAAAAAAGAATTCATGACAGACGCTGAGGTAAGTGATGAATGCGAATATGGAGGGAAACCTCTCGGGGTAGGACGCGCACCCGCCATAAGACCTTCTAAACGCCATTAACTGATAAAAACCCATTTCAAGGCTCAGAAACTCACGCGGCCTGGACATTATTTTGGGGGTAAAAATCAAAGTTGTGCAGTCTGCCAGGCTACTACTGGACAAGAGCAGAAAAATAAATCAATCCCTGTTTAGTCCCTGTAGAGATTGTAGGAGGAGAGACGCCTCCTGAGGGCACACGGTCCAAATAATCCATCGTCAGGATATTTCAAGCAGCGGGATGAACAACTACATGGAGTTCGAATGCATTATTCAAATTCAGCAATTACGATCCAAAAAGAAAAGAAAAGCCTGCCTGTTCAGAGGGTGCCTGTGCTGCCAATTAGTTCATGCTTATAAATGTCATCTTGTGCCATATGTGCAATTCGGTTAGTCGACCATTAACCCTTTAAACTTCCTAATGGATCAAGTCTTACATTCGTCACTGCCATACCTACACCCATTCCTCATTAGCCTCACAGTAGTCACCGAACTATTCATTCGTACTGAATATTACACTCGGAGAGCGATTCATGAGTCTAGGATTAATTGGAAATATGAACGCACTTACTTTTTAAAAAGTCTGTACATCCTGCTGTAGTTGAAAGTTTTCTTCGAATGACCTCCTGTCTTTCACAGACTTCTCCCGCACAGATGCAATATTCTCCAACAGGGCTATTATTCCTGTTTTATTGTAAAAAGAAGAGAACGCCAAAGACTGTTTTATGTTCTACGGTTATTAAAATTGTGCACCAGACTTTGATTTAGTAGCCCATCGAGCACTGATGCTAGCTAGATTCATTACTTCAACTGTGAACAGCAGGATTTAAATTCCAAGTGGTGACTAATTTTAATCTTGGGGCTGAGGTTTAAATATCTGTAATGGCAGGATGTATATGATGAGTTGCTACATATTGAAGTTCTCATATAACTATTTTCACTTTCAATGAAAGATTTACATAAAAAGAACAATCAATCATGTTGCTAATCCCAGATCGAAGTTAACCTAGTTAAGGATTTTAAATAATAAATAAATAAAATCCTTAGGAAACGGAAAAATTATAATAAAGTTCTTGGTCGATTTAGGAGTTCTTAGGCCATCTTTGCTTATTATTGTGAAATTATCACATTCCATACTAACTTAAATAATTCTTTTGATTGTGTAAAGCTGCTTTGCGACAAAGTCTCCTCCAGTCTGTGCACATGGAGTTTGATTTGCACCCATTGTCTGGTGGGTTTCCTTACACTATTCACGTTCATACATTGTAAGCCGATTTGCGTTTCCAAATTTCCTGGGGGCGTCAAGGTGGCTTAGTGGTTAGCACTGTCGCCTTGCACCTCCAGGGTCCGGGTTCGATTCCCGTTTCTGTGTGCATAGTTTTCATGGTGTGCATGTTCTCCCCGTGCTTGGTGGGTTTCCTCCAGGTACTCTGGTTCCCTCCAACAATGTGTGGTACCCCATCTAGGTGTGGCTCTCCTTGTGCCCCGAGATCACTGGGATAGGCTCCAGTAGCTTTTCTGATGAACAAACACTTTGTTATAGGTTTCTTGCCAGAGGCGTAATATGAACACACAATGTCTAGGCAAAAAACAGGAGAGCAACTGAATAAAACATCTAAGAAGATCTGTATAGAGTTAAGAACACCTTCATCACATATGAAAAGTGAAAGGATAGTGCTGAACCTTCAAGACTCACTCACTCATCTTCTATATACCGCTTTATCCCGTATTCAGGGTCACGGGTTTAGGGTACACCCTGCACAGGGTGCCAATCCATCGCAGGGAACACACACACACACACTCATTACTATCAATTTGGGAACGCCAATCAGCCTAACCTACATGTCTTTGGACTGTGGGAGGAAACCGGAGTACCCAGAGGAAACCCACCAACCACGGGGAGAACATGCAAACTCCATGCACACAGAGACGGGAATCGTCCCTGGCCGGGAATTGATCCCGGACCCTGGAGGCGCAAGGCGACTGTGCTAACCACTACACCTTCAACACTGTGCAAGAACAAAATAATGTATGACATATGACAAATGCTTGGGGAAGCTACATCGTTGAAAAACAAAAACAACAACAACAAAAAAAACGTTTAAAACTATGTTTAATAGCGAAAGGACTAAACAGTGGTGCGTCCACAAGAAAACCACTTGTTAGTGAGACTCATCAGATAAAAGGCTTCAGTTTGCTGGGGAGAATAAAGATTGGACTTTGGAATGATGGAAAAAGGTCACGTGTCCTGATGAGTCCAGATCTAGAGTGATGGGCGTGTCAGGGTGAGAAGGGAAACGCATGAAGCGATGCACCAATCATGCATAGTGTCCACTGTACAAGCCTCTGCAGGCAGTGTTATGATTTGGCGTTGCTTCTGTTGCTCAGGTCTAGACTCAGCAACGTTTGTGGCAATAAAGTGAAGTCAGATGGAGACCTGGGTGTACTGAGTGACGAGGTACAAAACAAATAAAAAGTGCATCTACCGTTTACTTTATTAGGAACAACTGTACAACACTTGGTGTTTTTTGCTTTTCGCACCATTCTGTGTGAACTCTCCTGTACAAATCCTAGGAGGCCAGCGGTTTCTCAAAGTGGACAGAGCATGATTATATATAGTTGGTTTAGTAATGGATGATGGCGTACCATGGTGGCCGGATACAGAGTAGAACATTACTTTCTTCTTATCGTACATCTACAGCACAGTACATTACACTTTTTCATTAAACCCTGGGGTAAAGTTCTGCGAGGTATAAATACACAATAATCTGCATCTGAAATGAAGGTTGCCCTCATAATGATCAAAGATGAATCTGACATATTGGACCCCTGGCTGTAATTCTGATGGACTCATTTGCTTTTTAATAGATTGCCGGTGCACGTCGGCACCGGCGGGACCTGTGCTGTAATTGCCATTCAGGCAATCATGACGTTCAAAGCATTTAATAACGGTTTAGCCAACGATGCAAGGACATTAAACACTTAACACGATGAAATCCACCCGAGAGAACGAGATCTACTTATCCTCCCGTCGTTTCCATACTGATACCAGATCTCTCTCATGCAATACGCACATCGTACACAATCGCACCACCTTCCAAAAGGCACACATCCTCCTCTCTCCAGCTCGGCCGTAGTCCACGATGGCGCAAACCGGTGCTGCTTTTCATTTGTTACACCCAGAGGATGGAAAATGTCACCGGCGCATACATTTGAATAATACACTCATTGTCGTCTCTGAAGCACTTTGCACCGGCGCTATGTGCTGTAGCTCGCTGCGTTACAGTTTGAGGAGAGTGAACTCTCTCACAAAGGTCTTAGGGGTTTATTTAAGGGTAAAGTCATGCAAGGACTAAATAAATCGATAACAAGCACGCTTTATGGAAACTAACCTTTGTCATACATCACCCTAGTCACTGTGTATCTGTATATCTAAAGATGCTCACAACTAGCGGAAAATCAAACCTAATTTGCACTGGAGTTCATTCTTAGCTCTCGGTGCACGTATTTTTCTTTGCATCTTGCCTTCTCAGTAAAGTTCAGGTTAAAAGTTGTTGTTTTTTGCCCCCAGTTTGCACAGCATGACGTGTGAGCAAAAGGCCCGAAGGTCCAGCTGTGGTTTGCTTGATGCTAGATGCAGAATGCATTCAGCTCATTTCCTGAAACTTCTGTGACCCTGAGGGGTTTTTTTTTGTCCTCCCTGTGTAGATCAGTTTGCAAAAGCTGAAGCACCGATTGAAGTCAAAGGCTGTCGTCGTTTTTATTTTTTTTAAGTCAAGATGAAAGAAATAACCGAATATAATAATAACTCGAGAAATAACTCGAATCGGTTGTTCAACAAACACAGGTTAACAGCTAGTAATACTTACTGAGCTAGACTTTTGCATTATTTTGCTAACTGTAATTCTACGGTAGATCTGTCTGGTTTAAACAGTAGCTTAAAAACCCACTACGTGTAGTATATTATCGTTTACTGAGCACCCAGGTATTTATTATTATTTTTTTTTACAATCAAGTTGATATTCAGTCTAATAATTTCACTTTCCTATATTACCCACAATACCACTTGACTTCTTTCAGATAATCAAAAAAATAAAAATTTTAAATTTTATTTGTCACATACACAATCATACACAGTAAGATATGCAGTGAAATGCCTATATGACTGCCTGTGACCTTAAAATGATCAAAACAAGATAGAAGAACTGCGGCATCCCATAGAACTGCAATGGGATTTAACCATCGCTTGATCAATGCGGCAGCGCTTTACTTTCCCTCTGTCTAGCTCTCACACTCATTTCCTTGTGTATACACTCTGCTGAAACAATTTATCTTCCAAAGCTTTGACCTTCATGTTAACACCACCATTGTCCCTCAGCATCTCGGGGCTCACTAACCAGCCAAGTTGCTGTTACTGTGTTGTCTGGCTGCATTCTGGGAACTTTGAGACGAGCCTTTATAACGGCGTCTCGTCTCCACTAATTCTAGGCTGGACTTCTCGTTAAATAAAATTTCTCTGGAAAATGAAGAATGACAAAAGATGCTCCTGCTCTTGGTTTTAAGGAGACCATTAAACCTAGATGTAGAAGATATTATTCTATTTAGCTTGATTGGAACTGCAAGAGCAAAGGACAGATACTCCCACCACATCAAAGCAACACATTTGCACCACAATCATTAAACTTAAGATTGTTTCAAATGTCTGTTTTTTTGTTTGTTTGTTTTTTTAAAATACGACAATTCATGTATCTCAGGGGGGAGTTCTGTTTTAAGACTAGTCTATATGACTTCACAGAAACGCTGATGTTAATGATGTTTAACGCGTATTTGCAGTTAGTCAGGACTCACCTGGTACAGCCTACCGCTCATCTCCAAGATCTTGTGAAGAGCTTGTTGGGTTCCTCAGTAATTCACTTTGGATCCTAAATGTGTTCTACATGGAACGCGTCTAAAATGAAGAGACATGTACACTACCAGTTCACAAAGTGAACATCAGTAATCAGGTCTTTCTTGATTTTTATTTCTTTCTACACTGTAAAACAATACTGAAAGCCTCCAAAATATGCAATAACTTCGTTTGAACAGTTGATATGATTGAGATGTATATCTGCTACTTGTGCTCTGTAAATCCTTCATAACGCCTCTAATCTGAGGGGCTGTTTGTTAATTGGTGATTTCTGAGGCTGGTAACTTTAAATGAACTGTTTTGTTCTTGCTTACCATCACGAGAGACAGTTTCATCATGAAGCTTGATGGGTTTTTGCAAATGTACTCGACAATACTGTTCTTGCAAGAAGTGTTCCAGAGCACCTGACTGTCGTTATTTAACTACTTTAATCCCATATGTGATTTAATAGTTTTGAAAAAATATATTTCAGTATTGTTCTAAAATGTAGAAAAATAAATCTAAAATTGTGTCCAAACTTCGATTGGTACTCTATATGTTTATTTTATGACTTCAATATTAAGTCATAAAGTTAAGTCATGTGTGTGTGTGTGTGTGTGTATAATGTGCGTGCGCGCACACACATTAACGGAGAGATCGTTTTTAAAACCGTTTAAAAATTAGCAAGGAACATCGCTAGTCACACGTGAGCGCTTACTAACGGAATCACTGCTGTAAAGTAAAACAACAACAACAAAAAACTAATTAACCAGCTTTGAAAACCTTTGAACGTTTGAAAACAGTCATTTTACACACACACACACACAAAGTGCAGGTTAATTTGTTTTATTTTTACTTTATATTTTGTGTTAATTATTTTTATGTATTTCTTTTTTTGGGCTGTAGAATTAATAATTTGAGTTTCCATTATTTTCTATGGGAAAATTTAATTTGGTTTATGAGTGATTTGGAATACGAGCCAGCTTCCGGAACGAATTATGCTCGTAATCCGAGGTTCCACTGTATATTACGTAAAAGACCACTTTTCAGGCAAAACAAAAAATAAGAAATCTTCTGGGTTTTGTTGCAGGAGGGAAAAAAAGCAAGTGCGACAAGATTCTGCAGGATGTTCAGTAAAACTAAGCAGCTAAATTCCTTATAAAACTGCACACATTTTATTTTAAGCACATGGTCATTCCATCTATTATTGACTTTTTCATGAATTAATGTTACCTGCTTTTTAGAGTAATTTTTTTTTACGTTAAAACGTTTTTTTTTCTTCAAAGACATCATTGTTCAATAACAGTTATTTGCACACTACAGTTGGTGAGCGTAATACTTTAACATGTATAAAACACTTTCATATACTGATTTTATTGCAGTTTTTTTTTAAAAGTGCTGTAGATTATTTTTATTTATGTATTTAAAAGCTGTATGCCATACCTGTAACCCATATCTGCATCATCATAGCTGGGGGAAGGGGAAAAAAAGAAGAAAGAAAAAAAGAAGAAAAAAAAGCGCCTTATTGAGGTTTCATTTGGTATGTAAGTTTAGACGGAACGCAATTTATGAGGCTGTAATTAGAACACGGCACTTGTTTTGAATTAGTGTGCATGGATAACCAATGAGATTTTAAAAAATTCAAGAGGAGGAGAATGTGGAAGAAAGAAATGATGAAACCCCAGTGCAAAAACAGCGTGGTTATGTCATCTTACAGTTAAATATATATATATGTATAGAAAATAAACAAAGTCACTAACCAGACTTGAATAAAACTTTGATGCAACGCAAGGATGGAAACTTTGTTAGCGGGTAATAATCTCTCTTTAGAAATAAACATAATTAGATAACTTGCTTGCTGTACGTTATTACATTAGCTACCACATTTTGGCCTTCACCACTTTTAGCGGAACCGAAACAAGAGAAATGGTAGGGACCCTGAAGCTTTCGCTTGCCTAGTTATTACATTACTTGTTACTCTTAAAGTTAATCTTTTTAAATCATTTAAAGAAAAAGTGAAGAAAATATCCAAAATCAGCTACTTGTTATTGTAGGAAATCGGTGCTACTTAGACGTCTATCGCAACTTTTTATTGCCGTACGGGGTACAGTATGGTGATAATCGTACTGCGTGGCCCGAGTTCAGTCAGAAAAACAATCATCAAACACGCATCATCTCTGTAAACAAGGCTTTAACGAGATGACCGGATATACAGTTGCTATAAGGGCACTAAACGAATAAAGGAACGAACGAATGACCCTGAGCCGTTAAATAAATGTCTTTCGTAATCGTTTCCATGCTCGCGTGCCTCGGAAGGCCATATCCGCCCTGCTGTTCCTCCATCAGAGGCGCATCAGCTCTGATTCGCGCACGGCTCGGATCACATTAGGTGGCTGACATTTTGCCTTCAGCTAATGGGGCTATTAAAAGAATGCAGGCTGTCTCTGTGGCTTAGCATCATGATGGGGATTAAAAGAAGGATTAAAAAAAAAAAAGCTAACACTGACTCACACTTTTCACAGAGAGAGATCGGCTGTGAGCAGGAGGTGTGGAGGTAGAAAAAAAAAGAAAAGAAAAAAAAATCATATGCGTCTCTTTTAAGACAGATGTTGTGCCATACACGAACAGGGTGACAGATGCTCCACTTGCTAATGCAGTTCATACCTTATCAAGATCAAGCACACACACACACACCAGCCACACCCATCCTCCACCTAGCTTTGCTTTGTTCACCTGCAACTTCTGACACATTTAAAGACAATAAGCCGACATTGTTCATTGTTTCATTTCCTCTGTTGCGTAAACCTTCGACTCTGACCTGCTTTTACCTCAGTAAAAAAATAAATAAATATATATATATATATTTTTTTTTTTTTTCTTTTTTTTTTTCAAAAACCATGACACGCGAGGAAAAAAATTCAATCATTTCCTTTTTAAATTATTCCAGACCTGACTCCATGGAGATGGTCGCTAAAAACCTAACATTCCTGGGTATTTGTGTAGGCGAACAAACTCAAGGCAGCTGCATCAACCCACGGAGACATTTCACATGATCTGGTGGTAAAGCTGACACCACAGCGCCACCTAAAGGCAGGAAAATCAGACGGATGTGCTGAAAAGAACGAACTGAGAGTGTTTTTTTTTTGTGTGAAACGCAAACTTAATTTAATAAGTGATTTTTTTTTTTAATTCTTCCAAAAAAAAAAAAAAAGGCTCAGAACAATCAAAATCTATCAGTATTGTAAACAGGATCTACTGTAATAGATGAGAAATACACAATGATAAAATTCTTATTCTACAAACACACCACACACAAATTCATTCCAGATCTCTCATCTACAAAACAAAACACGCTTTTTTATTTTATTTTTTATCTTCATCCTGTGATTTACCTGTATTGCAGTAAACAGTGACCCATCGTGGTCATGTAATCAAGGGAAGGAGGGGAAAAAAAAGAAGAGAAATCTTCAATTCCAATATGAGATGCCACCAAAGATAGAGGAAAAAAAAAAAAAGATTAGGAAGAAAGGGGAAAAAGAAAAAAGAAAAAAAGGTTGCCGAGGTATCCTCAGTCGTCTCGGTCTGGGCTCTTGCTTCTGCTGCGGCTTCGTGAGGGAGAGCGGCTTAAACAAGAAAAAAAGAAAAGAAAAAATAAAAAAAAAATAAAAAAACTCATTAACAAGAACTGAGCAATATTTCTTTAAATATTGTCTTTCAAAGACAAAAAGAAAACCCAACATCTAACAAAAAGAATCAGTTCAAAAGTAAAAAAAATTAATAAATAAATAAATAAATAAATAAAAACGATCAGGAACTGAGCATAAAAAAATGCAAGACAAAAAGAAATCCCAATATCTAACAAAAAGAATCAGCAAGCAAAGAATAAATAAATAAAAAAAAAAGGAGATAAATCCTACCTCTGTTTACGAGGTGACGCTTTGGATTTGCACAGACTAAGAATAACACAAAAAGATTCCTTCAGTTTACTGAGAAATGACTCACATGCCTTTATTTTCTTTTCCCTCAGCCTATCAGACACACCCTCTGGCTCATGCGAGATAATAAAGTGCGCCATGCATTAGAGATGATCTGATTATACTGTATAGTTCAATTTTATACCACAGTGCTGTTGGAATCTGGAATCTGATTAGTGCTGATTAATTTTTGTAACAGGAGCTCTGACAGTAATGTAGCTGTGTAATGACAGGTATATATTAATGCGCTTGTTCTCTTACATTAGCATTTCTGTAGCTCATTCTGGAAGATATCCATGATATCAGGGAAGTAAAAAAAAAAAAGAAAGAAAAAAAAAAAATGCAACGATAGTGTAACTGTTCAGGATGTCAGCTGACTTCATTTTAGTGCCACAGAACAGAAGCTCAATGCCTTCAGGAGTTTGTTCAGTGGGCGCTACGCATAGAGCGCGCAATGCTTCATGCTCTGCCACTTTTGGGGCCCGAAATATGGCAACATTTGGAATGGTGGCCAAACATGAAATACAATTGTTTTAACAATTTAATTTTATTGGAATAATAATAGAGATACGTATAACGTATTATTTTATGCAATGAAATTTCTATATTTATTCAATATTTAGTACATGAAATCCTTTCCATTCCTCAAAAGGTGCTGGATCGTCATGAAATATCACTTTTTGACATATCACGAGTGACATCACACGTCACCTGCTCAATCCATCTACAGTATATATACTTTAAAGTGCCCCTATTATGCCATTTTAAAGGTTGCTAATATTGCTTTATGAGTCTCTTTAAACAGGTTTACATGTATGCAAGGTCAAAAAACACTTATTTTTCTCCAAAAATAGATTTAATTTTACCCCATTTCTAAATGATTCGTAAACGACTCGTGTGAAGCAGTTCGAAGATTCAGTCTGTCTAAACCCCTCCTTTCCGTGAGCCCTCACTGCTGTGATTGGTCAGATGGCGCGGTCCTTTACGATTGGTCTACCGCTACAGCGTGTCTGAAAACGAAACACCCATTACCATAACTGAACGACGGCTCTGGAGACCCGTCAATACATAGAAAAGATGGCGTCGGTTTTACCGCATCAATTTGAGCCGGAGTCTGACGATGAAACGGTTGAAGTGGCACATCGACAAGAAACTGTTTAAATTGGCACTTTAAATTTGATGCAGATAGCAAATTTGAAGTCTTTTGGTAATTTTCCCAGACTGGAGACGGCACGATACTATTGGTTTATGTACTGTAGATCGCCAGTTGAGAGATGACCGATCTGTAAAAATTAAGTCATTATCGGATGATAAGCATCTCTAGTACTTTAGCCTCAGAAACTGCATTTTAGGTCACTGAAACCGTACTTTCAGGATGAAGATGGTCAAAAACTCCAGTTTTCAGTGTTGACTCTAGAAAATAGAGTTGTTTTTTAGCCTTTTCGGCTAAAAAAAAGTAGCAAGTTTCTTACTGGCCAACAGGGATAAAATCCTGGATCCTTTAAAAACTTCTGTGCATGTTTAATATCTAAGTGCATAGTCCAATTAACACTTTTTTTAAAACACAAAACCCACTCGTGAAGCACAGAATCCATGCGTCTGGAAATATTTCCTCCTATTTAAACAGAGTCCGTAAAATCTGCCAAAGAATCCCATAGGATCTATTGATGGTGCGACTTCAGGCTTCAGAACGGATTTTCCACAGGGTGCTTTGCTTATTAAAAACTACATTCCTGCATTTAATGAAGTTGTAGAAGAGCTCACGCTCCCCATGAAGCAGCTAAAGCAATCGCCCGTGCTGTAAACTGATCGAAAGTGTAACGTCATTCTTTATTAAGTAACAATTAATTGCCTTCAAATTGCTGCGGCAAAGGATGTGTGTGGCCAACAGCAACTCCCAGCACATCCCGTCATGTTTTCTTCATTAGTTATGCTCGTCTGATTCCGAGCGTAACCTTTAATTAACGTTAACCTTTGTTTACTCTTGTTTCTTTTTTACAGCATAATATGTGCGTATTATTGCTTTTTGTTTGTCCTGCATAATTATGACAAGCGCTTTGTGTGTCTTGCAAAGTAGGACATGTAAAAGGTCAGTACTTTTTCAAAAGCAAACACAAGAGACGCTTTATATATTTATATTTCGACGGGATTAAAGTGTCTAAAAGCAGGTCTTTCTCATTGCCTGGCATGCAGAGTTACAGCTTTTCGAACATCACAGCTCACTGCATGCATATTTTAAATCGAAGCCTTCATCTAAAAGTCCAGCTGAACATGAAGTGCGTGTGTGTGTGTTAGTGTAAGATTACCTCCTAGCTGCAGAACCAGACCTGGATCTCCCAACAGAGCCTGATCTACATTTTAAAAATCAAACAATAAATTACACAAAGGAATAAAATCACTACATCACTGACGCTATACAATTTTACACAGATATATTATACCTGCTCTTTGGACGAGAGGCAGAACGAGATCTGGATCGTGATCGAGACCTTAAAATGACAAAAAAAAGTAAAATAAAGAGGAAATGAAATCAATCATTCATTTATGAGTAGGTTTAAAGTCTGTCTGGGTGATTATGATCATGCTGATGTTGCAGAAATGGTTTAAAGGCCTCGGTTTATTCGGCAGTACATCACATCTTGATGATGGAGCTATGGGAAGCTCGGACTGTCATTTGGAGCCTTGCTTTTGCAGGCACTGGAAATTAACCCGACACGTCCGTGTGCAACATCAGAGTGAATAATGGCGAGGCAGTGTAGCAACACGGCAGATTTCATTCGTTACATTATGTGAGACTTGTAAATTATTAGCTATTCTGGACTGTTATTGAGTGATAACATTGACTGTTTTTTTCCTATTAAGCTTTGCACTGGAATTAGGCTTGCGAAATTTGCAGATTTTTCTTAAACATTAGAAGAACATGTTAACAACCAACATCGGATTAATCGTTCATTTAAACAAGTCTAGCGGCACAATCTCAACATTTTAGTTACGCACGACATTAATGAAGCAAATATAGTTTAAACAAACAGAAAAACAAGAAGGATGTCAAAAATACTGTCTTCTCTCTGCTTTTGTTTGAAAACAAGAGTTGATTTAAATACAATTTCTGATACATTGCTGCATGAGCACCCTCTTGTGGTGTAAGATTTAATAGATATGCGAGTTACACTTGAGAAACATTATGCAAAACAAACATTATCGGTTAAAACAGGATTAAATCATTACAATTTCTGGTTTGATCTGTAAAAAAAAAAGGTATGCCCTCAAACCTACTAAAAGGTCAGCGACAACAATCACAATGATGGTAGAAAACTTGTTGGGTCTGTTTTACATCACAGTAGATGGGGGGGCGGAAGAGAAAGAGATTGAGATGTTTTGGCTCAAAGCTAACGCATCGTCTAGTTGATGTTTCTTTCCCTCCCAATGTACTTTAGCTACACAAGTCAACACAGTGTGAACACTTCTTGCTTGCTTTGCTGATGTTTCTACAAGTACACACACACACACGGTGTCTGAAACCACACTCTGAATTCTTACACCGAAACCCACCTGGACCTTTTGGGTGTGCCAGACCTGGACTTCCGCGGAGAGCCGGAGCGGCGACGAGAGAAGGACCTCGACCTGGAATACAGGACTATTGTTGAATTCATGTTTACAGCAAATGAAAGCTGACACTATTCACTTTGGATGCATTTGTTCAACACAAGCACTTATATATTTTACTATTGCTAGATAACGACTGCTTAGTCTGTGTTACAGGATTTGGTTACTATTTAAAGATGTATTCAGCTTCTAAAAGTTATTAAATTGTCACATGACATAAGACTGTGATGAGGCAAAATAAATAGAACGCAGTCATAAAAATTTATTTTTGTTTCAAAATGTGCATGACATGTGGCATTCACACATAACTGCAAGTTACTTTAGGCAAAATCCATGTGAAATCTACGCATGATCGGTTCCGTGTCATATTTAAAAGTACTCGGTGCCACTTTGCATCTTTTTGCGAAATCTCTTACAGTTTGCTTGCGTCTTTATCTTTTCAACTCGGCCATGTTTCTTCTTCAAAGATTACCACGAGCCCCAGACGCATAACCGAGTACGCATTTATACAATTGGCATTAAAAAAAAAAAAAAAAAAAAAGAAACGTCCATTTTTCTTCTCTCAAAACATTTATTTTGGGGAAACTGTTTTGACTTAATAAATATTATAATTATCAGTTAAACTTTCATCCATAATAAGACATAATTGAGGTAAAATATATACTGAATACATCCTTAATTGCAGGTTAACTTTTGATACTAAAGTTACATCCAGCGCTGCGAACGAAAATAAAAACGCTCCAGTGATGAACAGTGTTATATTTCTTTTTTTTTCTTTCTTTAAAACACCACGCCAAGGCAATAATCATGGCAGTTTTTGCTACTCAATATTAAACTAGATAAAATGTTTAAGATAAATGTTTTTCTAAGAACTTTAAAACAAAATTTTCTTGTTTAAAAAGTTCCTCACAGGAGTAAAATAATTAAAGTCAAATAAAATGTTTGATGAACAATGTGGTGAATTTTCTCTTGATAGTAAGAATGTGTGTGTAGTTTTTGAGAGTCACACACACATTTGGAACATGCCATTATGTTTTTGTTGAAATCCTACAAAATCATAATTTAACGCTGTATGTACTTAAGATTACGGATCACACACACACACACACACTCGCGCGTACTCACCTCCTGCCTCGGCTCCGGCTGCGAGATTGGGAACGAGAGTAGCTCCTTCCACGGGAGTGCGAGTGGGAACGAGAACGAGACCTGCCCGATCTGTGCAAAAGGGCGCAGGGACGGAGGCGTGGATGAAAGGATGCAATGAGAAAGAGAAGTCTTTAAGTACTGACTCTACAAAGAAGCCGCGAGCAAAACACACACTAGACATTATTCCTGTCTCTGAAACTGTCCCTGCACCTCTTCCTACATCTGATTACAGCATTCTGCACCTCTGCCACTGGCCTTTACTAGCAACAACGGAAAAAGGTACAATAATTCACTTTAGCAATACTTATAACGGTCAACTTTTTTCTTTCTTCCTTTTTTCTCCTCTGCTTAAAATAGGTCTTTCTCAAGCTTAACCAAAAACAAAAACAAAAAAACTGTGAAGACAGCTTATGACTACACATTACGCTTGACTAATTTCAGGCAAAGGAAATAAAAAAATTAATACATTTTTTAAAAAAGAAGAAAAAAAAAAAAAGAACAGAGAGAGAGAGAGAGAAAGACACATTAATTGGTACTTAAAATAAACCTTGCAAGTTTGCAGGTCGACCCTCTTTGGAACCGAGGTCTAGCAGATCTAGGTGATCTAGAAGTAGCTATCATCAGTCGAACCTCTGCATCTAGTCGTTCTCTTCGCTTTTCTAACGATGATCGTACCGACAGCCAAATCGCTTGATTGAGACTTGATAGAAGTGTGCGAAGTGCTTTGTCTGCCGAGGTCTCGATGTTCTCGTTAGCAAAAGCGTGGGCCCGAATCGATTGTCAAATTGGCTCAGATTGTCGAGTTGGGGGGGAGGAGGAGGGGGCGCACACGTGCGCGGCTCGACGCGCACGCACACACGCTTATGTGCCCCCGCCCCCGAATGATACGAATAGCAGCAGGTAGAAGTGGCAGGAGACTTAGAGAGGGTCTGGCTGATCACGCCCTGGTCAAAGCAGGTGACCGTAAGTGAGGCATTTGCTAGAAGATTCATGAAATCGTAAAGGGTCGTGACGCTCTGAATCAAACGATGAAACCTGAAAGGTTTTGACCAGGTGAGTCATTAAATTAAAAAATTTAAATCGCACACAACATTTGAGCATTATAGAATCCTTGAAAGTAGAAAATTAACAAAAACAAACAACATTTATATAGCTCTACATGTGTATATAGGGGTTGACCGATACATTGGATTGGTGCTAGAAGTCAGCTCCTGATTGGTTGATCATCGTCAAGGAGTTATTTCATTTGATTTATAAACCAGACAGCAAAAGTTCTCCATCCAACAAACACTTTACACTAAAATTACCAGTGCTTATAAATAATAGGAAGCGTATAAACCGGGGGTCGGCAACCTTAAACACTCGAAGATCCATCTGGACCGGCTTCCTGCAGAAAACAAAACACCGCGAGCAACAAAACCTAAAAATCTAAAAATGAAGAGAATGCTGCATATATTGTTTTTTACCTTTATGCAAATAATAATGTTTTGTTCATATAAATAAAATAAAAAAAAACCTATAGTGTGTTGCATTTATAAAAAAAAACAACGAAATTTTATTTTAAAAACATTTTGAATTCCGAAAACAAAAAGAACGCTGGGTTGAAAGTTACTTTTCAAATAAAATATTCAACGTCTATTTAAGTCCTCCTCGTATTTATGGAATAAAAAGCCTTTAAAAAAAATAAAAAAATAAAAAAATCGCGTGTCGGCGGTCGTGACACATATTTTGAACGACAAATAATAATTTTACAAGTTTTATTTTAATGTTACAAGAGATAATATATAATCTTCACATTTCAAAAAAACTAATGAACTAAAATAAAAGTAAATTGAATACTCTTTTTTTTTTTTTCCCCCAAAGCCGCACGTAGTCGCAGCAGAGGGATGAAGGAGCCACATGTGGATCTCCGGAGCCGCGGGTTGCCGACCCCTGATATAGACGCAGGATGGGACCTGCATTATTCCATGTTTAAAAAAAAAAAAAAAATCACAACATTTATGACTAATAAATACAAATATTGTCACTGTTTATTTCTTTTCAAAAAAAGGATTTAATTCATATCTAATATCGGCCACGACGTCTCCATTATATTATCCGAGCCGGCTCTGTAGAGAACGATCGGTCGACCTCTATATCCATATACAGGAGGCGAACAAGAAGAGAAAGAGAGCAACATGAGAATTCTAAACAATAAAGAGACATGTAGACGCTCCTGTGTGAGAGCCTAGCTCAAGGGAGACACAGTGTAGAGACTGTATTTTAAAAATACATTGACACCAACATATAGAATATCTGCATGAAGCAAGCTTTCTCAATATTAATACTATGCACGTGATGCATGTTTTATGCTACTTAGTGACGACTCGTTAACGCTGGTTAATGTATATGCAGGTATGGAACCCGTGCTGGTTGCCCTGGCTGTTCTTTACCTGCTCCGTCTGCGGCGGCTGTAGCGGTGACAGTCGTACGCGTAATGTCCCTTTTCGCCACACTCGTAGCAACGGTCGTTAGGGTCGAAAGGGCGCCGAGTGGGCGGGCGGTCGTAACGGGAGCGGCGCGGCATACCGGTTGATAACTCTACACGGACACGAGTTCCACAGATCACTCTGGAAGAGAAAAAAGACAAACAACACACAATTCAATTCTTTCGTTTTCTTTTTAGAACTTGGAACAAAAAGTTCGTGTTGTTAAAGATTGCTCTTAATATTCATGATTACGTCATTTTAAAGTTAATCAGGCTGACGAATACATTACCGCTACATATTTATGTACTGTATTAGAGAGCAACTATTATGCAAAATTCACTTTTAGTCATTTTAAGGCGGTTCCACACTAGGCTCAGGTTCCCGAACGATTGTGTTCCCACTGATCAAAATGAACCAGACTTTGGGATCAAGTGTACTCGGAAGCGATCTGGGGGCCCGTTGACATTCAGATGAGACTCCATGTACAAACAAAAACTGTGAGGCAAAACACATTCACTGCTTTTTGTCCAGTATTGACCACCATTGGAATTTCCCCCTATTGTGACCTCATATAAGATGATCTCCACTACCAATCCCCCGGTTAAAAAAAAAAAAAAAGAGCAAAACAAAGGTTGTTTGAGGTATAAAAACAAATGCAATGTCTGAGGGAGCTCTGAGACCTGTATTAATTTATACGAAATACTAAAATGATGATTTGGTTTAATCCGTTTTTCAATAAAGCCTTGCTAGGAAAAAAAAAAAATTCCCCCCCCCCCCTCCCACACTTCTGATATTAGGCCTGTAGAATAACGTTTAATTACTGATTGGTCTAGTGATCTGCCAACGCAAAAGAACACTTTCCACATAATCAGCTTGCTTATGTTTCAGAATTAAGTGCTATAATTAATCTTGGAAATCTATTAAATCATTACGCGATGCGTGATGAAGAGATTTGCTCATGTTCCCACTCACTTCCCATCAAGGCCACGGACGGCGTCCTCGGCGTCTCTAGGATCTTCAAACTCCACAAAGGCGAATCCTGGAGGGTTCCTGGCGATCCAAACGGTTCTCAAAGGCCCGTAATAGCCGAAAGCTCGCTCGAGTTCTCCTTTCCCTGCACCAGTGCCCAGGTTCCCCACGTAAACTTTAGTCTCTACAAAAGTACAAATAAAGATTCTGCAGTTCAGACTGATCTTACTTCTACCCTATTTTAGGCCCAGACTTAAATACAAAAATGTATATATAATAATAATAATAAATCTAACTAAGAAGGATCAAAAAACACTTCTTATGAGCTTTTGCAATTAAAACTGCTAGAATAAACTCTAGGGAACTGGGACTGAATCTGGGATGATCCTTGCAGATGTTCGTCTCTGTAAATCTGATTATTCTGCATGACTGCCAGCTGCACGCAGATGTCGCGATATCTTCAAGTAATCAAAAGTGCATCATGTGCTCAGTTATTTTAAGTAGCGGCCGTCACGGTCACATGCACAATTCGTTTTTGCTTCAGGTCTCGTTCACTTTGTGCTGAATTAAAAAAAGAAATTTCACTGCAAATGCGAGCTGAAAGCACTTGAGCATCGGTCATTAGAAGAAAAAAAAAAATTAACAAAACAACCCAAGCTTCCAAGGTAGCATTTGGCCTTTACTAACATCTCCAAATTTATTTGCATTTCTTTGCTAATGTTTTGCCGTAAAACACAAAGTTTCGGTCATCTCAAGAAATGGTTCTCAGCGATCTGTGAAGAGTAGCAGTCAGGTCTGTTTTTTATTTATTATTTTGTTACAATGGTGGAAATCACAAGCTAAATTAGTTAGTGCTGAAATCTGTATCTACAACAGACTAATGCCAACACAAAGCCCCCAAGAAGTGACCGCGGCTTGAAGCCATATGGCTGGGTCTGTGAGTGCGCCAAATGTCACTAAACACTAACACTTACAGCCATCTCTAACAGAATAACGAAACCGGCCTTGGAGCAACAGCCCGTAAAGTGGTAAAGGCTGCAAACCGGATTAGAACAAAAACCTGGCGCCGGGTATGAGCTGTGCCAGCAGAACACAATGTCTAACCAGGGAAACGGTCTGAAAAGCTGCCTAAGGGGGCCATCAAACTGTGTGAGACGGCAGGACACCGAAAGACAGTCCAGTCACAGAGGACACCCCAGTCAATGCCTCAGGAGGTGTGTGTGGAGCAGCCGTGACAGCCGTGATGAAGCTCCTCTGGGTAAAATGACATTACTTCGTACCAGTGCAGATGTTTGATCAGACGCTCAGGCTCGAGGGGGGGTCAGTCAATCCGGGCAGATATTCCCTAAAACAAGTCATTCAATCATTTTCGACTAAGACGATTGATATTACCGACTATTCATCAACCAATTCATTATTCTTAAGAATTAAACTAGTTAACATTTTTTACATTATTAACCAACAAGGTGTGTTTTGCATAACACCAACCTAACTCAAGCATTATACTAAACTATACACCACAAGATGGCGTATTTGAAATTCATGCAGAGTGCAATTACCGGACACTATCTTTACAACTGCGGTATTTGTCAGCCTTATTTAATGATTAAATAAAAGTTAAACTGAGAAGAAAAAAATGTATTACCCAATAATTATCAATGATTAATTAATCGATAACGTGTCCAAATAATTAATCATGCAATGGCAATTAAAACTATTTTCATGAGCAACCAAACGACAAAAAAGTTGTAATTTATGCTGCAAACTCGGTTCAGTGGGTGCTACAATAAAATCTTTAAAAGGACAACTATTTTCCCCAGAAATACAATTATTCTGGGGTCTGTGTACGATTATTATTATTTTTTTTTATTTTTTTTCCTGATTATCTCCCTAATTTAGTCGTGTCCAATTCCCCCCTTCGTCACTAGGGGTCTCCCACATTAAGGATACTACTACCACTCAGCCGGGAGGGCCTAAGACTACCACATGTTTCCTCCGAACCACGTGACGCCAGCCGACCGCATCTTTTCGAACTGCTCGCTCACGCACTGTTGGGGCGACGTAACACACTCGGAGGACAACACTATCAGCTCCCTCCACGTGCGCGAGCTCCAGACGCCCCTGATTGGCTGTAGAGCCGTGATTAATCTGGTTAATCAGATTAATCTGATTGTGCCGTCTGGGGACTTGACAGTTCGATAGTTCAGGACTGGAACTTCCTACAAGTCTACCTGAGTCTCCAATAACTACCTGGA
>JAQQZT010000007.1:23871225-23897975 GCA_030068275.1 Clarias platycephalus
GTTAGACAGAGACAAACGAACGCCGGTGTAGAAGTCAATCGAGCGCCACTACAAAACGCAACATAAACGTCTAGGACTTTCAGAGCATGTTCGTTTATCCAAAAATTTAACACCAGTGTGAACAAGGCCTTATGGCTCCAATAAATATCTTAGTATATACATAGTTATATAACAAAATATTTCAGTGTCAACCTTTTTTTTTTTTAAGCTAATAAAGGACAAAAAGTTTGAGCCCCCCACCCTGAATCACATTTCTCATTGTGCTTTTCTGGGCAAAACGTAAAATTAATGTAATACTGATTTGTATTGATGATGTAATGTATTCTAAATATATATTTTAAAACTAATTAATACTTTATGAGCACCAAATGACATCAGCGTTACTATAAGCCTTAAGTTGTATTGGGGCCAAAAGATTTCATTTGTGGCATATGAACTCAAACGTTTGCGACCTCTCCTTCTGGGATTTTCTAACTGCATCCCCATATGATAAGATAATATTCAGGATAAGTGTGTGTGCGCGCGTGTGTGTGTGTGTGTGAGAGAGAGAGATATTACCTCGGACAGTTCCGATGAACTCCTCTAGCCGGCAGAGAAGCTGAGCGTCCCTCTCGAAATCGTAGAAGTGGTGCTCCACCCAGTGTCGGCACACATTCAGCACCCTGCAGAGACCGAATGTAAACTCAACTTTACTTTGAAATAAAGTACGTCTATAAAAGTTTTAATTCCCGAGAAAACCTGAACCCGAGGATAAGTTTCTGATATCTTTAATAAATCGAGTCATATGGACTCTATCATCAGACACAATTACTGAACTCCTATGATGTCATAGTTAGCGCACCTGAGTTGCACTGGCTGGACGTATTCTTTGCGGAAGCGTTTGAGCTCGGCGCTGAGCGGCTGGTCTCCGTTCTCCATGGCCATCTGATCCGCCTCTGTGGGTTTGGGCTCCGGAATATCAAACCTGTTCGTTTCATACACACAAGGTCAAGCGTGTTATTCATGCCAGGCTGCTGCAACACTACAATCTTTGTTTTGTTTCTTTTTTAAATCAAGTTTATTTTTATACACGACATCTCACCTCTCTATGAGCAGGTCCAGCAGCTCTTGCGGTTTACAGAACGACCTGTAGGTGGTGAGGAAGGTCCGCACAAAATTAGGATCTGTAACACACACACAAAAACAAATCCTGCTTAATGGTCATTTCTTTTTATTTTCCAGAAGAAAAAAAAAAGAAAGAAAGAAGAAAAAAAAACTCTTCATTGTTCCTATTTCAGTGTCGATTCCAGGGTTTTGTTTTGCCCTGTTGGGCTTCATATTGTTTTGGTCAGTAGTGGGAAACATGACGTGGCCTTGAGCTGCACCTGTTTTCAGGGGTGCTTGATGAAAAAACACTAAAATAAAATAAACACTTATTATTACACAAATTTTATCCGTGTTATTAGAAATGGAACAGACTAAATAATAATAATAAGAAAAGAAAAGAAAACGTTATAGCATGAGATGGTTGATCTTAAAATACTAGAATACGAAATGCGAGGAGTTTCAGGTGATATGATTACACAAGCACACACACTCTATACCTGTTTCCTAAACAACGCAAGTTTACACACTACCCCCGGTTCATAAATTTAGGTCCAAAACATAAAGGAGACATAAATGTGTTCTTGAGTACAAAAAGTTTAAAAAGCTTGAATTAAGGATAATATAAAGAAGTCATATGTACGCCTACTGTATATGATACTAGAGATTTCTGTACATTTGAACAAAGTGCTGTCTATGAATCTATATATGGCAGTTCCATACACCACCAATAGATGGCATAATGCTACTTTTTTTTGTTTTATCATACAGGATTAAACAGGTGTTACCTGAAACTGGCACTATATTTCGTATTTAAATTTGAATTGTCAGGGCAAAGGGTGTTCAAGCTAAAACGAGGACTTGTGACTGTGCAGAATAAGAGAACACGGTCATGAAAGTAAAAACTCCCTTTATGTCTCTACATAATCCCATTCTACACTAAGGCACTTTATCCCCGAGTGTCACTTGTGCTTGGACACCATCAAGGTAAAAAGTTCTCTCAGTACGCTGGGGTCATGATCCGACTGCACACGTTTGAAATGCTGGCCTCCCAGGAACTCCCTTAATGGATGTGGCAGAAACAATTTTTAAGGATCAGATGTTTCACTCGCAGGACATACGGGGTTCTTTAAAACGTTTGCGCCGTTCAAATGTGTCTCATCATCGTACTGTGCTTGAAGTCTTCTGGAAATGTCGATTGATTCCACGCCTTCTATCACCAGGAATTTCATCACAAGTCCCGGTTTGATTTGAACGCCCCAAACCCACTCAGGCCGCATCGTGGGTTCGAGTTTTGAAACACTGCAAGGTACTTTATCCAAATTGTATTATGATAATAGTCTAATGTATCATGTATATACAATTCGACAAATATGTCACCTTTTAATCCACCTATAGTTACTCATATTGGTCACGAAACAATTTAGTTCCACGCATCAGTTATGTTACAGCAGCTATAAAGAGTCATTCAGTCATCAAGTTCTCGGATATAATTTTAAAGCGCAGCAGTGGGTGAGCCGTGTCAAAACTTGGCCAGACATATTCGTCAATTTTACAGCTATTCTCTTTATATTTTATTTATTGTATAATTTTTATTACTATATTCTTATCATATTTTATATTACATTTTCTTGTTCATACTCATTTTTTTATTTATCATCATCATCATATTCTTATGTCTTAGTCTTTATTTGAATATTCTATTTTCTTTTTTTTTAGGTCATGGGCGGTTGTAAAAACATTTCACTGTGTATGACTGTATGTGACATTTTCATTTGAGACAGACCCTTATCACACGAAGGTTATGAAAAAACTTTAACGCTATAAGACTTATACTTGTGAAGTTATATTTATCTTTAGAGTTTTTTTTTTTTGTTGGATTCTCCAGTTACATGTGTGTGTGTGTGTGTGTGTGTGTGTGTGTGTGTGTGTGTGTGTGTGTGTGTGTGTGTGAGTGAGCAATGTGGAGAGCTGTTTGTTCATATGATGGATCTGCTGAGTTCTAGGTTCCTCAGCGAGGCCAGTAAGGAACAATAGCTGCCTCAGTTTGCGTTTACAAACAATCAGCCTGGAATTATTCTGGCCAGGAAACAGACGCCGCTCTGACGCATGAGGCTGCCCTCACACGGACTAACACTCTCTCCCACCCCCCATACACACACACACATCTGCATGCACGGTGTACTTAAAATAGATTTAGATCCATCAGCTCATGGGAGTCACAGACAGGACAAACAGATCCAGAAATGCAAAAAAAGTCTCTCTCTCTCTCTCTCTCTCTCTGACAGACACACCCAGGGAGAACTTAAGAACAAATGAAAATTAAAACCACAAATAATAAGGGAAAGGTTAAAAGGAAATCTTTTAGGATGACATTTTAAAGGCTTACTGCGAACAGAAGCTGATATATTATCAGTAAAGTCTCAAAAGTCTAAAGTAAAATACATTTTAATTTATAATGCTTTTTCTTTCCCCCCCAAAGCACTTCATGTTCGCAAAGAAACATTTTTTTAAACAATTAAGCAAGTAAAACTGGCTGTAAGGAATCGAGGATGGGAGGCGGGGCATACTCCTGTTAATCACAGCCAATCATGGGACCTCTGAGATTTTCGTGTATGTGGAAGAGGGAGGATAGCGCTTTTCTTCGAGTGCGTTAAAGCTGCCCCCATGAGGTGGAATGAACAACCGTTCAGCTGTTGTAACTGATGTATGATAGTGGAGACCTAGTTGGTTCACTCACTCACTCATCTTCTATACCGCTTTAGCCTGAGTACGGGGTAGCAGGGGACCTGGAGCCTATCCCAGGAAACTTAGGGCACACGGCGGGGTACACCCTGGACAGGGTACCAATCCATTGCAGCGCGGACACACACACATGCGCAGATCCACTCATTCATACACTATGAGCAATTTTGGGAACGCCAATTAGCCTAATCTGCCTAAATTAGCCTAAACCGTGGCCGGGAATCCACTAACCCACTGTGCCGCCCTGGTTGGTACAAATAACGAGACTCGCCTGCCATCTATGAGGTGGTCTGGAAAAAACAGCTGAAAAAACAGAAATATATTTAGATTTCTTGGACATTTGGCTAGGCCTTCTGCAAAGATTATATTGGATAACAAGCAAGGTTAACCAAGAAGGCAACCTGCATGAAATAAGCTATAGGGAGAAAAGTTTGTGGACCCCTGACCCATTACCCCTTATGTGTCACCTCTTTGCCATCATAACACTAGATGCTGAAGCACGACTGTGTGGATTTGTGTTCATTCAGCTAAAATAGCACTATTGAGCTTCTACTGAGTTCTTCCTCTCCAGCCTTAACACACCATGTCGTCACTGAGCTCGGAGCAGTGTGCGCTGATGGCACTGTCGCACTGGAACTGGGTCTGGGCTTCTCTGTTACAGTAAAGTGATGAGTAGAGACGGTAGATATGATCACATGAACTCATGTTTAGGGACGATCCACATATGAGTCTGATGGTCCACATACTTTTGAAATTTTCTCCTTTAGGTTAACCAGAGGCTACTGTATATTAAAATGCTATAGTTCCTAATGATGATGAAAATGTCCAGGTTGCCAGTGAGTGAAGGTTGGGATTTATATGATCAAATCCGGCAAACGACATCCATCAATCCTCCACCCAGCTGAGACTTAGTTGAGGGCTCCGGCTCGGAGGTGATTCGGACAGGATGCACCTTTTTCCCTGCTTGTTAGCGACAAAAGAAAAAAAAAAAAGGGGGTGCGTTTATATGCACGCGCACGTCGTTTTCCTCAAAAGCCGTCCCCATCCCCCCCGAGTTATTAGAAATGAGAGAGATGCACGCTTCTGGAGTCTCTAGAGGAAAACTGGGACCTGTACTTTTACACACACACACTTTTGGAAAGGAAGTTTATTTTGGGGGTGTGAACAGCCCAGACCACCCATGAGAGGAATCCTTACTCGGCACACGCACAGACAAGCTCGGCTCTGATTAGTGAAGTACAATGGAACTTAATAAACCTGTTTGATGTTGGATTGATTTGTATGTTAGAGTAAATTCCAGGCTGATCACTAGAGCTGAACGATCAACCATACTGAAGCTGTGAGCTAGGAATAACAATGAAATTGCTTTGCTGCAAATTTGTTCTATAGAAATGATAACGATACATAGATAAGAGCACGTGGTGACCCCATAATACGAACCCATATTATGCTCTGCCTAACCGTTTGTTGGTGGAGATTGAATGAACAAAATTTGCATGCGAATGTATTCATGACTGTCTTGTAGGTCAACAATACGACGATAGCTTATATTAAGTTTATATAGGTAGTCCCCGAGTTACGAACGAATGCCGTTCGAGAGCACGTTCATAAGTCAGATTTGTTCTCAAGTCCAACAAAATGAGGCTTACTCTGTCCCCTTTCCCCACACCGCACCTCAAACGTACCGTAAGTGTTTTCTCTGCGCCTTCAAATCCTGAGGGGAATCCTGGACGCTATTTTGTATCAGAGCTGCTTTCCATGATCCCTGTATTGGCCAGTTTTGTTGAGGATTTTCCGAAATCGGGATTATTCACCATCAGGACAGATTTATAGGACAGCCATTTTCTGTCAGCTTGGCGGTGCTGGAGCTTAAACCCCCGCTGAACTGAGGCTTGACCCCCTGGCCCGTACCATTATTATAAAATATCTACTGATTTATTCTAGAGTTGGGGGAAGGGGGCGGGGATTTATCACTTCATTTAGGCATCCTTATTTCTTGTGTGCGCACGTTTCGCCCAATAGACTAAAAAAAATTTTTTTTAATTAACTTTTGAGGTTATATGTTCAGAATTGTAATGAAATCTAAATCTCTCTCTCTCTCTCTCTCTCTCTATCTATCTATCTATCTATCTATCTATCTATAAAAATAAAGAATTGGGATACTTATGAAATAGTGATAATTACAGAACCGCATGGGCACATGGGTACTAACTGTGCTAATATTGCAATATATAATTATATGGTGATTCCCATCCCAAATTTTTTTTTTTTTATTAAAAGACATTGAAGGTGATGTCAAATATTATTATTTATTATAATTTTTTTTTTTTAAACCACCAAACCAATCAGATCGGAAAATAAAATCCAGGGTAAAATGTTTGTACTTCACTCTCTTCTTATAAAAACCTATAAATAGGCTTGTGTTTGATTAGCCGAATACAGTACGTTGTTAAGCTGCCTGTAAGCTTGAGTGGATTTAGGTTGGCTTAAGGGATTTGCCCTTTTAAAAAATTTTATTAATTAATAAAAATAAAAATAAAAACTCAGATGTACATACATATTTACAGACGTGCACCTTTTGAAAGCAGCAGCCTTTTGCACAGCTGTCTTGAACATGGGCTGGAAAAACAGTCGCTGATGTCATTTTTTTTTTTTTATCCGCTTCTTATCAGTGTCCCCCCCCCCCTCCAAAAAAAAAACGTTATCTGTGTGGCTGTGACACTAAAACAAAGCGGGTCGTCATGCGGTGTCCTATGACGTAAAACGCCGTCCAAATATTTAGCGAGCGTGAGAAAACAGCCAGGAATAGGACCGAGGTGACAAACAAGCCCAAACAAACGCCACGACCTTTGAGCCTCCACTTTCTTTCACCCCCTCCACACACACGTGGCGTTTGGGTCTTTAACTTGTGTAATCGGGGTGTAATTATTCTAAAGTGCTGGAAAACAAACACACTGTGCCGTTGGTCAAATAGAAGAGCAAACAGGAGTAAAGCCCTACGAGTGCGCAACGACACGTCACTGCTGGAGTTATGCAACAGAACTACCTGCACATTTTCCAGACCGTGGTGGAGAACAGGCGTACAGGAGGAGTTAAATGTTTATGATAATATACTAATGTTATATCGTGTCTGTATTAACAGCTGGTTCACAGGGACTCGCATGGTGAATGCTTCACATCATCGAACGATGGTAAATTTGCAAGTGTCATTTCCAATAAAGGAAATAAATACAATAATCAAAAAAAAAATGTAAAAGTTCTTTGTAAGGATACATTTCTTTTTAAAAAAAAATTCCACAACATAGAAGGTCCCATATTTTTCTATTTCTTTAACGAGTCTCAGAGCTTCCAAAAAGTCTCTCTTTTAATACGACGGCTCAAACACCCCTCAGATAATGCTTTTTTAAAATTTTATTTATAACCTTAAACTCCCTCTGATTCACTCCTTTCCCGGACACACCATTTCAGTGTCTATGTAAATGAACAGGAGATCTGAGCAAGCTAGGGATCGTCTTATACGAAGTAACATTAGGGGGAAAAAAGAAAAATCTATCTGTCCACTACAAAAATGTCTGTTGTATTATTTGTTAATGTATTCAAATATTGTAATCGTTGGAACGGACACATGGCATAAGAGGAACAAAACACTTTAGGATATTCTGTTGATAGAATTCACTTCTACTGGTCAGAAGGTCCAGATTCAAATCCCAGTCCAAAAAGTTGCCACAGTTGGACCCTTGAGAGCACGGCCCTTAACTCTCAACTACATCAAAGTCAGTGCGGTTTGCTTTTCATATTAATAATAATAACCATAATAATAACGATACATCACCAGTTCTCATGTTCATGAGCACTGGGTTCAGGCAAAAATGCAAGCCAACAAGATATCTCCTCAGTTTTAAGCAACACAAGTGGCATACCATTAAAATACTTTGTTATATGAATTATAATAGCATGGTATAGCATTCTACAGCAGGCTTCCCCAAGTAAGTCCTTGAAGACACCAACTTTTGGTCTTTATCAAGCGGTCAACACCATTTTATGCCTGATATGAGCCACTTGAGAACAACTGGATGACAAAAAGTGTCCAGTGTTCTCCAAAAACGTTGTGTGTACCTCGTATCTACACTAGACAGGATTTGTACTGTGTACTCAAGGGAGCCTGTTTATATCACCTAGTGAGTGCATTGACAAACCCGGACACGTAGTCTTGCTCTGACCTGCATACATGTGGAAGGTGAGCCTCTCGATGAGCTTCAGCACCGTGCCCGCCTTGATGATCGGAATGCCAGACTGGGACTGGACGTTCTCTTCGAACACTACGTTCTCCTCGGAGTCGGGTTCTGCAAAGCGGTAGATCTCGGCACCGGGGAGCCTCATCTGCTCCTCCTTCTCCTCCTGCAGCATGGCCGTGTCGAGCATGCGCTCCAGAGTAGAGCGGTACTGAAGCGAGATCAGCGCCGCCATCCAGCCGTTCTTCTCTTCGGCGGACTTGGCAGCGAACACCACGCTGTTGCCGTCCTTCAGGATGAGCTCGAAGGCGTGTCGGTACTCACCCTCCTTGTCATCCTTGTCGTTGATTTGGACCTAGAGGGAGGACGGTTGATAAAGAGACCTGTTTTTTTTTGTTTACTTTGTTTGATAAACTGTTATTTGTAAACACTGCAAAACGTCTACATAGAACTGTTGAAGCTCCCTCTTTCTATTACATGATTCATCAGTCACTAAACTGATATTGTACTCAATAACTACCATGACTTTTCCATTAACGCCACCCAACTACGATCCCTCCCCGTAGACACCACTCATCATTTTCCAAACTTCATCAATCTGTCATTTGTTAGCATTGTTCCCACTAGACAGCTCCACCATCTCTCCCTAGTATCCGTTTATCCTCCCTCCCATCAACACACGCCATCTATCCATGCATCCATCCGTTCTCTTTCGCCACAACAATCCGTGTACTCGACACAATCCGAGTACCACTTCTTCCCAACGCCATGCGTCGCTTCCAACCAGTGAAACCCAAGCATTCATCAAGTTTCACCAATACCATCAATACAATCAATTTCTTCCCATAAAACCTCCATGACTGAAACGTCTACCTACAATTTCCTATTTGTCATGCAGACATAATATCTCCTCCCAGTAACATCATTCACCTTCCCAGCATCCTCTCATCTTTCTTTTTTTTGTTTTTTAATCGATACCATTCATCCACCACATTTTTCCCCCAAGTTTTCCATCTTTCTCCACAGACTAAAAACAAGTATTCATGTTTAGCTACCAATATCACCTCATCCCTTCATGCACAAACGCATCTTCACTGTTTCACCACTAACACCACGGATTCATCTATCCAACTCGTCTACCGGTTTCTGATTTTCTCCACCGACATCATTTCCCAAATTTGTTCATCACTCAATCTCTTTCAAACCTCAGGACTCGTTCCTTTATTTCTACCAACATCGTCCTACAAACACCAAAGGAACCATCAATCATTCAACCATCAATTCAACTGTTCCTACCCTTTCATCCATCAAAATGCGTTCCAAACACCAACCTTAAAGCCAATATCACCTCTTATTCTATCAGTCCCACTCAGGCAACGATCCACCCCATCATCCATCTAAATCACACTGTGAGATTCCACACTTACCTTGCGCATGAAGAACTTTTCTTTCAACCTGTATTCGGCCGCGCTGGCCCCTGGTAGGCGTGGCTGCCCGTGGTTGGACTTGCAGCAGATCATCAAGCCGTCGAAGAGGAAGATGTGGCGCTCGTGCTTGGCGCCGACCCGCATCAACGTGCCCTCCATGATGAACTCGTTGCAGCACTGCCCGATGTCTCTGCCCTCCCAGCCGTCGATGTTCCTCTGGATCTCGTTCATTTTCTTGATGGCCAGGTGCTTGCCCTTCATCTGCTGACTGTAGAAGCGGCAGGCCGACTCGCTGGAGAGGGAGAGCCGAGGGAGGGGGGAGGAGAAGAAAAAAAAACAAACAAAAAAACAAATATTTGTGCAAAGCCAAAAGTGAAGAGGGAGGGGAGTGCAAACAGAGGAGGGGGGGGGGTGAGAGCGAAAGCACAGTTCCGTCACTCACAATACTTCTACACACTTGCATTGTTTTTAAAAAACACTCAAAATAGAAACCTTGAGACTGAGAGGAAGACTGGCTTTGTCTACGGTAGCGGTGACTAAGCCATGTTACGGAGGTTTTCGACTCCTGAGCCGATCAGGTGGACCTAACAGATGGTTTGGCAAGATCATGGATGTTTGGGTTTTGAAGATTTTCTGAGGTTATACAATAAAATAAAAAAAAGGATAATGAATAGGGTAGGCTGCAACCAGGAGAGGATTTACACTAACCCAGTGGTGGAAAAGGCTGCACAGGGCTGGTTGTAGGAGGGAAAAGGAGCTTACTGATGTTTTCTGGAGTGCAGGATTTCCCCCCCAATCGCTGGCTCTTTCCTCATACCAGCCTCGGCATATGTAACGTGTGTGTTTCAAAGAGCCTGGCACCTGCAGAGGGTGGCGCTGGAGGGCATGACACTATAACGGCTCGAGACTCGTTCGCAAAATGGCAAAAACAAGTGACTATCACAGTCACTTACTCAGTCACTTACTCTTTGTTTAAATCCGATCAGTTTACTAATAATACCTCGCTTTGGCAGGTGCACATAATTAAATCTATAACGACCTTAAAACTAAAGATGATTAAGCAACCTAGAAATGATGCAAAATAACCTCTTTAAAACATCTGTTAAATGCTCTTTGGTGAAAAAAAAAAAAATGCCCCAAAGGGTGTAGCAGGTATAGCAGGTTGACCCTTTGTTCTAACCCTCATACAAAGAAGTCAAGGGAAACAGGAAGGCTCACAGCTACTGATTTAACAGCGCTACAGACAAAAAAAATAAATAAATAAAAATAAAAACGTTCATTTGTATGGAAACATAGACGACGATATAAAAAATAATAACCACCTACCGTAAAATAAGCCATCCTTTCCCCATAAAAGAAGACTAGAACCGGGTGAAAATTTAAGGCACCAAAAGAAAAAGAAGGGAGAGATCCGTTACATCCACTTCGACGATGCCATTTCAAAAGGACAAAGCCGGGCGCAGAACGATTCGATGGAGAAATAAAAAAAAAATAATAATCGACCCGAACTAGAAGCACAGACCAAAAAACGAAGAAGGGATGCTGAGCTCCACTTCACAAAAGATTTGAATTTCTCTCCCACAAATCGGCGACTTCTGTCTCTCTCTCTCTCTCTCACTCACTTTTTTCCAACCTGAGAACAATAACAGTCGGGCAGGACGGCCCAAACCCTGACGCAACATCCCTGGGACAACATGCTGACCCCCCTTACTCGATAATACACCAGGGCTATTTTAGGGGCAGGGGTGGTGAGGGAGCTCAGGACCGAGTCTGGGTGGAGCGGGGAGGATGGGAGGGGTACAGGAAAAGTTTTGTGTGTGTGTGTGTGTGTGTGTGTGTGTGTTTTGAGTGAGGGTTTGTTTGAGTTTCATGCTTAAATAATTTTCTGTTTGAAGAGTATGTGATGATCAGATCTCCCCAGTCAAGTAGTTCGACCTTACAGTCTCCTCATGCAGAGACTGTGCGTGTGTATGCGCGGGTGTCACCGTGTACCTGAGTCTTCTCTTGGCCAGGCTTTTGGAGCAGATCCTCTCCATGCTGCTTTGAAGGTTGAGGAGTGCAGTGATGGCCTGCTTCAGACGTTCTTTATCGTCCTCATCCTCACTTTTCTCCTCCAGTTGCTGCAAGGCCAAGGCACAGAAAGATTAATCCAGACAGGAAGTTAAAAAAAATAAAATAAAAAAAACATTAGCAAAAAAGAAGGAATAACAAATGACAAAAAGAAACTTAAAGGAAAGAAAAGAAAGAAAGAAGACTGGAAATTGAGAAGAGCCAGGGAAGGAAGAAAGAAAGAAAAGAAATACGCATGCAAGAAAAGATCAAGGAAGAAACAAAAGATTAGAAACAATGATTAAGAAAGAAGGGGTGACCATCATTTTCATCATGTTGCTCATTTATTAATGACTGAGGACACAATCAAATTTAAAGAGCTGAAGCATACAGGCTTCAGACACAACACACTACATCTTTCTCCCTCTCTCTCTCTCCTTCTGTATTTAAAACAAGAGGATTAACTTGCGGTCACATTTACAATACAAACTAAAGCCCATGAAACTGGTTCAGCATGTACACACGCTTTAAAGCTCAAATTTGCACAAAGCAGCGAAGGAACTTCAAGGCATTTTAGGCAGATTTACATCTTTTCTGCAAAAGAATCCTGAAAAGAGGCTTAAAGCCTCAATTCTAACACGAATACACACGACATATTAACGCTCCTCCAGACACGTGGTGCGGCCCTTGTGACTCCAGTTAACCTATAAAGGACATACAGGAATTTACGTTACAAACCCTTCAACCTACTGATCCAAAGTCCTGAAATGGTCAAAGTGCTGAGGGAACTATGAAATGCAATACAATTATATATGTACACAAATTTTAAGAAATCCATGACTCTGTTCCACAACATGTCTGTCTGTCTCACAGTGCTTTTTTTTTTTTTTCCTTTCCTGGACGCACGCCCCGACTCCGTCTGGCAAGCCCTCGGCCCGTTGTATGCATGTCTGGCAAACTGTCTCACACAGTCATTAAGTTTCTCTCACTATATCTGGAAGCTCATCATTCCGTCTGGTCAGGCCTGTTAAAGCTGTCTCGTAGTCCATGTCTATCTACACCTACCACACCTGGCACTCCTAAAGCAAACCTGGACACCCAAGTGAGGTTTTAATGCGTAAGGTACGATTAACTTGACGAGACGCTCACCTTTAAGATCTCAAAGTGATGGAGGCAGTGGTAAACTGGGGTCAGGAGCAGGCGAGGTAATACGTACTGCACAGCCTCTTTAAAGCCTTCACATATTGACTGGAAAAGAGAAAAGAAAAAAAATATATATATATACTGAACAGAACTATTAAGAACATCAGGACTTAACGCTGGACCACAGTTCAATAAATATTCCCATATTTTGTTATGCATTCACTTTTGCCCTAATGCACATCTGTCTGAGGTTTAAGA
Organism: Clarias platycephalus; assembly: GCA_030068275.1. Classification (NCBI taxonomy): domain Eukaryota; kingdom Metazoa; phylum Chordata; class Actinopteri; order Siluriformes; family Clariidae; genus Clarias; species Clarias platycephalus. Next base: position 23,884,163 of record JAQQZT010000007.1, read on the forward strand.
TGAGCCGTGCTCTCTGACCTGGAGGTAGAAAGCTGCACCGGGTTTGGACAGCTGGCTGAGGAAGTGGTCATGGAATCCGGGCCGTAGGATGTCCTGAGCGTACGTCTCGTAGGGGTCAAAGGCCAACTCCTGCAAAAAGGACCCACCCACCCAGAAGTTAACAATGCGATACTGAATCCCTCCCCACATTCCTGTCTCTCTAATTACAACAGCAGATCCCTATGGATGAAACACAATCAAGACTTTCCACAAAGATGGAACGACTTCAAGACGAATCTAAAAGATGTGTGCGTGTGTGACAGATTTTTTTGCCTAATACACTGCTGTTTGAAGTCTGACCTCAGCCAAGTCCTCGAAGCACCGGCCCACCAGGGGGTGAGGGCTTCCCTCGTCGGTCATCTCTACAGTGTCCTCGATGAGCCCCAGCAGCTTCAGAGTCACCTCGTGGATGTCCACTATACGACTAAAGATGTTCTCCACATCCTGCAGGGGGCAGTACACAAAAGCAAGTGCGCACAAAGCACATTTAAGTAACAAAAAAACATTATTATTCTACAGCTAAAGTAAAAAAAAAAATTTTTAAATGGCTGACTGGCTCCTATTAGAGCTTTTAACTTTTTTGGACACATTTTACTTTGCGGTAGTGAAAAGCAGACTGAACGACACGAGGTCGTGACTCACGTGGTGCGAGAAGAGCATGATGTTTGTGGCGAATGGCTCACGGAACACCTTGATGATGAGGTTCAAGTCTCTCAGGTACTGACGCACCTCAGCCATGAACGCTTTGACCAGGTCGTAGTAGGTCTGCGCTTCAGACGCCGATGGCTCCTCGTCCATGAGCGGGAAGCCGCTGATGTCCTCCTCGTCCTGATGGAACATGTCCATCAACACCTGCAGGAAGATGAACGTAAATGTGCTTGATATAACCGAGTAATAACAACAAGCACTGGGAGTTTGACAGCAAATCCATTGAAGAAGCAAATTATAAGGAGACATTTTTTAAACAGTAAACAGTAAGTAAAGTCAACATTTTTATTTTATTACCTTCAAGAGAGGCTCAGAGCTAAATTGTGTTCATATGCGCTATGTCGCATTGAGACTTATGTATGTTTACTAGGGGGAAAAAATATTTCAGAGAGGTTACAGTAACTTCAATGCCTCCTTGATCACCGCATACCAAGATATTTTTGTTTTCATGTCCATCAGCAAAATCCCTTTGATGTAAATATCTGTACACTGCTCAGCAATAAATAATACAAGGGGCGTTCAAGTCTAACTGGGACTTGTGACATTGACACTTACAGGAGATATTTAACTCCCTAGTGAGTTAAATCCATGCAAGGTGCTACCCAAATTCTGTCTAATGTTGGTCACAAATCAGTTTTCTTTCTGTTCACAGGTTGTCAAATATTGTCAAAAGTGATTGCACCCTTTAAGCATTTGAATAAACTCATAATTCGTTGAGATGAAACTCCCGCCAGGCTTCCCTTTGAAATTAGGTAAGATAACGACGATGTTGACAAATAAACTGATGACAAAAATCTCGGATTCACTTGAACACTGTGGAGGGCCCTAAAATGAGTAAATCATACACCTACATTTAGAAATGTTTGTATAGTTAATCTACCTACAAAGCTTTAGGGATTCGGTGTGTTTGTGTGTACCTTATCGGCGCACATGGCGACACTGATGTCTTGCTGTGAGATCTCATAGTGGCGTATATTTCGTACGTAGTTGCCAGCCAGCTTCAGGATGTCCGCTGAGATGTATTCCAACACCGCCACGATGTACACAGACACCTGGTGGTCTATTTTGTAGCCTAGTACCTCCTGCCACGGAGAACACAAACAGGGTCAGAGTGAGAGCGTGCTTGTTATCGTAAGAGTGTGTTAGAGGGCATGATTTCACATGAACATTTTCCACACCGAGTATCAAAAATGGTAAAAACAACGATTGTTTCAGGCCGTAGCAGACCTCTCCACCCAGCTGCATTCTTTTCCTGCTACGTAATTGGCAGCACAAGCGGCTTCAAAACGCCAGCTTACGGGATTTATGCTTAGTCACAAAGAGGGCCTTACGGGCTCGTCACGGCTCCCTCTGGTGGATGATATGGTGGGGTGCAGGTATGGAAAGTCCCCAGCTAACCGTTTGAGGGGTTGTTTTTGTTTTGGAGGTCACATCTGGGATATGGATGGACAGCTGGGATGCCAGATTGTAACGGCCCTTACACACAGAGCCCATTATACTCTGCACTGGTGCAAACTTAAATTAAGTAAAATATCACATTAATAATTATTTTAAATATATAAAAATTTATTATACAATTTTAAAAAATTATATATATATAGTTTTTCCATAAAAATACATAAAATTTTAATATACTTAATTAAATAATTAAAAGCATAATTGTGGTATTTGATTTTATTAAAAAAAAAATTATTATTGATACATTTCCAATTTTATTTGTTTATTTAATTATCTATTTATTTATTTTTGCAACATGCATCAGCCATAAGACATTTTGATATATTTATTTTTTTACATTTCTTTTGAAAGCAAAAAGCACCATCATCATTAGTTTTAACATAAATAAAATATGCTTTTATTATACACTTACATAATGTATATAAAAATACATAAAATATTTGATTATATACTTAATTATTGTATTTAATTCTATAAATTTTATTTAATAATTGATGCAACATTTTCTATTTTTTTTAATTAATTAATTTTTGCAACAAAACCTTGAGTATCAGACAAAAGACAATTTCTTAATTTATTGGAAACAAAAAGCACCAGTATCAGTTTAAACATAAATATTTAACATCAATAAATAAATAAACGATGAAAGGATAGGCTGTCTGACTCGTGCACCCTAAATAAAACAATGTCTTTATCTGGCACAAATATGGCTTTAAAATAATACTGTATTTAAGAGAAGTTATTAAGGCGAGTCTGAAAGTGCCGCACCTTGAGAAGCGGGTGAATCTTATCCACAGGCAGAGCGAGCGGGTTCCTCCTCTTCCTCTTCTCGATGGCCGCCTGGGCGTCCGCGATGGCCCACTTATCGATGGGGTGAGGGAAACTCTTCTGGACTCGCTCCTGCCAAACAGGGAGACACCGACACAGAACGACGACTTTATTCACTTTTTTTTTTTATTATTATTAAACAGGTAAGAAGACATTTTACACCTAAATGGGGTTCAAAACTCGTGACTTTTCTTATGAGAGGCAGATGAAAGAGAGAAACAAGGGAAGAGATGATGATCATAGAAAATATGGGCAGAATAATAGGAACATGGGATACGCATGGCCGAATGAAACAGGCACAGTGATGTGTGATGGCAAAACAAATATAGCACCTTTCCAGCTCACGCAAGGCGTCTGTGCGTGAATGAAATAAAATAAAATTATCAGAAAGACAAAGAGTTGAGAAATGGGTCAGTCACAAATCAGCAAAGGGCATGGTGTAATAGGAAAATAATCAACATCTTAACGTGAAATGCAACTACTAAACATCCTGTTAGAGGTAAGTACAGTGGAACCTCGGATTGCGAGTAACGCGGTTTGCGAGTGTTCCGCAAGGCGAGCAAAGATTTTTTTTAATAAATTTTGACTTGGAAAACGAACAAGTCTTGGTTTACGAGTACCGAGTATCATGTATAACGCATGCGCTTCTTGTTTTGAGGCCGTGATCTCAACTGAGCCAACGGTTTTTCTCTCTTGCGCTGCGGAATTGTTGGTAATCGTCTCCCCTGCTGGGTCTTAGTGCTCGTCCCATACTGTTATAATCAACATCCGTGCACGCGTGTACTGTTTTCTATAACACTGATCACGTGTGTGTGCGTAAAATATATATTATTTTGTGTTTGTAAGCGTGTGTACAGCGCACGTGTACTGTTTATTATAACACACGTGTGCGTGCGTGTGTAAAGCAAAAGAAAGTCTCATTAGAGAGGTTAAAAATCCATTTTCTCCCTCTCCCTATAAACTTACACGTTGCTTCAAGGTTACACTCTACTTATACAGTAGGTGTTTTATTCCTTTTGCAACACAGGAATCTGCAAACATTTATAATTGCTTTTATTATAAAAATTTTAAAAAACTATTTTTTAAAAGACATGTGGTCTGTCCACATGTGAACATGCTACATTTTTTTATGCTGGTACAGTAAAGGTGATATTACAATAAAAAAATTTTTGAGAAATAAATATTACTTATCAAAGTGACGGGTAGAGTGGGGTCACATGAGGTATTTTCCTTAATGATGTCATTCGTGACATCAATGTACTTGACTATCAATTATTTGAACCGGTGATCCCGGTACTGAGAAGTTTATTTTTGTTATCGTTCTCATTGGCTCAAAAGTTTCAACATGTAAACACGGACCGCATAAATTAACTCAGACGCGAGACAATGGATAGATAGGGCGCGGTGGTAAAGTGCTCGCCCTATCGTCCGGAGATCGTAAGTTCGATTCCCAGGTGATGCTGTAGCCTTGAAACTTGAAAACTGCTTTAAAAATATATATTTAACATGCAACTCCTAAAAACTGACATTCGTTCGTTATAAAAACATATTTCAATTATTCTAATGCAATAAAAAAAAACATTTTTTACTCGTTTTTTCAGTCGCTTTTAGATGACATTCAACATTTCATATTTCATGCACTTCAGTCTGCATAAACCTGCATAGTGCATCATGACGCATATTACATATCATGATGATTTTATTTATTCATTTTTTTCGTAAACCCTCCTCACTAGCTTTTGCTATACAAACATTACTACTCATAAAAATGTATGATTCTTCCGAGGAAGCTGTGAAACAGCTGATGTGGATCTACGCTTAATAATAAAGGTTTGGTCAAATTCCCAGGAGTGATTTAGGAGGAGTTGCGGATAGAAGTAAGGTGTGATGACGAGGGACGACGGCGAGGCAAATCCGCAGGCGGACGACGCAAAAACCTGTGATCTGAATTACAGACCGAGAGAATTCAGCAGCGCTGTTGTCGAAATTAAAATGTGTTACGCAAAACAATAGAATCAAACAAAAGCAAATGTAAAGCAGAGCACAGTACATAAGTGAATATTTATGTGATAAGATACAGACTTTTTTTTTTTTTATGTGTATTTATGACACAAATAACTCTTTCATAAGGACGTGCTCTAGCATGTTTCAGTCAGACTCGTTTCCAGTATTTTGCAATATTACATCACCTCTGAGAAGGAAAGAGATGTTTACTGGTAAATCTGTTCTCCATTACCATTACTAATGCGTTAAAAAAAAACTAATCTACAAGCGTGTCAGGACCCGGGGAGTTCGAAAAACACTTAGATCTTTCATCTCGCGCATGGACAACAAACGTCCGCATTAGCAAGACTGCATTAGCCAGCCGTGTGTGTGTGCGTGTGTGTGTGCGTAAAGACAAGTTTACCTCCACATCCTGCACGGTGCGAGGCTGTGCCTGACAGAGCATGCTCAGTAGCAGCAGAATCAGCTCCTCGATGTACTGAAGAGCCTCCTCCTGAGACGACAGCTTGGGGTGTACCTGACTTAGCACCTGCATTAAACACGCACACACACACACACACACACACACACACACACACACACACACACACGTCATTAATAATGCAAAAACCACAAAGTGTCTGATTTATGAGTTATGATTCAGATTTTGAGAAGCGATGATATCTTTACTTTTTCCAGCTTCCTCCTTATATATCTCAGAAGTTAAGGGTTCAGATGATTGGTGGGGTTTGAACTCGTGATGCACCTTAACCACCAAGCCACTGCTGGCCCAAAATATAACCAAGTCCATTTATAGACACAATTGATATGTACCATGTACTCCATTCAACTTTTTAAGATGGTGGATTAAAAGAAAAATATAATGACTTATCAACCAGACTCTTCTACACCTATTCCTATTTGAAAAACCTATTTGTCATAATTATGACTTGACGTTATATCCTTTTAGCTATTACCGTAGTCTTAGGTAAGGAATAATTCACTTGGGGGGGTGGTGTTATGGAAAAATCATCAAGGGTCCAAGAAAATACCTTCCTTACAAATTCATGTACAGCCAAACTGAATCCGATTTTTATAAAAATCAATTTTTTTTTAATCTATAAATGTTTGCATTTGAAGTGGTAAAAAGTTGCAACTCCTCTTGGATCCTACAACTATTCACACACGGCAGGCAGCACAGCAAATTATTTGCCAAGTTTATTTAGAATTAGACTTCGTTCGCATGGAATTTAATCGCACACTCACACACAAAAAATCTACAGCGCCATCTGTTGAATTTTGGAATGAATAAAAATTTTTACGTGTTACTGTGAAGTGTCCGGAATTAAAGTGCAGGATCTTGTTTATTAAGTAGATCTTGCACACTCATAAGCGCATATTTAAAAATGTACAGCGCCATCTGTTGAATTTTTAGATGAAGTAATGATTTTTTTTTTCAAGGTTTTCAAATTATTATGATGTAAGGGTGTTTTACATTTGAATTCCAAAATAGCATATCATCTCGTCTGGTGGGCCGATTGAGATGAAACGAAGTCTATATGTTTCCTTAAGTTTGACCAAATACACCTGTGAAAACCCCATTCGAATTTGTTCAGCATTCGAATTTGTTCAGCAGTTTTTACGTGATGCGTGCACAAACGGACAGACAAACAGATACACAAAAATTCCAAAATCCATCTCGATGTGTTCTATTACTCATCTTATACCCCTCCCAAAAAAAAATTCACAAATATCTTTAATGTATCTTTAATGTATTATTATTTGTAAAGACTATGTTTATAAAATGATGATGCATACAGAAACACTATACGAATCGAATCAGCACCTGGGTATTGTGATATCGTATCAGGTGCTAACGTATTAACTATTTATACAACTATACATAATATAACTATTTTTCAATATGTGCACGTCGTGAAATCTTTATTCCTTTATACATCAAAGCAATTTGCCTACTTTTACATTTGTCAATTTATGAAACAATGACCGGTGACATTATCCATTTATTAAGGTATGTCCATGTCCTGTTATAAAAAGTCAATTAGCATTTTTCCCCTCTTTCTTTAAGGGAAAAAAAAAAAGATGAACACAAACTAACCCTGACGAATAACTGACACTGGAAACTCCTTCCAGAAATGTTAAATGTCACCTTAGAAATGTTCAAAGATTTATATGTTTTAAAGTGTTTATTATTAGTTTCTGATTAGGCAACCCTTCTGCCATATGAATCCATGTGAATGAGTTGTTACTATAGAAACGATAATGTATTATCCTGTACATAATGAGCGCATTAATCCCGATTTGAGTGTGGAATTCCACAGCGCAGCAATAAATAACTCCGAACCACAGCAACACAACACTGACGAGAGGAGAGCCGATCACACGGGGCGTGCGTGGTTTCTAAACACTCACTCACACATCCCTCGATCCCGCTACTGAAACTATGCGACTATGTCAGAATGCAGAATGACGTAATGCAGGCCGTGTGGAGGATCACATGACGGCGTGACACCGCCGGTTTCACTTCAGCGGAGGGTTCTCATGGCTACGGAAACAATGAGTGCGTTCTCGACGCGCGTATTTTTGGAGGCTGAACTTTCCGAGCTGAAAGCGAACCGGCGCGTGTGTGACTTCTCAGCAACAACCACGGCTCCTTTTCTCGCTCTCGGCCTGGCTGAGGCCTCGTGTCATAACATGACTAATAGTGTTAACAGTGTCTTTTCAACCGCCTTCTCACTTTTCACCGTGTCACGCTTTCTTTGTAGAGATGAACGCAAGACTGTGAAACAGACAAGCAAAGTTTCACTCCTCTCTCTGGTGCTAGAGAGGGAAATAAATAAATATATATTTTTTTTTAAATGTAAAAAGACATCCATAAATGTCCTTAGTTCCTGGTTTACAGTTAGTGGTTGTGGGAGATTCCCTGCGTAATCATCGTTCAGTTTTCCGCTCTTGCACAAAGCACATGAGATACATAAGAGCAAGTGCAACTTCAACAAGCAAATAAAAAATAAAAAAAACATGACCTCACTCCTGTTTTTCCCCCCTCTGTATGTCATGGAAAATCATTAGCTATCTTTGTTCAGTTAAAAAAGAAAGAGCGTCATCAGCATCTTTACCACGGTGTAAATGCTGTAACTGCAAGGCCACTACTGCGGGAGTTTCTCCCACTGGAACAAACCGTTTTCAGAGAGAGCCACATAATACCGTCGTCAGCCCACGTGTTTTATTCATCCCTGCCTCTACAGTAATCTGCATCCGTAGATCAAATGAAGGTGATTTAAAGTATATTGAAGTAAAATAACTTTTTAAAACATCATATACCACTAATGCTTCCAAACAGTGCATTTAACTCTACCTTTATAAGATTTCCCATTTTGAGATATTCATGCAGGGAAACTTACTCAAGCAATCGAGATTAGTTACATCATACGAAGAGTTCCTTCTCCTGAAGGCCATGCTGTCTACCTAAACTCATCAACCTGCTCAATCAAGCAGGTCTGCATAATTAACCAAGTTCTGGCATTGATCTTCTGGCTTCTTACAATCAGCTAACCGAGAAGAAACAAGACAGTGATGCATGCAGCTTTCGGCGAGTGTTAACTGTCAAACGAGCACCTGGACGAAATTAAACGTGCATTTCAGGAAATGATCTGAAAAATCATGTTTTCTCTAAATTACATTCCTTTAACAGGAACGTGTCTTCAACACTCTGAACCAGTTATACTGTGCTTCTTGTTTCTCCTGTATGAGTAACAGACGTCTGAAAACATCTACAACTAAAACAAACAACGCATCAGAGACGGACAAGTCAGTAGTCTGGACACTGTGGACAAACAGTTATTTGTCCCCTTAGGGTTTTCTCTGGCTGGGGGAAGCTCGACGGCTGTCTGACAAAGTGGTTCGTGTTTAAGAAAGATGGTGTGGCCTAAGTGCCTGTAAGGTTTAAGGAAAGAAGTGTGGACTATGTGCCTGTCAGTTCTAAGGAAGAAAATGTGGCGTACGTGCCTGTAAGGTTTAAAGAAGGACATGTGGCTTATGTGTGAGAGATTTAAGGAAAAAGGTGTGGCCTATGTGCCGGTCAGATCTAAGGAAGAAAGTGTGGCCTGAGCACTTGTCATTATAGAAAGGAGGTGTGTCTTATGTGTCTGTCAGTTCCAGAGAAGGGGGCGTGGCTTCGATACCCATCAGTTACAGAGAAGTGGGTGTGACTTCTAAGTCTCTCAGAATTAAGATACTAATTAAATATCGACACCTTCACTAAATGTGCTATTTTCATTCAACCCTTTCTGCAATTCAGACTCTAGTTTAATATAAATCATCAGTCCTCTACCAGGTCAGAGCATGCCAGGCTAAGCTAAAACTATGTGAGGAATCGTGTTCTTGGGCTCAGGGGCCAGCGCTGACCTGCACGTGGCCACAAGCGAGCATGTCAGCATGCCAGAGACAGCGGGATGCTGCTGGTTCAGCATGACGGGACTGCGGTGTACTAACACAGAAGTGAGAGCGAAGAGGGTGGTCCAGGTCAGCAAATCGAAAAGCAAATTTAGGGACAGAGTTCATTTACAGGCATTAAAGGTTTTTTTTTTTTTTTTACACAACACTGACTCAGCAAAGTCAAAACATTTTTAACATTTACTGTTTCAGTACAAACTTATGCACAAACTGGTATCATGTTTTACCAGCTAATCATTTTAGGATCAAATAAATACATTTAGTACAGTTTGAAATACTAATTACACTCGGGCTCTGTTGTATTAATGCTCGAAGTTAACACAGAGTTCTATATCTGAAACTTGATCCACGTTTTTTTGGAGGGAAAAGAAAAAAACACAAATTGTAAAGAAATTAAACTTTAATACTCTATCAGAGTGACAAGGCAAGGCAAAAGAAAAGAAAAAAAAAAAAAAAAAAAGGTATTCCACTGTTAAACCAAAAAGTAGCCTAGCTACTTTCCTTTACTGAGTCATGTGTTCACAAGTCATGCACTCGATTCATGACGCACAGACTGTGACTAATTAATAATTAAACAAATATGTAAGTGTTCACAGACAGCCAGAGAAAACGAGGACAGCCGAACAAGGCCGTGAACTTGCGCTGCACTTCTGCTAGTGTTCACATTAAGGCCACAAGCACCCCGAGTATTTCAGAGTGTGTAATAATCCAGTCTGTGAAGCCTTGTTGTGGGTGAACTACGTAGCGGGAGTAAAAAAAGGGAGGCTCTGCCAGGCGGCTGGTGCTAGAGCCCGGATGATGTAGCGCACTCGAACACGCGCGCTCGCTACGCCAGCACATTCCCAGCCTGTGGGACCGTGTTTGAAGCCGCGCGAGCCGGCGCCAAACCCGCCAAGCCGATGGGAGGGAGGGCGTGCCCCGGCGTCTCGTCTTTGTGCGTGTTGACACAGCCAGAAATAAAGCTAGGAGAAGATGAGAAACTCGAGCTTGAGAGGAATAAAAGGGAGCCGCTGACCGAGGTCGTCTTTTGCACAACAAGGATTTCAACTGCATAAATAATATAATGATTTCCTTCTTTTCTCCATGTCTACCATGTGGTTTCCTCTTGATTCCTTCGCGTTTTTTTTTCTCTCCTCATTTCCTTCTAACACCATCTCTGATCTCCAGAAATTGGCCACACGATGGTAGCGATGGCTTGGCCGTCATGCCCACTACTGCATTCCTCACATTCCTGTGGGCCACGATGGCACCTTGGTACTCGGCATACAGTAATGTGGCACACGAGCTTGTCTGTGCCTGATTTGAAGCTTTTCCAGGAGTTCCTCTGCTGCTCCAAGACCCTCACATACACACGCACACACACAGGTTACGTGTGATACACAGGTTACGTGTGATACGTGTGATACAAAATACTAAAGACTTCAAATTAGTTTGGTTAACAACCGCCAATGGTTTTGTTTATTAAAATTAATGAAACTGAACACAATGTCTATAGACAGACCCGGAAATATTGGCACCCTCTGTAAAAGAAGCTGAACACCTGGACGCCTTAATCAGTGATAGATTAATCATTAATAATTAATGGTCACAAAGCATACTTTTTTTTTTTTTTAACTGCACAACCTCAACAAGTTAGTTAGGCGATACAAATTACTCACTCACTCATCATCTGTACCACTTTGTCCTGCATAAAGGGTCACGGGGTGAGACTTAGGAGCACAAGGCGGGGTACACCCTGAACGGGGTCCCAATCCATCACAGGGCGCACACACACACACACACTCATTCATACACTACAGGCAATTTGGGAACGCCAATTAGCCTAACCTGCATTTCTTTGGACTGTGGGAGGAAACCGTAGTACACGGAGGAAACCCACCATACGCTGGGAAAACGTGCAAACTCCATGCACACAGAACCCCGGCCCTGGAGGTGCGAGGCGACAGTGTTATTTGGACTAGGCTTAGGTTTAACCTTCCACAGTGCGATATACAGTTACACTATATTACAGTTACATTATATTTGGGCTTCACCGTAATTTATGAGCAAAAACACTGCTGTTGGCACATACACGAATTATAAGGAGCGTTCAAGTCAAACCAGAATTATTAGCAGTCCGATCACGGCTGCGGCGAACTGAGAACATTTTCTATCTTGATGGTGTCCAAGCACTGGTGAAACACTGGGATAAGTGCATTAGTGTATCAGGGGATTATATCGAGAAATAAAGGGAGTTTTTACTCTCATAACGGTGATCTATTATTCTGCGCAACCAAAAGTCCCAGTTTGACGCCCCTTATATATTTTCACTTGCTCTGTCAAAAACTCTCTCTCACTTTTTGCTCCACAGTTTTTAAGTAAATTTTAAAAATAATAAACCCCACCAATCCAATTAAATAAAGACTACCTATTTATTCATATATACACCTTCTTTTACTTAAATAAGCCTAATATTGATTTCAAGACTAAAACACATTTTTCCCCAAAGCAACACAATGACCAATTTTCAATTTTCTAACAAGTGGAAAAAAATTAATAAAAAAGCCTGTTGTTTTTTTATGATCCGTTACACCGCTCGCTATGGTGTCAAAAACACTCCTCTGTCCGTATTTGAAATAATAAAAAGTGTAAAAGTATAACCTGGCACCGCCGAAAGTGAAAGTGCGCCCTTCTCAAACGAGTTAACAGAAAAGTGATCTAAGGAGAATTATTATGCAAAACAAACATTTTACAGTTAATACATTTTTAATCGTTTAGCGATTCTTGATTAACGATTTATGCAATTAATGATTAACCACGAACGTCCCGGATATACACAAATACAAAGTCATGATTATGAGAATCGTGATACATTCTTGTTACAAAATTACAATTACAAAACCATGTGCTTTAAAGATTGATTCAGACTACACAAGTACAAAATAAATAGGAGGAATATCGATGAGTGATAATGATTATGATGAGTGAAATTGTTCAGTGCAGTCTGTACTTTTAGTATGCTCATTAGGCCCAACCTCTCTTTCTTCCACTGAGATCACATGACCTGATCACATGACTTTATAATTTTCGTTATTAACCACTAACAATCATCATGGCTAACCGAGGCAAAAAAATAATAATAATAATAGCCAGATTTTTACAGAATCTGCCAAGACAAACATCTTTTTTGTTTTGGCACCTTGCCATGTGAACGTTTCATTTGCATATTCATCAATATTCATTAGCATCTGTCAAAGATGGGCGTATACACAAGATCAGCCTTGTTTGTTCAATTATTTCAATGTTTATACAACAAATTGTTTTTGCTATAGTGTATTTTTTTCTCTTTACATTTTAACATACATCCTTATACAAGTAATAAAATTTTTTAAAACTATGTATGTTCTGTGCCAATCTTTAACCCTAAACAAAGAACATCAATTAACACATATAAAAACACATCTGCATCACTACAATAAGTGTTTGGCTGCCTCATAATAAAACCCCCACAGCCCACTTCAGCTTTTACACACTTTTTTTTTTTTTTCTGACTGCACAGAAAGAGAAAGTTTCCTGCACCGAAACCAAGCTGAAACTTTCGGTGTGTACATACAGTGAAAGTCAACTATTCACCAGAAACTACAGAAAACTCCCATGGAGTCATCAGCAACGACTGAATAAGAAATGATGGGCCCCAAAATAAACCTCACACCAAAATTAAAAAAAAATAAAAATAAAAAAAAACTCTCACGCTCAAGTTTCTAAAGGCGGCGTTTCCTTAAAAGCACATTAAGCACGTAAGAAGCTTGATGCGTCCGAATCGCAGCCCGCTGTTACTGCGGCACGCTGCACTCAGAGCCGTCACTGACTTCCGAGCAAAACCATGTCAGGGAAAAGTGCTCATCCTTTAACACATACCCGGCATTGCACTCTCACACAGCCGGTAACACGACCACATACGTCATGAGCCATATCCGGATTAGTTTACTGCCGAGATGTCCTTAAGAATCATTTCTTTTTAAAGTATCTTCTCAGATATAATATTTTAAATATTAGCCCCCGTGAAATCCAATTAGACGACAGGACACGCTTTATAGAAGCAATTTAAAGAGGTTTGGAAACATGCGAACTAGAAATGCCCCGAGATTGCACATTTAAAGTGTGTAGTATTATCTTACAAAAAGTGGTTCACACTAGGGTTGGACCGATAGACGATGCCATCGTCCATCGACATCATGATGCTGAGCTGGCATCGCGATCCTCTGCCCCGCCCCCGCAGCTCGCGAAAAACACACACTTAATCACACTATATAGCCAAATGAAATGCATGCTTTCAATTTCC
>JAQQZT010000007.1:23959720-23972254 GCA_030068275.1 Clarias platycephalus
TTAAATGCTCAAGGGTCTCCAGAAGCACAGGGCCATCCATGATACAGGTTGGGCTTGAACCCCTCAATCTTCTAATCTTAACCACTTGAGCCACCTATAACGTCATAACGTTAAGCAAAAGAGTTGAACCGCAACGAGGCGGATATGCAGGTGCAAACTACCAACAGTCGCTTGTGCTACTTCTAATCCATTGCTTGTTTTTACGTGTCGTGTTTGCAGAAGGTGTTTAAAAACGCATTCTCATACGAAGCAGCCTGGCTTCCATGACAGGCTAAAAATCCATGTAATATTGACTTGGATGGATTTTGGGATTTGCAAAGCAAGAGAGTCCAAAAAAAAGAAAAAAGGAGCGCAGACAAGCATGACCCAAACGGTTATTTTTCCTTCATCGGTTTTCCAGCTGTGTCCTCTAACAGAGTCTGATTTCGGGATATACTGGGCATCATCTACGCAGCGGGATCTGCTACTCATTTTGTGAATTTTTCTCCGCTCTGGAAAGGGAAATTCGACCTGATTTTTTATTTATTTATTTATTTTCTTTCTTTTCTTTTTTTTTTTTTGTTGGCGAGTGTCGTTCCCAGCAGATCTGGAGCACTATGTCTGGCTACAGGATTAGCAGGACCTGGTTGTTCTCTGCTCTCTCAGCTAAGCTCTTGAACCATTTAATGAACATTAGTAAGAATAAAACCTACGCCTGCTGTGATGTCAATTTAATTTTTACAGTTGTATATAAGAGAAATGTAACATTTCAGCGATCATAGATTAAAAAAAAAAAAACAGAGTGAAATGGAACACACACACTGGGGCATTTGGAGGCAGATGGCAAATTTGTAGCCCCCTGTTGTAGGATAGCAAAGATAACAAACCTCTCCTGTCAGGTCACATCGCCTTTGATTAAGCTGCTTGGTTGGACAAGGGCCAATATGGGCTTTTAATTTTGAAACACTAGCTGAGTTGGGAGCTTGGCACAGCCATGTCCTGATGTTTGACCAATTTGCATAACCTCTGAGGTCACACGAGCCAACGCCTGCCCAAGAATGTGGTGCAATGGCTGCAAGTACCTGATAGTCCCTGCATACATGGACGGATTGGACTGGATTGACCAATCTTGGCTACTCTTTGAGATTATTTATTTAATATATGATTACTTAACTTAATGTTTTGAAAACTGTGGCAATGTTAAAACGTACCCTAGGGATAAAACCTCCCCAGAAGATCCCAGAAGGAAGTTGTGCAAACACCATGAAATGCTCGGTTCAGTTTGATTCTTTCTTTGTCCTGTGAACTTACTTGACTGCTTGCTTCAAAATACATCTCACATCTCTAGGTGAAGAAATGCCTAACATCTACAGTACAAACGAGCCCCCGAGGGTGTATAGTACATCTCTTGGATGTTGTCTACTGAGGAGAGCCTGGTAACCTACCAGTGAGTGCCCAGGAGTGCTTAAGAAGAGGTTACATCAGGCCAGAGAGCTCTAACATCCATACCAAGTAGAGTCACGGAGTCAAGCACGAAGTCTCCAAGAGTAGGCAGCGTCTATCATGAAGCAAATGAGAGTATCCAAGAATAGACAAGGTCTAGCGAACAGTGCCCAAAAACTTTCAAGTTCAGACCAGCGTTCTTCTGAGAGCTTTGAATGACAAATCTGAGCAGTTGAGGGTTCCAACAGTGGCAACTTGGTGGTCGTGGTGGGGTTTGAACCTGGGACCTTCTGCTCCATAGCCCAACACCTTAACCACTTATATACTTATATATAGTTTTTTTCTATGTCAATTTCTTTCTCCCCCCAAGGTCATCTCAAAATATCCTAAATTTCTTGTGTAATGTTTATTTTTTTAGTTTTTGTTAAAACTCTCAAAGGTGCGCTTTGCTGCAATGCCATCCAGCTACATTCCTTCCTACTTTGCCTCTTAAACCTCAACTGACATCTGACGCAACTTTAAACTAAACATGTAATTTGTCAGTACTCTGGTGCAACCGAGTTTATTTAAAAACAAGCTCATATTAGTTCCCCAGGGTTCCTCATCACAGCGTTGTTAAGCTGAATGCTGTAGAGCTAAAGAGAGCTCCTGCTGCTGCTGTTCTGTTCCTGCAGCTTGTCAAGGTCATTGGTTTATTCCATCTTTTGCCACGAAATACCGCATATATCAGGAATCTAAACATTACGTAAAGCAGAAAATGGCCATTGGCAATTTACTGTTGTGCAAGAACAATAAAGTACTTTAGGATAGACTGTTACTTATTAGTGATGGGAAGTTTGAATCATTTTAGTGACTCGGTTCTTTGAATTTCGTTCAATCTTTTTTTGAGTCATTTAGTTCATTTCGTTCTTTTGATCAGAAACAAAATAAAATGTTGCATTTTCAATAAAAAGACCCCCAATACGTCTACATACACACATTTTGGCTATAGTTCCAGTAATGATAATGAAAACATTGCAATGCAGCTAAGGACATATTATAATAAACAGAATGAGTAGTTCACCATCATATCTTCATTCGAGTCATTCGTTCTTGACGTTCTGTTGCACCGCATAGCGTCTATGGGAGTCACGTGACAAAGAAATGAACGACACGGAGTAGAAGAGTCATTGAGAAAGAATGGCTCAGTTCCGTTTCCTGTGTACTGCACCGCATAGCGTCTATGGGAATCACGTGCCATATATATATATATAGATATATATATATTTTTAAAAAGAACGAACGACTCGGGACTTGAAGACTCATTGAGAAGAAATCGCTCAATTCTGTTTCCTGTACATAACCTACGGAGGTTTTGCGATGATTTGCGGATGCGCGCCCAGTATAAAATGAACTAATCACTTTGAGACTACTCGTTCTTCTGAGTCACGTTAAAGATTTGTTCAAAAAGAACGAATCGTTCATGAACAATACATCACTACTACTCATCCCTCTCCATATTTTTTTGTTTTTTGTTCTGTAACGCCTTCATATTCGGCCAATACATTGTAGGGGATGCACGAGGATTGCGTTCGGTATCTTGGCTTCATTTGGAAGTCCCAAACAGGATCTGATCGGCTACTTACCATATGATTGATGTCTGGGCATTAAAGGACCTCATTGAAATTGCAAAACGAATGCACAGGCATCGATCCACCTGCAGCCGTTAGCTAAAGGACCGTTTTTTCCGATGAAATTTCGGCCGCCATTGACTCATTGACGCTTTTCACATGGTGACCGTTCACTCAAGATGGGGGTCCATGCTTAATTTGGAATAGCCCTGCTATACAATCCTGCAGTTTCAAGCTAAATTTCTTCTCTATGGTTCTGTTCGCACCGGCAGACCACATAGGTAAAATTCCTTATCGTTTTAGCCCCTGAGATTTGTGCTCCAGAGCTTACGGAGTGTGTGTGTGGGGGGAAAGTCGATGAGCTATGCAGTGTGAGAAACGTCTGACCCGGGTGCATGTCTTTTTGTGTTTGCAGTCACAGCGCTCCTGCGGAAGCTGAAGCAGCAGTCCAGAGAAAGCGTGGAGGACAAGAGGCCTCGGCTCCTCAAAGCCCTTAAAGAGGTAAGCAAATCTCTCGCACAAGCTCACTTCGTCTAGCGTACGAGTTTGCATTCAACATCTAGTGCACTAGACGGGAAGTGTCCGAGTTTAGTTTGGAAAGCCGAGCACGTACCACGTCGTCTGAGAAACGCTCCGGCTCGCTCTTGTGCTGCCATGGAGCCGCTCCAAATTCCTTCAGGCAGTCTTTGGTTTGTCGCACCATGTAGACACACACACACACAGCCATACACACACATTCTTGTTCTACCATCATTGTGAGGACACGGATATAATTGGGATAATTATTAATAATAATAAAATAAATACGCTTGCCCCCAGCTTGACCCTAACTAACCCTAACAGGTTTTGTTTTTAAAAAGAATATACCAGTTGTCTTTATGGGGACCAGCCAGTATGTCCCCACAATGTCAAACTTCAGGTCAGATTTATCATAATGATTCTAGACATACTCTGGAAACGTTGCTTAAAAGACATATACTGTATTATGTATGGAAATCTTGGTTAAATAGTCCAACGATATCTCTTAAAACATTTCCGCGTTCTTCTTTTTTTTTTAGTCATTATACCTCGGTAAATAAAAATTAAGTCTTTTGTCCACAATCACGATGAGTCACTTCAACGCACCTGCCTGTAACAGATAAGCCGGTTAACCAAACACACTGTCAGATGAACAATGTTAATCCGGGCACTTCCTCTATGCTGAACCTCATGCAGCCACGTGCCTCGACTTTTATTTTCATTGTGATCGGTCCAGGAGTTAAAAAAAAAATAATTAAAAAAAAAATTACGAGTTCGGGGGGAAAAAAATTATTACTGTACTACTGTTTTCGTGTTCAGGCAGGTTCTCGGTTTGAAGCGTACCGTGAAAAAAAATGCTGTTTGTATTCTTCTGAAGCATGGCATGTTTAGTGTGCTGGACACACACTCACACTCTCGCACACACACACACACACACACACACACACACACACACACACACACACACATACACACAGAACCCCTGGGAAAACTGCAGTTTGCAGCATTTGCTATCTGAGTGTCAATGAGGCTTTTATATCATGTTTATACAGTCTTTGCACAAGAGAGAGAGATGATTGTAATATGATGGAAAAAAATGAGTATGAACTTTCCAATCGGGAGTTTTAGTTACATAACATTTAACCTGTGACGTCTTGACAATTTACCTCATGATGTGATAATAAGCAGGTCACAAATCACCACTGTTACCTGATGGAGTATTTTATTGTCGTCTTTATTGTTTATTTTGTACATTTTTGCAGCTTGGCGACTTTTATTTGGAGCTTCACTGGGATTTTCAAAGCTGGGGTAAGTTTAGGGCTTCATTTCTACATTCCTGGTGACCATTGTTTTAGCAAAACCTGCATAAGAGCAGTGATTTATTATTATTTTTTATTTTGTACATGTGTGTGTGTGTGTGTGTGGTCTTCAAGCATAATGATAGGGGTTTGAATTTGATCAGACAGTGGTTGTATACAGCTCGGGACAGGGTTAGAGTGGGGAAAGTGCAGTGTTGCCGAGCGGGATTACATCAGAGAGGACAGCGATGGCCAGCTGGATTACAGCAGAGAGAAAAAGAGAGAGAGAGAGAAGAGGGATAGGTGGGGAAGGGAGGAGAGAACGTTTGAAAACACACAGAGGGAGTGGCGTGGCCGGTGAGCGGAACTTTGCACCTCCTGCTGGTCAGCCTGCGTCACTGCAGCACGTTTGCACTTTAGTCGATTTAAATCTTTTAACACGAATATGCTTCTAACAAGGATGGGGTGTTTTGGGAATAGAATTCATATTCGAGTCTAGAAGGGCAACAGTGGCTCAGTGATGGGTGTCCGGTTCAATTCCCACCCAATGCCACTGAATGCGGCTAACAACAACAACATTCATATTTGTGTCTAGTATGGTGATTTATTGTATTGTATGTACACACGTTTGATTCAATTAGCACTGGTAATAATTTTTATAAATGTCAATGACCTACTGAAGCCGGTTCTTTATTTAAACCGCGATCCTTTTGTCCTAGATGTGCTGTAGAAGGAAATGACAAGGTTTCTTCTCTCACTAAAGGAGGCTTTCTTTTTTTCTTTTTTTTTTTCCCCCCAACAGTGCCTTTACTCTCTAGAATTTTGCCCTCGGACGCTTGCAAGATCTACAAGCAGGGAATCAACATCAGGTCAGTATCACGACGGAGGGTTTTGTATGAAGGCGTCTTGTGAAGTCTGAGATCTTTCAGTTATCAAATAGATTAAAGGTTCAAATGTGGTTTCATTCTTCAACCACAAAAGGTTTTAATATTTTCTAGCGTAGTGCTGCGAGTGTGTTAAAGTGTTAAGTCACACTACGTTGCTCTGTGCTCTGAGTATTTTTTTTCGGATTGTCTGAAAGGAAGTATGAAAACATGGAGAGGTAAAAAATTCCTGATCCACTAGATGTGTGGATTTTTGTGATCACTCAGCATTAGTGAGCTCAGATTTGGAGATTTCATAAAAATTAACATTCTAAACAATTTGAATGGCCAACTTTCTGCCAACAGTTTCAGGAAGTGTGATGGATATACGAGTGTGATGGACGGGGTGCACATATTTTTGAGCACATCCAGGAACAGATTTTTCTAAGGATACAGCGGAAAAAATAAAAGCTTACAAGACTTCCAAGTGAACACGAACAACTTATCGAGTGTTTGATCAACAGACTGAAGTCTGAAAACGCTCGACTTGCCTCATCATGTTTGTATTGTAGGATCGGTGCTACAGGAGAAAAAAGAGCCCGTCTGATTTGGCAAGGTGTCTCTTCGGCATGATCGTCCTTGAGATAGACAGATGAAATGTGGGGAAAAATAGTCCAGGTGTGATCCAGCAAAAAAATCGGGCAATTAGACCTCACAAACCTGATGATGATGATGATGATGATTGATGTATCAGTCATGAAATTACCAGGAACAGGCTCTACATTATACTTTATTTCAGTTATCAGTTTTTATGACGTGCTCCAGCATGACTAATGATAATGCCGTCAACCGGATTGTGAAATCACCGGCTTGTATCGGAGAGGGCTGAAGTGGAAAATGACTCAGTAACTCCGTGTCGATCCATTACCCAGAACGCCCCTCTTCAAGCGGTGACACTGAACGTTTCCGTTTCTCCAGGGAGGCCTGACCGACCCGCTGACTCTGACCAGCGTTCGAGGTGGAGACACGCCTTCCTCTAGCGCTGAAGGAGCTCGATAAGTTTAGCCCTGACGTATTTCCTGCTACTAGATTTAAAAAGAAAGCGATGCAAGCAAACGGTAACGGATTCTGCAAAATCACAGGTTGAGAGATGGCGATCGCAGTGAACTCGACGTGTCTCGTTGTACGTGTCGGTGAAAATCTTATAGTTTTCATAAGATGAATAGATTCGTACTGAAAGCCTCTTGTTTTTAGGTATTTATTATGAAAAGTTACCTTTAACTTTTTTAGAAATAAAATTGTACATTAACGGCATTAACTTTATTGTTTACGTCTGCTTTCAGAAATGGAATTTTAAAACAAAGAAATGAAAAAAAAAACTGAAGAAAAAAAAAAACATTTACATAAAGATAAACCTATTATTTTACAAGTACTGTGCAAAAGTTCTCACTTCTTCGCATTTTGCTTCCAAAGCTCCAGGCTTCCTGAATGACTTTCATGACTCCAGTACCTGAGCAGTTTCAGAGCAATGTGTTTTGTTTGTTAAGCCACACAGTGACCTATGAACCATTCAAGCATTAGAAAAACATCGAACTGTAAGACATGAACCAGTGAGAAACAGGTGCAGATGATTTACAGATGATCAGGCTGGTGATTAGTGATGCTGGAGGCTGAGTGGTTGGAACAGACGAGAGGGGAAATGAGGTCGCTGCTGAGGGTGTTACTTAAACAGTCAGTTTGTAAATTGTATCTTTAGGCACTTTGCAGCCTGTCACAGTAAAAAAAATTGTTCCCATTTCTTTATTTTAAACATATTATCTGAATTTTATAAACAGAACTGTATTTAGAGTTCTTCTAAAAGAACCTTTATAAAATCCATCTCTACCAAGTTTGCCAATAATTCTAGAGCTGACTGTATCGTAAGTAGAAATAAAAATTTAGGATGAATTTTAGGATTCAATCTCACTTTCCTGGAGAGCGAAAAAAAAAAGATTTTAATATATGGATTTTGGGTTACTTAAAATATATCAATAGAAAAATAATGAAGGTGTAAAGAAAAGTATGTTTCTGATTAAACCACTGAGCGTTGAAATGGACAAAACAACTAGTGAGGAATTTCACAGTCCTATGTCCTTTCACATGATTTTTTGGGGATTGAATTCTGTATCCATTGAAAGAGAAAATTGTGTTTAAAGATGAATTAGGTCAGATTATTTTGTATTTATTTGTTTGTTATTTGAATGATTCCTGAATCCCTTCTTTTTATATTGCTTAATCTACTGTTCTACAGATCCTCCAGGTTATTTGTACAAATAAGGAATAAAAAAAATAAAAAATAAATTAAATACAGTACTTATATACTCAGACTCCATATTTGTGCTGTGTCCGCTGCGTCCTCACAGGTTGGACACTACTCTCATCGACTTCACGGATATGAAATGCCAACGAGGAGACCTGAGCTTCATCTTCAACGGCGACGCGGTCCCGTCCGAGTCCTTCGTGGTGCTGGACAACGAGCAGAAAGTGTACCAGCGGATACACCACGAGGTCAGAACGAATCACACGATCTCACTCATCTTCCTGCGTCACACTGGGAGAGTTCTCTCACACCATCTCGTCTCGTGTTTTAGGAGTCGGAGATGGAGACGGAGGAGGAGGTGGACATTTTGATGAGCAGCGACATTTACTCCGCCACCCTGTCCACCAAATCCATCACCTTCGCCCGGGCACAGAGCGGCTGGCTTTTCCGAGAAGACAAAACCGTGAGTGTCCGAGTTCTATCCCGTGAATTGGAAATGCGGGTTGTTTGTCCGAGGTCACGTTTAATTCCGGTTGCGATCGCAGGAACGGGTGGGGAATTTCCTGGCGGATTTCTACCTGGTCAACGGCTTGGTCCTGGAGTCGAGGAAACGGAGAGAGCACTTGAGCGAGGAGGACATTCTGAGGAACAAGGCGATCATGGAGAGCCTCAGCAAAGGAGGAAACCTCATCGAGCAGAACTTCGAGGTGAGCTTGCTTTCAGATGAACTGGAAATAAAAAAAAAAAAACAAGCATGTGTTTGGATTTGGATTATGACTTTATGTGAAAGCACCGCATGATATCAGTGTTGTAACAGACACAACATGTGCGGCGGCGCTTCGTCGTCTCGTTTGCATACTGTATGAACTGTGCTGTTTTTTTTTTTCCTTTCTTTTTTTCCTTTCCGGCAGCTCTTTTTCACATCCAAGTGAGAAGTCGGTTTCTCTCTTCTGCTTACATTTGTTTCTCTGTATTCGATTGAGTAACAAGGAAATGGTCAAACACTTACTCATCATCCAACCTGGATTAGACTCTAAGCATTGCACAAATCTGACCAATGTGTAACAAGAGTTAAAGTAGATAACAAAAGTTTCACGAGTTTCTCTGAGATGTCCCGCACGCAAGAGTCAGGCGTATCTGACCTGCAGTAACACCGGCTCGGCAGATCCATCCCGTTTTTCTTACATAAGAAGCTCAGGAAGGTGAAAACATGCAGCTCTAATCTCCCTCCTTTGTCATTATTAACCCAGATCCTGTCTGCGATGTAGAACAGCAGGCTCCTCCAGTGCTTTATAAAAAAAAAAAAACACACAAAAAAACACTTAAGTGGGAGCGGCGTGCGACTTTAAAGCACCAGGAAGTTCAGTGTGTTGTGTATGAGAGATGTGCAGACTTTCGGGAAGACTCTTCTTGTCTAACGTTTTAAGAACATGAATAAAAAAATATTTTTTTTCTTTTATTAACCAACAAAATCTTCTTTTTCTTTTTTTTTAATTTTCAACATAAATTTTCTTTTTTTTAATATAACGTTCCTTTTCTCTTTGCTTTTCTTGTGTTGTTTCGACTTTTCTCTTTTTCTTTTGACTTTTTTCTTTTTAACACTTCTTTGTCTCTGTCCTTTTCTCCGGAGCGACATACAGTAGATCCGCTCTCGTACTGGGTGTGGAACTAATGTCCGCCCACGTGTCTCGCATCTCCCCAGATTGCCCCTGATTGTCTGTCCGGAAATCCACGGAAGCTGCGACACAATAACCTAAAGGCGCTGCACAGAGCGTGTTATTATTTAACCAACAGAAATGAATTTGAGTGGTTGATCTAATGGAAATTTGAGAGGTGTTTAGGGAAGGATCCTCTAGTCCCAGTGCTTTGAAACAGAAAGCGGGGACACTGTAACCTGTGAACCAAGTCGTCACTCGTTGGGTCAGTCGTAAACTGTTCGGATGTTTAATGAGATAAAATATGCCGGTCTTGATAAGAGTGTCTGCCAAATGCTGTAAATGTCAACCTAAAACTTTTTGGTGAATTAACCAGAATTTTATCTGTCTGTCTCCGTCTGTTTTGTTTTTTTTTAAGCCCGTGAGACGCCAGTCCCTGACGGCTCCAACTCCGAACACTATATCCTGGGAAGAGTACATCACAGCTGAGGCTGGAAAGTGCGTCTGATGTTTGTCTGATGTTCTTTTTTTTTTTTCCATTAAAACAGGATGATTTCTGATTTAATCAGGGTTTCCTCTAATGCTGTAGCAGTGCTTAAAAGCCGCTGGATGCGTTTTCATCACGAGATTCCTCACGGCTTCGACTTTTCTCTTTCCTTCTTCTAGAGCACCTCATCTCGGACGAGAGCTCGTATGCAAAGAGAGCAAGAAGAACTTTAAAGCCACTGTAGCCATGAGCCAAGACTTTCCTCTCGGCATCGAGTCGTAAGCGTGACTGTCTTTTTTTTCTTTTTCTTTTTTTCCCCTCCTCTTTTTAACTCCCTAGTGAGAAAGTGATGCATGTAAGGTGCTACCCAACTTCCTTCTAATGTTAGTCACAAATCAATAATTTTGCTTTCTTTCTGTTTACAGGTTGTTAAATGTTTTAGAAGTGATCGCACCCTTCAAGCACTTTAATAAACTCAGAGAGTTCGTTCAGATGAAGCTCCCGCCAGGCTTCCCAGTGAAATTAGGTAAGATAGCGACAACCGATGATAAATAAATTGTCTACAGTGAGAGGAAAACAAGTTAAAAAAAAAAAAAGTTTCGGCACCCTGCACTCATAGAGAACACATCGAGCGAGTTCTGTAAATACAAGCGGCGTTCAAATCAAACCATCTGGAGAAAATTTTAACGGTGCAAACGTCTCAAAGAAGGACGTGGTGGCTCAGAGCTCACTGCATTCGCCTGATTACTTGAAAATCGACAGATAACTTGTCGCCAACTTCCGTAGGAGCTGTACACACATTCATTCACCAACACCACTTGTACATTACAGGAACTCGACTGCGAGTTATCGCTGCATCCCCCGTGTACAGTCCTGACCTCGCTCCAAAACCATTTCCACATGTTCGGGCCATTAAGGAGTTCCTGTGAGGCCAGGAGTCACTTTCAGGTGTCAAAGCAGGCAGTCTGGTCACTTTCTGCCTTGATGGTGTCCAAGCTCTCGCGAAACGCTAATAATGTGATAAGTGCATTAGTGTATCAGGGGATTATATAGAGAAATAAAGGGAGTTTTTAACTCTCATAACCGTGTTCTGTTATTGTGCACAAAATCAAAAGTCCCGGTTTGATTTGAACAGCCCTGCAGAAAAGCTTTTTGCCTTAACATTGCTTCTAATGTATTAAAATGACTTCTGCCCAGAAGAGAGGAGTGGTTGCACTTAAAAACATTTATAAGTTTTCATTCACCTCTCGGCCCCAAGTGTCCCCAACCCTCCGCATGTGTCCCCAACCCTCCGCATGTGTCCCCAACCCTCCGCATGTGTCCCCAACCCTCCGCATGTGTCCCCAACCCTCCGCATGTGTCCTCAACCCTCCCCAAGTGTCCTCAACCCTCCCCATGTGTTACATTTGTCTGCTTCCAAGTTTTTTTGGGACGGCTTTTATTTATTTATTTTTTTTAAGGAAAATGCGTAAAGCCGAGTGTCTTTGGTGGAGATTATTTCTTGTCCAGAAAAATGGACAAGAAATAATCACTTTTACACTTTTTTTTTCTTGGAAATTTATGAATCCAGAATGATTTCAGATGATGTTATGGAGATGGTTTTAAATAACACTAAATAATAATAATAATATGATGATGATTATTATAGGCATAAAAAAAATTAGAACTGACAAACAAACAAATAAATAAAGAAGGTAATCTCTCATGTTCATTATAAAGATCATAAAGGCTTTCAAGGAAGCCGCATCACTTACACCAAACATATTCAAACATATTTACGCCTGACTTTACGACTATGACCATCGTTAAAAGTGCTACACACATACAATTTAATTGAATAAAAAAGAAATTAAACCTTTATCACTCTGAGATGATCACAATCAGATGGGTGAATCACCCTGACCTCTCTGTCCTCCTGTCTCTTCTCCAGACATCCCCGTGTTTCCCACCATCACGGCCACCGTCACGTTTCAAGAGTTCCGCTACGACGAATTCGACGAGTCCATTTTCACCATCCCGAACGACTACAAAGAAGATCCCAGCCGCTTCCCAGATCTCTGATCCTTCACTCCGTTGTTTTTCTCTTTCTCTCTCTCTCTCTCTTCTTCTTTCTTCTTTTCTGCTTTAAATCTCCTCTCCACTGCATCTCCATCTCTCTCTCTCTCTCTCTCTCTCTCTCTCTCTTTCTCTGTCCGTCCACGGATCCATCTCTTTCTACAGGAAGCAAAAATCATCACGTGACGTCGCCGATCTCTGTTACGAGAAGCCTCGGCCGTGCTGAAAAACACTTTACACGGGGTAAAGGGATCACGCTTCTTGTCCCGACATCGCAGCGACCTTGAGCTACGAGGACGTACGAGCGGAAACGAAAAGCATCCCCC
>JAQQZT010000007.1:23972354-23982369 GCA_030068275.1 Clarias platycephalus
GAGCGGAAACGAAACCCCACCCCCCCCCCCCCCCCCCCCAAGAGCGAGGAGCCGACAGGGGAGCGGGACAGAGCGCCACCTTAATGCACTACATGACTCGCTCGTGTCCTTCACTCGACCTCCTTCCCACCGCAACGCTTCCATGTTACTCTGGCAGGAAATGTGGCATTACGAGTTCTGTATTTATGTACGTCACCTTTTCATACACATTTGTTACACGACTTGCGGCTTCTATCCCTCCACGTCTCTCCAGGATGAACAATAGAAGCGGGAGAGACGGATCTCGCGTCAATATAATCTTTATGCGCTTTCTACGGATGATGAGATCCTCTGTAAATACCTCTGTTTGAGCAGGGCGTGTGACGAGCCCTGCGAACGCGTGTTACTGCGTCTTCTGACCCCCGACTCAAAAATATCCCTCTTCATGATGTTTTTATAATTTTTTTTTTAAATCCCTGAACAGCGCGAGTTTCCGTGATTATTATTATTATTATTTTTTTCTTCCCCCATGATCTCACACGTGTTAACGATCGTAACGTGTCCGTTGGAATAAAGATTCAGGCATTTCAAGTCGTTTGTAAAACGATGCAGTGTACAGTTTGAGATAAACCTGACACAGCTTTCAGTGGACGGCACTCACGTTATTATCCTGATTTTTATGATCGACAGATGTAGATATATATACAATGTTTTAGATTATACAACATCTATACTGACAAACCTCTTATGATTGTATTATGTGTAAAAAAAACAAGACAAAAAAAAAAAAAGGAGTTTCAGGAACAGCCCATGAGATAAATGGGAAATTAATTAACTGGATGTTTTATTAGGATTTTTTTGTTGTTGTTGTTGTTGTTGTGCATCAGAAGTGGAAAGAAAGAAAAAAAAAAAAGGAAAAATGGTCAAATTCACACCAGCAAGTGACATGATTTTATTTATGTAACCCTTGTTTTTTCTTCTTCTTCTTCTTGTTTTAAATCTACACTGGATTTCTGGATTTGGGCCTCTCAGGGGGTCAGATGTTGTAAATGCTTCCACATCGCACTACTGGTTAGTGTGATGAACCCACGCCTGCTTCGCTTCTACTTTTTTTTTTATTTTTATTTTATTTCTCACAGCTTCAGGACTTCTTGTTTTTGTTGTTTAGTTTGCACCTTCATGAACTCTCCAGACCTTCGGACTGGGGAAACCAGTTGTACAGCGGGAACCCTGTATGCCACACTTTCCCCCCCTGTTGCGAGGAATTCTACTTAATAAAACGTCTGCATACCAAATCGCAGTACTTTCGCTTGCACATTTTTTCCCGCTCCTGAACGTTATTTGTATTAATTGCCGTGTTTTGTGTTTGATGAGCTCATAAAAAGAAAATGATCATATACATTTGAAACCAGATATTTACATACACTTCAGAAAGAAAACAAAACGCAAAACTTCTTTACTGTCAACGTAAAGAAAAACGTAAACGTTCTTTTGTTTACTATCTCTGCTAATTTTCATTCCCCGTCTACCGCAACTAAAGATTTTTCCCCCGCTATGCCGCCAGTTTGTGTGTGGTCATGTGACTACATATGTGATTATTGTTGCTGCGTCTGATTGGTGAAACACAGTCATGTGGTAGATCCACCGGCTGCATGTGTACAATAAATGGTTAGAAAAGTGACGAGTCGAGTGAGAGCCGAATGTAGCGGAGTAAGAGTAGCGTTTCTTCTTCACAAATCTACTCAAGTAAAAGTAAAAAGTATGGTGCAGTAAAACTACTCCTAGAAGTACATATTTTTTAAAAAGTTACTTAAGTAAATGTAACTCGTTACTACTCAAATAATAATAGTTATAATAATACATTAATAAAAATAATAAAAAATATTATTATTATTGACTCCTGAAGTACATTTGGGTGTTGAAGGTAGGGTCACATTTTCTGCAAAACTTTGTTTATTATAAATAAATCTGAATTAAGGGCGGGGTTATGAAGTCACAAACCCAATCCTTGATCTATGTGCAAATTATTAGAGGATTCGAGTTTGACAGCCCGTTAGCTAATTAGGGTCTTAACGGAGATTCAAGATTCAAAGAACTTTATTAATCCGAGAGGGAAATTGCTTCAAACTGACGGGTTTCACTGCTGTTGAATAAAGCACTAAATCACACGATGCTACAAATCGAGACTCTGAAAGTCCTGAAATCCCACTTGGATTAATATTTAATAAGGATTAAAGTTTAGAAGAGATGTGACCAGGCCATTGTAGTAGTCTCTTGTGCAATAAATACTGATTTTAAAAGGAAATCTATTATTCCACAAGGATATTTGTTGGTCTTTCTCGTCCGGAGAAGATAAAACGGTGTGGACGCCTTTTTCATTCGGCGACTGACGAAATGTTCCGCACTGAAAAGCAAAAGCTTTGTTGTAATTAGTCACAGACTTTGAGTCAGAATTTTTTCAATCCACTTCCATGCGATGTGTTGCGGTCACACCAAGCTGAAATACGACGACTCTCTTATCCACATCTCTGATCTGCACTCGCTTATGATCGTGTTTGTAGAACACAGTGGAACACGCTTCAGAATTCCTTATTTTTTATTAGTAATAAAACATGATAAATGTGTTATCATTCAGCAGCTACACTAAACAGATGCGAATTCGGACCGGTCCTACAAATTGTGAACACACCCTAATAGGCTTTTGGTCATATTTCCCCCAAATCTCAAGAATTAGTAGAACACCACATTCCTGCCCAGAATAAAGAATTTACTACATTTACAGTACTGTAGACGAATGAACAAATCGAGCAAGAGCATCCGGGCGTTTGCCGATTGCCCACGAGACACACACTGACGATTTTGTCTGGAATTTACACTTTGTAGTTTAATGAAGCTCTAAAGAATCATCTGAAGCCTAAAGTCTTAAGAGGCGTGAAAGCCCTGGGTTCCTTTCTTTGTTTAAACAAGGTGAGGTGCAGTGCAAAGATATAATTATTAAAAAATTATTCCCACAAGATAACTTGTTCCCAGATAAAATGCTTGTTGTGACAATAATTAGCTCATTCCAACAAGAGTTTGTTTCTACAAGGTAACACATTTGTTGCGAAAAAATAAATTGTTTCCATAATGTATTATATTTGTTCCCACAAGATAACGTATCTCCATTTATCTCTACGAGATAAACAACTTTCCACAAGATAAATTACTCGTTCCCACAAAATATCAAAGAAATTATCTTTTTATAGCAAAATATTATCGTGACACATCATGAAACAAGTTTTTTTTGCGGATATAAGTTATAAAATCCATTTATCTTGTGGAAACAAAATATTACAGCGTAGAACAAGTTAAATTGTTCCCACAATTTACTAATTTCTAATAAAAGTAATGTATCTTGTGAAAAGTTATTTATCTTATGCAAATGTGTTATCTGTTGGAATTATATTTTCAGTTAAATATATAATTTGTTCCCACAAGTTAACTTATTTGTTGTGCCACAATAATAATTGTTTGTACCTACAGAATAAATAACTTGGTCCCACAAAAAAATATATATATACTAATTTTCATATTTTATGGGCTCAGTAGAATCCTGAAGCATGTTAGATACTGTATGGATTAAAACTAAACTATTCTGAACTATTCAAAAACACCTTTTATTAGCCTAAATACCACGAGTCCAGGATAGTTTACTGAATTTCTGCCTCAGGCTTCTGTAAATATTCTAAACATACATTCAGTAACTCACAGGATTCCTTCTGCACACACAAACCACCGGGTCACATCAGCACTCGGTACCGGGTTTATACCGAACATGTGCTGCACTTTGAACCAGCATCACCTCAAATAAACACTAAAATAATAAATCACAAGACTTCAAGTTTTATTTTCAACTTTCACAACAGTGCAAATAATAATAATAATAATAATAATAATCATCATCATTATCATAATTAACCAGTTCAAAAAAAAAAAAAAATACAATTCAGGGATATGGAAAAAAAATGCATGGTTGTTCAAACAAAAACCCAAAACCAACAAAGACCCCCCCCCCAAATGATTTAATTTCGATTGACACGCCCATCTCGATCCATACTCAGGAATATTAGCATGCATCCTTCTCCTAAAATTGTGGAAAGGTTTTTGCTCCCTGTCCCTACTGTGTGTATAACAATAATAACAAAGTCTGTATACTGTTCAATCGTTCAACACAGCATCTTTTAAATGGTAATTTTCAAGCAGGAACCAAAATCCATAACAACCCCACTGACCAGTGTTATTCACAGTAAAATTAGCTTCATGTCATTTTAAATTAAATCAGATTTTTATTATTTTTTTTAAAGAGAGCCAAGTGTAGTGTTTTGTCCCCCCGTCAGCTTTTGTGTGAAACGGAAAAAGCGGATAGATTTTGTTTAATAACTTTTCAGCACAAATTTTCCAAAGATATATATTTTTACACTGATAAAAAAAAAAAAAAAAAAATTGAATGATTGATGGCAGGAAATTAAACGAAAAAAAAAAATGTAAAAATACACTTTATGGAGGTGTAATCATGTAAAAAAACCCTAAAGAATTCTACTAAACGTGAAAAGAGAATATCCTGACTTTTTTTAACATCAGCTCTGCAGCGAATAACCTTAAAGAGACAGCTGTGACGTTTTATTTCAAATGTTGCCGATCAGCCAGACGTCTGAGCATTTGAATCGTCTCTCTTTCACACGCACATAGAAACACACGCACACACACAACTCAAAACGCATCGTTTGTCTCATTCCAGTAGAAAACTAACGGAGCAAACCGTGGACACCGAACACGTCTGGTCTAACGGACGACATTTGCTTTAAGAGAAAAATGAAATCGATTTTGGCCAAACTATATCACTTTTCATTTAAGAATCATAAATGTTACATGAGCAGGTTTCTAAAAGATCATGTGACAGAATCACGTGCCGCTCCTGTGCATGCCTTCAGTCACTCATGTCCATGTCCTCGTCCTGCTGCTGATCGTCGCTGTGCTGGTCTGACCCTCCTCTCCTAGTGTTGTCGGTGCGCGGAGACGGCGCCGTATCCGGGCTCCTTTCCCGCTCTTCCTCGTGCTCGCTGTCGTAGCCTTGCTCTTCTTCATCGTAATCTCGGATCACCTGCGGGAAAAGAATTACGAGTCAGAATTAAGCTCGGTGTTCGCGTCTTAAGTCAGAGGTCTGACAAACTGAAACGTTACTAGGACCTTCACGTCGCTCTTCTCGCCGTCTGGCTTCCTGTCTCGCTCCTTCTCCTTGTCTTTGCTCTTCTTGCTGGTGGAACGTTCTCTCTTGTCTCGGTTCTGGTCTTCTTTTCTGTCCCGCTCTCTTTCCCGTTCCTTGTCCTTCTTCTTTTCCTTCTTATGCCTGAAACAGACGTTAAATTATATCTTAAATTACATTATTGCTATTCTTCAATTATTGCTGCTTTGCCTATTTGATGCTCGCTGCAGTCTATTTCATCAGAATGTCTTGATTGGTTTTCTGTAGTAACAGAAGCTCTGACAGTGGAATCCGCATTCATTCTAAATCCATTGAAAGGAGTCTCCAGTTCGTCACCAAGCGGGACTTCCGGTGGCTCCATAGGTGATACGGCAGCTTAAGACGGCGCATTCGTGTCAGCAGAAAGACAACCTCACTTTTTAAAAGTTTAACTCGAGAATTTATTATTAAACAATAAGAAACCGAATAATGAGGACAAAAATAGAACAGGGAAACTCACTCTCTCTATGGAACAACGCGAAACAAAAAAAAACGCATAAAGGAACAAATGCTAAGGAAATGAAAATGGCGACATTAGATAACGGGTCTACGCCAGCTACTCTTATTTCTGTCCGCAAAGTGGGCAGTGAAGTGGTGACCGAGAGCATGAGGGATCTCAAATTAGAACTGAAAAAAGAACTGACGCAAGTGCGGCGACATAGTTTCCGAGAAGATATGAAAACACAACTGGATGAGTTATCAACGACAGTTTACCAACAAATCAAGGCAACCACAGGTCAGAGGAGATAACCGAGTGACTAGGAGAAGGAAGAGCTGGACATCGAAGTTAAGAACACTCTCATCCAGTTCCCTAATAACCAAAAGTCACTCCGGGTCGAGTCCAAAAAACTTTGAGGGAAAAAATTGTGCTGTTATACATTACTTTCCTTTAACATCTAATGTTTTGTCGTCCTAAAAAATTTTTTCAAATATTTTTAACATGTTTTTTGTTTCTCTTTTCAGATATCCTATAAAGATGCGTTTGACAAAATTTTTTTTTTATTAATTAATTAAAAAAAAATAATAATAAATTGAAAATCACACCGATGGCCTGGTCAGGAAGCAATCATATGGCTGCAACAAAATTGAACAAAAAACATGGAATGAACAACGGTAACCGTAGAGCATATTATTTCAATAAATTGTTTCTTATTTAAAAAATACAAATAAAAAATTATATTAGTTTTACCATTAAAAAAAATAATAAAAATCATAAAAAAGTCATATTGTGTAACTATTTACACCAGTTACATAAAACAGAGTGAAATAATTCACCAGTTTTGGATTGGATTGGAAAAGCTTATTTTACCAGTGATGGGACGCAAGTCCGAAGGCGACTCACTCAAATAATACACACGCCGTGATTGGTTGATAACGTGTCCTGAAAGCAAGTCGGCCAATTACGAAATGTGCAGTTTCAAATAGCCGTCAGTTAGCGATGATGTCTTTTTTTTTGTCAGATTAAACGAAGTTAAAGTTCAATGCTGTTGATTATTTTTTTAACACATGCTTTCATTCCATGCAAATCTTGTTTCTACCACAGCCACATTTTAGCGGTTTAATATCGTTTGCTGCTCAGAAGACAAAGTTTGTAGGGACGGGAAGAAGAATCACCAGGGACCAAAACAAACTGGGCATCAATGTGTTCGAATCAGACCAGGACTTAAGGGGAATAACAGAACACAGTTTGGAAAGTAAAAACTCCCTTTAATTCTTCATATAATCCCCTGCTACACTAATGCACTTATCTAAGCGCTTCTCTAGTGCTTGGATACCATCGAGTTCTTAGTACACCAGAGCCATGATCGGACTGTCAGCTTCGTGTCTGAAACGCTGGCCTCAAAGGAACTCCTTTAAATGTTCCATATATGTGGAAATTGCTGGGAGCGAGGTCAGGACCGTATAGGGGATGACAGATGCATTAAAAAAAAAGTTTTTTTCGTTTTCAGGATGAGGAGTTCCACTCGCTGAACGTTCATGGGAAAGACTGCAGTGGGCTCCGAGCTACCTCAGCCAGGATTGTCATTCAGGGTCATACAGGCTTCTTTTAAAACGATCGCATCTTTCAAATGTTTTACTGCGGCTGAGAGTCTCATCACCCTACTGCGCTTGAAACCTTCTATATTGTAAATCGTTTTTTACACTTTTATTCATGAGAAGTCCCGGTTTGACTTCAACAACCTTCGTAAAAAATTATATTTTCAAAATATATACAAACCCCCCCCCCCCCCCCCCCCCCACAAATAACAGAGAAAAATCACATACGTACTTAAAAGAACTTTGTTCAACTTTTATTTGATTTTGCTTTGTAACTGTACGGCCCTAATGACCTCAAGTCCTCCAGCTTGATAATGAAGGGCTACATTCCAGAGTGTTTAACAGACAGTCAGGTATTGGGTATGAATTAATCCTTGGTGTCTCCGTATAAGACAGTAATACATTTAATTGTATTATTATTATTTCTAGTACAGATCATAGGATTTTTTTTTTCCTTTTTGTTTGTTTCTCCTGAATCGCTGAGCTGTACCTCCTGGGAGAAGGGGATCTGGAGAGCCTCCGCTTTGGAGATCTGGACTTTTTCGGCGAATGGGAGGCGCTGCGGCTCCTCCTGTGGCGCTTGCTGAAGGGAAAAAAACAAAACAAAACACATTTACCCGAGTGTTGTTTTATGTTTAGAGATTTTTCTCCTGTAACCCTTCCAAGGCAGAAACATTTCGCAGGATTTCCTGGAACCTACCGGCTGCTGCTGCGCGAGCGTCTGCTGCTGCTGTAGCTCTTCGGTGGAGTTTTCGAGCGCTTCCTCCGGTCCCTACCCGAAGAAAAGAAACATGATGCTTATCAACAAGAGCCACTTTGTGTGGAGGGCGGTGCATTAAAAACCATTTACTTGTCTGAATTTGGTTTGGTACGTGACATTATTTATATCTTTCTGTGGTCTGAACTCCGTCAGCATGACCTTACGTTCACCCACCTCGACCTGGAGCGCCTCCGTTTGTCTTTAGAATGAGATCTCCTCCTGCGAGGACTCTTGGACCTCCTCTTGCTCCTGGAGCGGGACCGTCGCCGTGACCGGCTCTTGGAACGCCTGCAACAAGAGCACGGGTTTGCAGAACTGCACCGACATCGCATTATGTCATCGAAAGTGTTTTCTCAAACCTGTATTTGGAGCGAGACCTGGATCTCTTCTTGCGTGACCTCGAACTTGACCTTGAATGTTTCCTCTTGTCATCCTTCTTATCTGAAAAACACAATTGAATAAAATTTTGCAATGCGGTTAAAATGATTTGTCTTTACATACAAATTTGACTTTTAATAGTTAAATACTGCAGGTTAAATCAAATTCGTGGTACAGGTAGTCCCCGACTTACGGACAAATTCTGTTCCAAGAGCATGTTCCTAAGTCGGGTCTGTTCTTAAGTCAGACAAGGTGAGGCTTATACGCCTTTCACACGAATATACAACGTAAAGCATAACAATCCACTCGAGTAAATCTCTGTCCCCTTTCCCCACACTGCCATCATGTGGCCAAAAACCATAACGACGCCTAAGGAAATAAATCTCAAATGTAACAGTGTTGTCTCTGCACCTTTAAATCGCGAGGGGAATCCCGGACGCCATTTTATCTCAGAGCTGTTTTCCACCGTATTGGACTGTGAACTGTTTTGTTGAGGATTTTCTGAAATTAGGATTATTTACCATCGGAACAGCTTTACAGGACAGACAGTTTCTTATGCCGTGCTCCCGGACTTATTCATTGAAACCGGTGAGGCCGACTCATTTCTCCCGCACCCCCACACGTACACTATACCGAACTTTAGACATTTCATACATTTACTTACACACTGAAAATATTGTATATAATTGTAAATATTGGTATCTGGTCCACTGCTGTGTCTATTTTTTCATACAATACACATGAGCTACTGCCAAGATTTGTTCACATCTACGAATGTTCATAGAACCGCGGTCCGTTTGTACCTGTGGAAATTCGTAACTCGAATGTTCGTAAGTCAGGGACTACCTATATGTGGCAAAAACTTTTTTTTTAATCAAATCATGCAACTGGAAATAATGTTTAATAATAATGCTGTGCTAGCACTCACTTCCAGGCTCGATGGCAGCAGAGATGAGAGACTGGGCCTCCCTCACCCTCTTCATGGCTTCCTCAATCTCCTTGTTGGACGCATCTGCCTTGAGTCCAGCGTTTAGGTTTAATCCAGCAGCCAAGGGATTTAACCTGTAACAAAACAGCGACACGGTTAAGCGTGACTCAGTTACCTTTGACTTAAAGGACACCATGTACTGTTCAGAGCTAAAAACAGCTCCAGTATGAGGCCAGATTGCTTTACTTCTCAGTCTAGTTTGATCTACACTACCAATCAAAAGTTTGGACACAAAATATTAGTCCAAAATATGCACTAATCTCCTTTGAACAGGTGATATTGAGATGTGTGTGCTGCTTATGCGCTGTATATCCTTCATAACGCCTCTAATCTGAGGTGCTGGTTGTTAATTGATACTTTTTGAGGCTGGTAACGCTAAATGAACTTCTCTGCAGCAGTGGTAAGTTTTGGTCTTGGATTGTGATGGATGAAGCATAGAGAAAAATGTGTGTGATAAATATGTAAAGATCATGAAGATCTTGTCTCTCTGGGTTTGTTTTTCCTTGAATAGTTAATTAAACATCAGGACTCAGAGCTCTTCCCAGACTTACTTGGGATCCATTGACGCCATGAGTTTCATAATCTGCTCCGC